>CM051235.1:424274650-424664650 GCA_027917425.1 Gastrophryne carolinensis
ATATTTGCCTTTTCTGTACTACAGGTCTGCGCACATCCACGACATTGTGTGAAAGTGTCTTTGCGAATATGGATGTGCCAGCCAAAAAAAGGGTGGTGCACGTGGCATTCAGGGTTGTCAAAAGCTGTTAAATAATGTTCAGCTGACTTTGCAGTGCGCCATCCTCACCTTCTGTGCAGAAACTAAAAGTTCAGCTGGTAGACATAGAGCAGCAGCGCATGACCTCCACAGGTAAATGCCCACATTGCTTGTGTTCTACTACTTTGGCTTTAGCAAGTACTCAGATTCTGAGTGAGTCCTTCTCATCAAGGTAAGTTCAAACAGGCCTTTGACAATCATGTGCCTTGTGCTAATCACTCTCTCAATATCCCTGTTTCATTTCAGAGTTAGCTTTTAAACTTACTGGAGGATTGTTTGCTTAGATCTACGGCTATACTGTCATTTATTATTTTGTTCAGTTCCATCTTTTATGTAATTGTTATATTCTTGTTGTTATTATTAGTAGCCCATGGCATTGTTTGTGCACTCCCCGATTTCATGCCCCCACTTCCAGGCCTTCTCTTTCTCCACTTCCACCCCATTTCCACCTCCACCCCCCCTTCCCCTACTTTCACCAGCGCTGAGGCAGAAGAGGGCGAGGAGGCATCGACCACCATAATGGTACAAGATAATGACCCAATTGTGGGCCATAAATCTGGCCAAGGTTTCATCTGGCACACAAAGAGGACAACAATGCTTCTGTTTCAGTGGACGACAATGAAGAATTATTTAGCCAGTCGTGTGATAGTGTCATTATAGTAGTGTCACCTCCCCAAGGAAGGACAGGCTGAGCTGCAGGACACCGCGGATCATCCACCTGGCAGGACTGGGCACCAGGGCCTGGGCATGGTTGTAGGTAGATAGGAAGAGAGAGCCTAGATGGGTGGCATAGGAAAATCCCTTATAGATCACTCCCTCCTGTGATGTCAGCAATGACATCAGGAAATTTCCATGGAAGCTACGCCTTCAAGTATAAAAGCCAGCTCCCCTGGCCCTCATTTTAGTCCCTCAGTAGTGAGGATGAAAGAAGGGGGAACCTATGTTCTCCCATTATCCAAATAACGGCACAGCCATCAGCTTCTGATGACCAGTGCTGACACATCTACGGGCTAGATGGGGTCCTGAATCGCCTCAAAGTATATCAGTTAAATTTAGAAGAATAAAAAGATTTTTGTGTGGACTCTTCTTTCTATTTCACTTGGGGTGTTCTGTTTTCCAGGGAACACCTATACCAGTTCACCATAGTCAGGAGCTGACTTGCCATCTGCCAGGCTTGGTGGGTTCCTTACCAGTAAAATAACCCACCCCCTCATTTGGGGCACCGGGGGTGCAAAAGAGCCTGGTGCCCATTGGTGTACCATGAACCCAAGCCCATACCAAAGGGCAAAAGGACTTGTAACTTGCAGGGACAGGGGCCGCCAATAGTGCAGCCTCTGAGGCCGGGGTTACAAGCCCTTATGCTTGGAGCTCGGGCTGATAGCTTTTGGGGGGGTGTTTTTGTTTTGTAAAAACAGTAAACAGCCAAGAAAGATGAAAAAGAACCCGCTGTCATATTAAAAACAAACCCGCAGACAGCTTCACTGTTAAATAGGAAGCATTTAAAAAATTATATCCAGTGAAAAAAACGCCAAAAAATTCCCCAAAAATATAAAAAAATAATCTTGCAGACAGTTTCCATGTTAAATGGGATGCCTTTAAAAGCTGCATATAGAGCACCACTTTTTTGGCCTTAGCGGCACTTAACAAGCTGCACTGATGCAGCCGCCAGCCCAAAAGGTCGCAGTGGGGTGCTCTGGTGGAAGCAGTGGCAGTTGAAACCTACCACTGTAAGTCAGAATCCCATAAAGCACAATGGGTAGCACTGGATTGAAGTGTTATATGTTTATAATTGTTTAACCCTTTAAGTGCCAGCCTACCTGGAGTTTTTGTCACCCTTTGTTGCCAGGCCATTTATCACTATTTTGCACTATGCATGTTCAAATGTGATTTTTGAAGGGATTTCCCAGGAAAATGATATATTGATTTTTTTTTCAGCATAGTCTGGGCTTTAACATGAAATGTCTTGTTTGTCATTTTTTAGGTGTATTCTCAATATTTTTTGGGTTTAATATGTGCAAAAAAATACAATTTCTAGTGTTTTGTTGTAATAAAAAATGTAAGTTTGTCAACAAAATCTTATTGCGTGTGAAATCCCAATTTCTCCCGGTCACAGAGGTACCACATATGTATTGGTAGACACCCTTTCCTGCCCAGGAGACTCCCCCAAACTGAAACAGCGCTTTAGGGGATTTTCAGATAAAATACAACTATGCTATGCGCTATGCGCACCTTGCAGATTTTCCAGAAAAGCAAACCTTTACATTTGAAATACCCCCAACAAACTATATATTCTCTGGAAGTACACACCTCAAGCTTTCTAGGGGTACTAGGCTTGCTGATGTGGCCACAGTTTTCTGGAAGTAATCCCTCAATGTATTCTTTGGTTGCAAAGAGTTTCCCTAAAAAAAGGATAAAAAAGCGGAATCAAAGCCACATTTTCCTAAAAAAAAACGATATACAAACAAGAAAAAAAAAGTTTAATCTGAAAAAGCAACATCCCTCGAACAGAACAATACCCAACATGCATAGCTACTGTCAAGGGAAGAGTTGTCAAACACCCCAAAGTAAAGCATGTGCGTAACGGTAATTTTACTTGAGCTTCAGCTTTGCAGACAAAGTGCGCACCTTGCGATTTTTCAACCAAAACAACCCTTTACATTTAGAATATCCCTCATAAACCATATATTCCCTGAAAGTACACACGTTAAGCTTTCTAAGCGTACCCAGCTTGTTGTAGTGGGCTCATCTTTCTGGAAGTAATCCCTCAAAGAATTCTTCGGTTGCCCAGGGTTTCTCTAAAAAATGTATGAAAAAGCTGAATAAAAAACACCTTTTCCTAAAATATAAATATGCAAACAAGAAAAAAACAAGCTAAGTCTGAAAGCGCAAGGTCCCCCGAACAGAACAATACCCAACATGCATAGCTACTTTTAACCCTTTTAATTGCCAGCCTATTTGAGATTTTGTCACCCTCTGTTGACAGTTAATTTTTCCCCATTTTGCGCCATGTTTTGCGCTATTTTTGCTGGAATTTTCAGGAAAATGATATATATTTCTTTTGCAGCAGAGTTTAGGCTTTAACATGAAATGTCTTGTTTGTAAATTTTATTCTGATTTTTACAATATTATCAAGTAAAAAAATAAATAAATAAATAAAAATCTTTTTAAAAAATTGTCTCCTTTATTTTAATTAAAACATTTATTTTACTAAAGAAAACCATATTGCATGTAAAAGCCACATTTCTACCGATTAGAACAGTACCACATATTTATCGGTAGCCCCCCCATTCTTGCCCAGGAGACCCCCCAAACTGAAACAAACATTATAACATTTACAAATAAAATACAACTACCATCCACACTACAAAGGGTTAAATCGAGAAAAAAAATGACATAGAGTCCCCCCTCCCGGTTATAAACCCTTAAAAATTACATGGGGTCCCCCTTACCCATCATAACCAGCCCAAGACTGGCTATGCAAGGCTTGTAGTAGCTACAAGCCCGCATAGCCCATGGCCAAGGGCTCTTCTGCCCCCCCTGAGCTTTGGGGAGGCAGGTAATTGGGGGTGCCGGGGGGTTAATGGCATGTCACCCGCTAGCCGCATGTGACTTGCCAGCCCCAAGCCTTGTGAACTGGTATAGGGGTCTCATGGACCCTTTACCAGTTCACAATGGGTTAAATGTAAAAAAAAAATACACCACACACACAGAAAAAAATATTTTATTAGTTTTTTATAAAATACTTACCTCCCATCCATCCTGGAGCACTGTGTCCCTTGACAATCACTGGCTTCTGCTCACTTGCTGGAAGCCTTTTATAGCTGCTGGGTGACAGGACATAAGGGGTTAATTTAAAAAAATGACATAGGGTGGCACCATTTTTTTGGGAATTTTAAGGGTTAAAAACCCTTAAATATCCCCCCAAAAAATGACATGGGGTCCCCCTTACCCGAAGTAACCAGCCCGGGACCAGCTATGCAGGGCTTGTAGGAACAAGGCGCAGGGGCCAGCTTTTGTGGCCCCTGGTCCTGCAGGCTACAAGCCCGCATAGCCCATGGCCACCGGCTCTCCTGCACCCCCCGGGCTTTGAGGAGGCAGGTAATGGGGGTGCCGGGGGTTAATGGCAAGTCACCCACTAGCTGCAGGTGACTTGCCAGCCCCCAGCCTTGTGAACTGGTATAGGGGTCTCACGGACTTAAATTAAAAAAATATAGACACTGACGCACACATACTCACCTCCGATCCTGCGCCCCTCGCCGTTGTCCCGAGCCGCTGATGACAGATGGCAATAGTGATCGGAGCAGGGCGGGTGAGAGGCAAGAAGGCCTCCTCGCCTCTCACCGCTCTGCACCGCAACTACCGGCATCTGTCAGACGCTGGAGCTGGGGTGATGGTTAAGAGGAGTAGGATGACGTCATCCTGCTCCTCCCACAAAAGGCGGGGCTAGGGGTGGCGGCCAGCGCCGCCATTAGAGGAGGTGAGGACCCAGAAGAGGGTCCTCACCTGAAGCATGCGGAGCCCAGGGGGGGGGGAGGATCGGACCCCCCTGGTGAAGAGAAGATCGGGCGAGGAGGTGAGTGAATGTCATTTTTTTTTTCTTTTGCAGCCGCAAGTGTCAGCGTCCAGTTTTGGGCACCCTCCTGAAGACGGGAGACGACGGGGGAGGGAACGGATGCCCCCCCCAGGAAGAGGAGACCCCCAGCTTTCCACAGACACCAGAGGTGAGTTTTTTTTATTTATATTTTTTAACTAGCAGGGGGAAATGCCAGGCACGTAGTTTCTATGTGCTTGGAACTTAATGGTAGGAGAAGCAACCAAGTAGAAACTATGTGCTTGGCATTTAAAGGGTTAAAATTATTATTACACACATTTATTTGTACCAAACTTGCATTGTTACTTGTCAGTAATGGAAATGCAGGACCTAGGTGTCACCTAATGACATTTTTTTTCATAGAAAAATTGTTTTTAGTGACAGGATCAGCAGCTAAAGCAGAAGCCTTGACAAACGAAGCTGGAACTGAAGGCTTTTACCCAGGGTCCGATTTCTGCCTTACCCACTTAGGCTTTGGACTAGGACATCAGCGTCTATTAAGGATTTAAATTTATTACATTTTCCCTTATGCATTGAAGATACATTATTTGGTCTAGTCATAGTTTGTGTGAAACCGCTGTGTAAAACCCCCCAGCTCAGCCAGTACAACTCACTTCTCCCTGTTCTAATGGTGCATGTGTGGGCTCTCATCCATTTAGAGTCCTTTGCTATGTTTACATCTCTTGGTAAAGTGCCCTGATTGCCTTCACTGGGGGGCGCGTGCAGCTGTGCTATATCCCAGGTGATGTGCACACTCCAACCCCAGCTATCTGAATTTCTGGGGTGGAAGGGGGCGCACGCCGCTGAGGATGTGGCAGCATGCACTCCCCATTAAAAACAATCAGACCTGCCAAATGATGTAGTCACGGCCGAAAGCCTTTGGCCCAGGGAAAAGTGAATTATTACTCGCACCTTGGGGAGTTTCACACAGTGAGGCATCCTGATTCGCAACCCTGGGGGACAGCCAGTGATCTTTTAGATACCAGGGCGTCCACTGCAGTGGACTGCTCCAGTGAAC
Organism: Gastrophryne carolinensis; assembly: GCA_027917425.1. Classification (NCBI taxonomy): domain Eukaryota; kingdom Metazoa; phylum Chordata; class Amphibia; order Anura; family Microhylidae; genus Gastrophryne; species Gastrophryne carolinensis. The sequence goes on from CM051235.1 coordinate 424,280,398, forward strand.
ATGGAGACTGATTTAAGACTAGCGCCACGTATTGCCATTTGTGTGTTTATGTAGCTGCGGTCTGGTGTCTGGTGTTGTGACCTAGCTTTGCCGCTGGACAGGTGACACTGCAGTATCCTGTCCAGCATTGATAAATGTGATGTCCGGGGGGCGCTGTAGAATCATTCTTCCTGATTCACTGCAGTGCCTGAGCGTACCAATGCTGCTATCGTTTCATGTAGCGCCCAAGGGAAAGTTTTCCAAGGTGACGCCACATATAACAACAGGACAAAGCTGCAGCAAACAATAGGTAGTGCCACTGAAGAGCGGCCAGCGCTCGGTGCCGAAGCCCATTTTTAAGAACACAAAACACAATAGGGTTGATTCAGAGCCCCTTTCTTGTCATTTTTTTTGCATGAAAATTTCCATTCTCGTCCCATTTTTTCCCCTTGTCTGATTCAGCTTTTTTGTGTAAAACGTTTTCATTTTTGTGTGATTTTTCGTTTGGTAGCAAGGCCTTGCAAAAAACGTCGAGAAAGGGGCTCTGAATCAACCCTAATGCCAGCATCGGCGCTCTAAAACTGGACGTTCTGGCACTGAACACCAGACACTATTCAAAAAAAGTCTGTTTCTCACAATAAAAACCCCAGCCACAGAGTGAAACCACATGGAATTACATTGTTAACACACTGGAGCACTGGCACTGCAATGGCGGAACACAAAATATAATTCTGCAGCCTAAACCTAAATTTCGAGGAACAACACACTCATTTTATGTGAAAAATTATAGAAAAATGTAATCCAAACGTGACTTCTACACAACCAAAATATACACCATTTAATTGTATGGGAGAGCGCTACTGAAGGACAGGTGCTACATGGCACTGCTGAACATACAGCGCCAGCGCTTCACCCTGAGCCACCGCTAGTGATACATGTGACGCTATATGATGCTATTAGAGGCGCCAGTTTTACTTTCATATATGTGGTTTTCACATACTGCGCCCGGCGTTCACCTGACGCTACGTAGTACTATGTGGCATTAACACTTCTTAGTTGTTGTATCAGGTGCGTGGCACATCTCCTTGTGGTCCACTAGAGTTCTATTTGTGGGTCCAGGACAAACCAGTCTGCCACTGTTCTTCAATACATTTTTGTATGATAGCTCTGTCTCAAAAATCGGTCTTCCTGCTTCCTTTGTTTATCATGAGGGGGAATATGATTCCTTCATGTCTGTTATCTATTACTGATAGAGAGGTTCTTTTGTGGCAAATGATGTCTCAGTCAGCAAAAAAGGCCCTGCTCCACTGTGCATGCCATTTATGCCACTCTCCGATAATGAATTGTAATGAGCAGTTTTGAGTTTATTAATTCCAAGCCGTATGGACTTGAAACAAGGTCCTTGTTTTGCGGTGAGGTTTGAATTACCCTAGTTGAGCAGTTTGGGGACGTGCCTGAGTGCAGTTCAGAATGAAAGGAGTAAGGTTGATGAGACATGCTCCACAAGCAAGCTGACTGTTTTCTAACACGCTGCACTCAGTGATGAATGGGCCTGCGGTGTGGAAGAGCCTGATTTGATAGTTAATGAGGTGTCAAATATTGCAGATGAGTAAGTGTTGAAAATGTCTGGCATAGAGGCCAGTGGTATGTCAGAAGAAAAAAAACAGCTACTCATTTGGTTGAAAAACATCAAGATTCTACTGAAAAGAAGTGCATGTGAATTGAATATAAATGGGAAATTTTCCTCCTTTTTAAATATTTCAAGTTTATTCTGACGTGGAAGTGAAGGTGGCCACTTTAAGCCTGAAAGACGTTAACATGTTTTTATCAAGAATCATTGAAATGTAATTACTTTTTATACATTTTATAAAAGACAAAAAGCTGATTATGAATATGGAAAGCCTATAAGGTCTTTGCATCTTAAAGTGGATGCCCAGTCATAGGATTATCTACGCACCCTTCTTCCATCCCCTAGAGAGGCTGCACCGAGCAGCATCCCCCACTATTTGTGAAGCCCCACCTGCACCTCAATGGACAGTCAGGAGCGTGCACATTGCATGGGATGCTGCTCTGTGCTGCCCCTGTGTGCCACCGCTGGAGCACTGCTGACAGCATTCCATTCTGGGTCAGGTAAGTGTTTTTTTTGTAACTTACAGTATGACTGCCTATCAACTTTAAACACCTACTCAATAACATGTACAGTACATGGCCTCATAGATTAGGTTGTCATTATTAAAGATTGATAAGTCATGTGACATGCAGCAAGGCCCACTCGTTTCTCTGTACAAGATGCTGTGGGAATTAGGCTTTCAGCTTTCTCTACCAGTGCTTTTTGCTTTAGGTGAATTTTAGGGCACATCATGGCTTTACATATTAGCAACACCTACACCTTTACAGGTAAGATCTGTAGGTGAATGTCTCAATTATTATGCTTAAAGGGTAATTCCACTTTTGATGTTTTTTTTTAAAGTTTTCATTATTGTGTGGTAAGTTGATGTCTTCAATGTGCCAAGCGTATCTGTTATTTTTTGTTTTCTATTTGTTCGCAACTCTGTGTTATAAAAGCAAAAATGTGCTTTCCTTAGCTATGTACACCAAAGTGGTGATTTTGATTACATTGGCACTGGGTGACTGGTTTAACCCATTCTGCTGAAATTCCTCTTCTTCAGTTTGGAACAATCACAGTCTTGTGTTCCAGTAGCAAGGGTTAATGGCCGAGATCTTAGCTGGATAGGTCAGGCTGCTTAAAGTGGACCAACACCCTGAGGTGATCGGCCCGGGAATCTATAAGATTCCCGGGCTGATCACCTCACACACCGCGGGACATCCGAGATCGGGATGTCCCGCGGGGTGTAAACCCCCCAAAACCCCCGAAAAGCCTTACCTCTCCAGCCGCTGCTTCCGCCGCCCCGCGCCTCACTCGCGCTCCTCTAGACGTGCGTGCGCCGGCCGTCTCTGAATGGCCGGCACGGGCGTGCACACGTCAAGAGTGACGCGCGGGAGACGCGGACGGGCAAGCTGCTTGTCCGTCGCTGTCAATCAGCTTGTCCGTGGCGGGGAGAGGTGAGTTTTGGGGGCTTTCTGGGGGGTTTCACACAGCAATACCCAGGATAGTCAAAATCCTGGGTGTTGGTCCACTTTAAACTTAGCCATGAAAACCACTCCCACTGTAGCAAAACAGAATCACAGGAATCCCAGTCATGGAAACTGCATGCTGATAAGTAAATCACAGGTCTGGGGGCACAATCCTAAGACAAATTATTATTTTACATTCCAAAATAGGAAAACAATAAGACAGGACACCAAAAACCTGCCAAAAAGGGTGTTTTCCCTTGAGGTTGCATTTTGGAACCAAAGACATTTGTATGCCCTTTGTGTCCTACTGTAAAGGCTGGTCAGCTTAAAGGATCAGCAATCTACAGTCTTCAAATGACTGAAATCACAGGATCAATACATGTGTTAATGATGATGTAAATGGTAAAAGAAAGGAAACCGAATATTCATGTTGATTTATTCAGTACCACATGCAGAAATGGAAGCAATCACATACATTGACATGCTATCGATTAGTGTGATTTCCAACCAGCCCATCCCCTCCCCTGTATTTTATCTCTAATTCACTTATATTAACCCAGACACAACTTCCGCTATGCCTCTTATATTCTCCTGTCTTCCTCCTTAGTCATCGCCTCTCACTCCTTCCTTCAAAACCTCTACCGTGCCTCTCCACTTTTCTGGAATGCACTCCCCCGCTTAATTTAATGCACCAAGTTTTTAAAAGTGTCCTAAAAACTCACTTCCTCAGACAAGCATATAATCTGGCTTAAGCTAAGCCGATAACCTCCACAGGTTGTATGCTACCAAACTCAAGCCCTACTGCTTTGTCTCCTCCCTTATCTTTTAAACTGTAAGCTCGTAAGGGCAGGGCTCTGTTTCCCATTGTACTCTGTTTTTGTAACATTTGCTTTGAACTTTGGAGTATCTAGTTTGTAATAGTCTCTGTACTGTATATTTTCATCTTGTCTATAAGTATACCATATACAGTGCTACATGAGAAGATTGAGCTATATAAACAATAATAATAAATATAATAGTTTTCTGCTGAATTCATTAGGGTGTGTAAGTCATCAAGAATGGTTGCTAGAAGCTCCTTTTGCAACTGCCAGTTAATAATATTTCAGATGGGCTTGATTAGAGGCAAGTCTGAAGGTGTTGCTGGCCATAGTAACAAGTTTAGGCCCACAAGCTGCTCGCAGTAGAACAAGCCATAAAATCCTGGAATAAAAATGGTCATACCATTGATTCTACAGCCAAATCAGTGTAATGCTGAGCTGTTAGTTTAACTGAAACAAAGATTAGAGGGGTCTGGGTAACCCACACCTTAATGCCAGTGTGATGTTCCCTTGTGAAGGCCTCTATGTGGCATTGCCCATGTGGTCTCTAGACCAATCTCCAGCTATCCTTGCGACTAAGACAATAAAGGATAAAGGGATAAAGGATATACCTCCACTTCCAGCTTGCTGTGCACCATGATAAACTTTAAAATAGATGGAGCGAGGTCAGTGGAACTTTTGGATGCGTGGCTAGTAGTAACACAAACTCCTTTTGATGCTTTGTGACATGGATTAGGGATGTGACCTCTGCTTTCACTTATACTCATAAAGCCATCACACACCCTCTACTTTATGGCAGCAGTGCTGCTCCTGACTGGTGGTGGCATCCATATTTTTGACACTCCCACAAGCCCATGGATGAGCCTGAATATTTTCCTCTACTGGGATTGCATTGCATCCAGTTGCAGGACCCACCTGACTGCCAGTGGCCAGTGGCTATAGAACTACTGGATGTAGGTAAAAAGCTGAAAGTGGAGCAAAAAATAGGTGAGGTCTAGGCTCCTGGGGCACGGTCTTGCTGAGGACTATGCACAATTGGGGGGGGGGAATCACTCCAGTCACAAGAAATGGAAGGTCTGCTACAATCACTGGATTGGGTATCACTTTATCTAAACTAAGAGCATACATTTATGATCTCACTACACAGCTATAACTAAATGTAATGACAGAAAATGGATGATTTCACATAGTAAGTAGGTTTCACATAAAGCAAAGACATTTTTTAAATATCTTTTTTTCAAAAAGGTAAAATACTGGTATGGTAAATTCTTGTTCTGAAATTTGACCTGTTGTACCGAGCATTCGTCTGATTTTATCTTGTATATTTTCTCATAACGGAGCACACACAATGGCCATCCCTTCTACGTGTGACAGGAATACTAAGTGGTTCCTCTCAAGATACATGATTGTAGTAAATATGGTGCTTGAACCGAACACCAAAATAATACTGTGACCTTGAAAGAAAAACACTAGCTTCTGAAATTGTTCTTCATCTTCTGTCATATCCTATGTTCCCCGGTTCCAGCGTACAGAGATCGCTGCCTTCGCTGACTGTATGTCATTGTAAATTGGAATGTTTGTATTGGTAGAAAAGTAATTTCAGCTGTATACCCAACTATTACTTGAAGCCAAGGCAAAACATTCTATATATATTCTATCAGCAGTAAATTACAGGGCAATTCCTAGACGCTTACATTAATTATATAATTGATTTACCAAACCTATCTGAATCAGAAGAAAAAATAGTCTTTATTTGGAGATAAAGTACTAGTAAGGGACTTTCTCCTCTTTGCTAACAAGGACGGCTGAGTGCAAACAAGATATACTGGCTGTGAATATCGCTAGCATATATTGTCTAATCATAACTCTTGATTATTGGAAGTGGCGAACACTCATGACAGTGGGATCTCAGTTCTAGGATTAAGTAGGTTAGTAGGATTAAGTAGGTTATGGGATGGATGGGGCCTAAAAAATGTAGGACTTATAGAGGAACTATAGTCAGAAATGACCATGAATATGAAGCAGCGGAGCAGCCTGGGTCAGGTTCCCCCGCTGTGCTAAAAGAAAGAACCGTCTGTCTGGGTACTCGCCCCTTCCGGGATCTTTCTATGGCTTCCCTTGCACAGCCAGCGCCGGAGTGATTGAGTTAACGGAAGCCTAACCTGGGCTGCTGCTTATTAAAGTGGGCCTATGGTAATTTCTGACCATAGTTCCTCTTTAAGACGGACCTAATCAGAAAAGACTATATGCTACCCGTAACAATCCTGTATGTGTAGGTGTATTCTTATATAGCACTTTCCATGGAATAACTATAGCCTTTGATTCAACAAGGAAGTCTGCAAAAAGAAGAGTCTTCCTATAAAACACTTTCAAAAAAGTGTCTCAAGTCCTCATAGGGTGTGAACTTTCTGTCAAATCTGTGAAACAACCTGCCATGGTCACTTCTGGCATTGTGAAATTAAACAATCTAGGAGCATCAATAGCTTTGCCACACATATTCACACAGTGGAACCACTGTGTGCTAAAGTGTGTTGCTCTTAATAAATATTCTAAGCTGTAGTACTGCCTACAATATTCCCTATTAAATCTAGATGAATTATGAATTGAGTTTTTATGGCTAGACAGTTACAGGCAAGATGCACAATCCAACATTAAAAGTCGGCTATTTTGCCCAGATTAGAAGACAATCCTACCTATAGTTCTGTTATTTATGTTTGTACCTTGGTAGCTACCTGGTAATATTTAGGGTTTACAATTAGATAGAGATTTTTCTAGTTTTTAGTTTTGCCATCCAGTGCCTCAACTAGGTGCCTTCTTGTTGTACTTAGCTGCTTAGCTGTGTAAGCCTGGATCTAAGTACCCGAGAGCACCACATGGCTGAATTCTATCCCACAATCTGGAACCCTTATGGAATTTTGTCATGTTATTAGCTTCACAAGCAAATGTCACACCATCTATGTGTTCCCAGAGAGTCTTGACCTAACAATAGAAGGAAAATCCAAAACAGACAACAGCAACCCCATGGAATACTGAAAGGCCACTCTGCTCATGATGCCCTTTACATTGATCCTGGGGAGACTTAACACAACAGGCCATCTCAAATTGATCCTGGGGAGACTTCACACAGCAGGCCATCTCAAATTGATCCTGGGGAGACTTCACACAGCAGGCCATCTCAAATTGATCCTGGGGAGACTTCACACAGCAGGCCATCTCAAATTGATCCTGGGGAGACTTCACACAGCAGGCCATCTCAAATTGATCCTGGGGAGACTTCACACAGCAGGCCATCTCAAATTGATCCTGGGGAGACTTCACACAGCAGGCCATCTCAAATTGATCCTGGGGAGACGTCACACAGCAGGCCATCTCAAATTGATCCTGGGGAGACGTCACACAGCAGGCCATCTCAAATTGATCCTGGGGAGACGTCACACAGCAGGCCATCTCAAATTGATCCTGGGGAGACGTCACACAGCAGACCATCTCAAATTGATCCTGGGGAGACGTCACACAGCAGGCCATCTCAAATTGATCCTGGGGAGACGTCACACAGCAGGCCATCTCAAATTGATCCTGGGGAGACGTCACACAGCAGGCCATCTCAAACTGAAATGCCCTAGGGAGAGGGAGTTGGTCAGGGTTTTAGACTGCTTAAAAGTGGGTGTAGGTCAATTTTAGGAATTTGTAAAATTAAATTCTCTTTATACTTAAATGCAAATTTTCTGCCAACACCACATTTTCATTTTATATTTATGTGCACATAGAAACTATGTTTAATTTTAAAAAAAAATGAAATAAAAACATACAGTACATAAAATATTCATTGGCAGGCGCAGCTACACATATGGCAGTTTAAATGAACAAGTCACTAAATTACGATTCCCTGGGCTGGCGTGCATCTGCTGGTATATTGAGGTTGTTCTTTTAATTAATTGCAATATTAAAAGATCATGTGGAAAGGGTCCAAGTTACGCTTAGTTTGATGTCTGCCTTCAACTGTCCATTAGATGATAATGGGGCTGACAGTGATGGAGGAAGGAGATATTGCAGCTCCGACCGCCTAAGCTGACCGCTCGCCTAAGCTTTAAGTACGCTCTCTCATCACAGCAGCCCATCGCGGCTTTCATGCTATTTAAACTGCATTATTGCCCAGAATTGCAGGAGTGAAACGGCTTTGTAGTTTATTAAACAAGAGAATAAGCAAAACAGATCGCTTGACGGTTGCTCGCGTCATAGGCCTGCCGCGTGCAGCTGCCTGTCCTGCGCGGCCTTTGGAATTATAAGGAAATAAAGTTCATCATTACTCACTTCCAGCAGATGCCAAGGAGTTTTGCAGTTTGTTAAAGGAATATAATGGTTTTAATCTAAAACTTTCTGAAATGATTATTTGAAAGTTTTTACGGCTTGCTGCGCTTTTTGTTCAGTTTGGCAGATTTGCTTTAATATTCCAGACTTTTAAGAGCTGAGCTGTCACTTGCCATATGATTACAGTGTTAAAAAATATTATGAATAATATCCCATTTCAATGCTATGCAAATCCATACCAGATTATCTGGAGCCTATTCCATGAGGGCTATCCAAATTATTCTAAAGTGGACCAAAACCGGGATATTCACTATCCCAAATTTTGGTCCGTCCTCTTGGGGCACCCTGGTTTGGGATCCATGGCTGTGTTAATCCTTTAAGTGCCAAGCACGTAACACCTACGTGCTGGCTTGGCAAGGACCTAAGTGCCAAGCACGTAGGTGTTACGTGCTTGACTTTCCCCTCTGCTAGTTAAAAAAAAAAAAAATAATAATAATACCCACCTGACCCCTCGTTGGATCCGGCCGGGTCTCCTCTTTAATTTGGTGCCATCTAATCCCCCGTGGGGGCTCGGATGGCTCCAGGAGATCCCCCGGAATAGACCCCCCCGCTTCGGCAGCAGCAGTTGCTAACTGTGAAAAAAATAAATAAATAAAAATGCCATTTATTCACCTGCAGTCGCGCTGCCTCCCGCCGGGTCTCCTCTTCACTGGGGGGGCCTCGGATCGCCCTCCCAGGCTGCTTAGTCTTCAGGAGAGGGCTCAAAATGTCCTCTCCCCCTGCCTTCCGATGGGTGCCGCCATTTTGACGACTAGCCACGCCCCATTGGGAGCGGGGCCTACAACGTCACTCCCGGGTGTCGTCCCGGCTCTCCTTGGCTCAGCTGTCAGATGCCCTGGTGATCACTGGGCAGAGCAGTGGAGGGGCAGGGGATGCTCTGATCCCCTGCCCCCCCTCCTCTGGCCACCGATCACCAGGGTATCTGACAGCTGATATACACAGGAGCTGACAATCGGATGAGGTGAGTAAAGAAATAAATAAATGCCATTTTTGTGTGTGTGTGTGTGTGTTTTTTTTTTTACTTTTAACCCTTTGTGAACTGGTAAGGGGTCCATGAGACCCCTTATACCAGTTCACAAGGCTGGGGGCTGGCAAGTCGCCTGCGGCTAGCGGGTGACTTGCCATTAACCCCGGCACCCCCAATTACCTGCCTCCCTAAAGCCCGGGGGGGGCAGAAGAGCCCGGCCCATGGAGCTTGTAGCCAGCAGGGCGGGGGGGCCACCAAAACTGTCCCCTTTACCCTGTTCCTACAAGCCCCTATTCCCTATAGCTGGTCCCGGGCTGGTTATGATGGGTAAGGGGGGCCCCACGTAATTTTTTGGGGGATTTTTAAGGGTTTTTAACCCTTAAAATCCCCCCCAAAATCCCCCCCCCCAAGGGGGGGGGACCCTATGTCATTTTTTTTAATTAACCCCTTATGTTTATAGTGTGGATAGTAGTGCCTCCGCTCTTCCGCCGACCTTCTCCTGTCCTCCACCCTGGTCACCTCCTCTCACGCCCGCCTCCAGGACTTCTCACATGCAACTTCAATCTTCTGGCATGCCCTCCCCCACCCAGTCCGCCACTCCACAACCCTCAAAACCTTCAAAGGCGCCCTTAAAACTCACTTGTTCAGACAAGTATATAATCTGGCTTAACCAATCTTCTAAAGGGCGCATGCCACAAAGCTCAATACTGTTTGTGATCCTTCCCCCTTGTCTTCACCCCTCTTCCTTTAGACTGTAAGCTCGCAAGGGCAGGGCTCTCTCCCCTATTGTATCTTGTACTCAGAATATCCATTGTCAACTGCATTTGAAATAGTATATGTACCGTATGTTTCTACCCTGTCTGTAATTACTACTTTGTAAAGCGCTACGGAAGATGATGGCGCTATATAAATAAACAATAATAATAATAATAATAGTAGTATTTTATTTGTAAATGTTATAAAGTGCTTTTTTCAGTTTGGGGGGTCTCCTGGGCAAGAATGGGGGGGGCTACCGATACATATGTGGTACCGTTGTAATCAGGAGAAATGGGGCTTTCACATGCAATATGGTTTCATTAATAAAACAAAAGTTTTATTTAAAATATAGGGGACAATTGTCTAAAAAATATTATTGTATTTTTTATTTTTGTTTTTTTACGCAAAAATATTTAAAAAACAGTAGAAAAATTACAAACAAGACATTTCATGCTAAAGCCTAAACTCTGATGCAAAATATATATATATATTTTCCTGAACATTCCGGCAAAAATCACGGCTAAACATGGAACAAAATGGGGAAAAATGACCTGTCAACAGGTGACAAATTTCAAGTAGGCTGGCAATTAAAAGTGTTAATAGTACCTATGCATGTTGGGTATTGTTCTTCTCGGCAGACCTTGCGCTTTCAGATTTAGCTTGTTTTTTCTTGTTTGCATATTTATATTTTAGGAAAACGTGTTATTTATTCAGTTTTTTAATTCATTTTTTTAGGGAAACCCGGTGCAACCTAAGAATTATTCGAAAGATTACTTCCAGAAAGGTGAGCCTACTACTACAAGCTGGGTACTCTTAGAAAGCTTAACATGTGTACTTTCAGGGAATATATGGTTTATGGGGATATTCCAAATGTAAAGGGTTGTTTTGGTTGAAAAATTGCAAGGTGCGCACTTTGTCTGCAGAGCTGAAATTTTCAAGTAAAATTACTGTTATGCGCACACTTTACTTTGTGGTGTTTGCCAACTCTTCCCTTGACAGTAACTATGCATGTTGGGTATCGTTCTGTTCGGAGCATGTTGCTTTTTGAGATTTTACTTGTTTTTTCTTGTTTGCATATAGTTTTTTTTAGGAAAATGTGGCTTGATTCTTCGTTTTTATTCTTTTTTAGGGAAACTTTGTGCAACCAAAGAATACATTGAGGGATAACTTCCAGAAAACTAAGCCCACATAAACAAGCTTGGTACACCTAGAAAGCTTGAGGCGTGTACTTTCAGGGAATATATAGTTTGTGGGGGGTATTTCAAATGTAAAGGGTTGCTTTTCTGGAAACCTGCAAGGTGCACATAGCGTATAGTGCAGTTGTATTTTATCTGAAAATCTCCTAAAGCTCTGTTTCAGTTTGGGGAGTTTTCTGGGCTGGAAAGGGTGTCTACCAATACATATGTGGTACCGCTGTGACCGGGAGAAATTGAGGTTTCGCACGCAATAAAATTTTATTGAAAAACTTACATTTTTTATTACAAAAAAACACTACAAATTGCAAAAAATATATATTTTTTATTTTTTTTTGCACATATTTCACCAAAAAGTATTGAGAATACACTAAAAAAAGGCCAAACAAGACATTTCATGTTGAAGACTCTGTTGAATAAAACAATATATAATTTTCCTGGAAAATCCCTGGAAATCCTTTCAAAAATCACAGTTGAACATGTGTAGCGCAAAATAGTAAAACATGGTCTGGCAACAGAGGGTGACAAAAGCTGCAGGTAGGCTGGCAGCGAAAGGGTTAAACCCAACTGTTTGCCAGTCTTTCTTACCTTTCTTGAGCTCATGTCCAATCAGCTTCTCTGGGTGCGCATATCAATATGCAACTGGAAAAGCTGAATGGAATCCCAGGTGCACACATTGGCAACACTCAAATCCTTCGGCTGCGCGCGCACTCAGTTGCGATGTGGCCATGCACAGTCGAATAGGATGTGAGTGATGCTGTCACCAGTTGCACATGTGCCGTGGGCTTGTTAAAATGGTTATTAGGCGAATGGTGGGGTTGCAGAGCGAGGAATCCCAGTTTGATATCCCCCATGGAGAGGGAATCAGTGGGCCGGTTTTGGTCCGCTTTAAGAAATTCCCATACAAGCACACATTTTTTTTCAGTGAGGAAAAATATTTTAATTTTTTTTACCTCTTTGGTAACCTGGGGCTATAACCTAGCTTAGCGGCTGTACAAGTGATGCTGTAGTATCCTGTCCAGCATTGATAAATGTGATGTGTGCAGGGCGCTGTAGAAGCGCTCTCCCTGATTCACTGCAGAGCCAATCGCGAATGCTAAGTGGTGTCCCGAGCCCAAGACGATGCTACATCTAACAATAGGACTACGCTCCAGCGAAGGATAGGTAGCGCCAGTTAAGTGAATCCGGCACCTTTTTAGGAAAAAACGACATGCAGCCAGTGTTGGCGCTCTAAAACTGGCTGCTCTAGCGTCTTGCTCCAGACGCTATGTGCAAAAAGTCTGTTTCTCAACACATATACACCAGCACCAGAGCGAAAACATATGGAATGACACTGGAATGGCAGACCTGCACATACAATTCTGCACAAAAAAATAAAAATATGTATAACAATAAAAGTGTTTGGTTGCTGTGCAGGTTAGTATCCCTGCAAGCCAGCTACCTGGACTTCTATATGAATATCGACTATTAACTAGGGTTAGTATCCCTTTAAATCATAAATTTTCTTTAAATTGCTCTGTTTGGAGTACTGCGCAATAGACCACTATAGGGTCCCCGTGTGGGACCTTTTTTATGGTGTTTTTAATCACTTTGGGGTTTGCACATTTTTAATATTGTCTGTTTTTCATATCTAGTAAATAGACTGTGGCTCTGACTCATCCAGCATCCATACAGCGTGCTCGTTCCTATGATGTTTGCATGAAATCCAGCGCTTGATTCCCATACAGCGTATGCGCAGTTGCGCACATCTATTCAAGTGTAGTATCACGGACGCCATCTTGTTGAAGCCAATGTACCTGTATTGGACGCCATTTTTCTGAAGTCTGACCACCGTTACTACACGATGGACGCCATCTTGGAGGAGCCCTAGACGGGCGCCATGTTCCAGAAGTCTACATACAACCTCTGTTATACTGTGACAAGGCGGCACGCCGAAGTTTGCCGCCACCTGCACGCTGGATGGCTGGATGGGTTATTTATTTCTACTATTTAAAGCCACACTTACCACCCCTTGGCACCACTGCTCCTGAGGAAGGCAGAACGCTGCCGAAACGTTGAGTATGTACTAGTGGTTATCCACTGTGGTCCTGCCTGTATACTATGCTTCTTCTTTGACTGCTTCTTGCTTGCTCTGCATTTGCCATTTGGTTATCGTATTGCGTTTTTTTCAATTTACCTGTGATCCTTGGACTTCCCATATAGACTTTTATCCTGTATATATCTATGAGGAAACGCAATACTTACATTTGGACCGACTCATTTGCGCCATCTGGTGGCTATACTTTGTATATATGCTTATTTATGACACATTGTACTTTTTTGATATCTTTTTGTAAAATATTTGGTGTCATGTAATTAAATCACCTTTTTGGCATGCATAGCTCATATGGTTGAGTGTTCATTTTTCCTATTATATTGGACTTGCTGTGCAGGTGAGGCCACACAATCCTTTGAACCAGAAATTTAGAACATTACTTTAGGAAAAGGCAATTTATAAACAACCAACTAAAACACCATTGAGATGTATGGGATAACGCTACTGAGCGACAGGTACTACATGACGCTGCTGAACACACAGCACCAGCGCTTTACACTAAGGCACCGCTAGTAATATATTCAATGCTACATGATGCTATTAGAGGCACTCACCAGATTGACTTTCATATATTCACATACTGCGCCCAGCATTCACCTGATGCTACGTGGTACTGATTGGCGTTTCTTAAATAACCCCCATAATGTGTTTGAATTCCCCATAGGCTGCTCTTATTTGCAGGTTTTGCTAAAAATAAAAAAATATCTTCTCCATTTGTGGAACTGAACCATTACAGGTACAGCAGTGCACAGTCTCTCCATAAATTGTTTATTAGACACTAGATCTTTGAAGGAACTGTCAAGGCTTTAGGCAGTGATTGGCAGAGCAGCTTCCTCTCATTCCATAAATGTACATGTTTATATGAAGTCTTCTGGTGTCCTGGTGTGTTCCCATCTCCGTGTAGAAACAAGGCAGTACCAGGCACGCATCTTCTTTGCAGTGAATGTAGTTTCCTCTGTGAACAGGTCCTCCAAAAATGGGCATGCTCCAGACTTGGATAAAGGAAGCTGGAGGGGGAAATTATGTCAGCATTCTTTTTTTTTCTATGTCCATTTCAGCCTGGAAAGATGGGGTCAGGGCTGTTTCTAGAGGAGGGCGAGCAGGGCGGTCACCCTAGGTGTCAAGGCCATTGGGGCAACTTTATCTGACCCACAACATAAGCCAGGCCCCTCATATTCCCATGTAGGGTTCAGTCATGGAGAGGAAGGGGCAGATTTTTTTCCTTTCTGCACTGAGCGCTATTTTATCTAGAAAATGCCCTGGATGGGATGGTCCACAAGGAAATTATTTGAGCAGAAGCAATAACCAAGGATTATGGAGCTGAAATTATTGAGTAATTATTAGTATTACAATTTAAATTTGAGTTATAGTTACATTTAGTTATACAATTCCATCAACTGCCGTGTTCCGCCTATCCCAAAGTGCATGCACCACAGCTAATGTGCAACAATTCAATGGAAAATCAGTCACTATTTAGTGGATTAAATTCCAGTGCCTCAAAAAATATGCACCATCCAGCAAGTCACCCGTGTTCACCATCCACCAGATATGCGCTTACCAGAGCAAAATGCAAATAGTGCCTTGTATTTCAAACATCCAATTCAGTATTTCATTATTATCCCAATGTTGGAGTTCTGTACGTTCACAGGCTTCTTTGATAACTCAATCCGTGGTCAACAAGAACAAACAACATGTAGGGAAAGGACCAAAGAAAATGTAGTGCAACCCAGTTTATATATTGCAACATATTTTAATATAAAAATGCACTTACAAATATCCAGAATAAAAACGCAAGAGGTTAACACATATAGAAGTACTCCTCCTTCCCCTTCTCCAACACGGCTGTTAGTAGATATGGCAGGGTATACGCGGTGTCAGTAAATACAATAAAATCAAAAGGGCAAAAAGAAATACAAAGGAAGATTCTCACCTCTCTAGGCGGCGTGTTGATCATCCGCCGGCTGCGGTGGAAGCCGCCGGAAGAAGTAATCATGCCGGAGGCGCTCAAACCCCGCCCCTCCAGCCGAAGCCGCTTCGGCGGCACTCGGGCAAGTGCAAGTCTCGGAGATTTACATAGGTGGGGAGGAGCTGGTCTCTCCCTGCAACTTCGGCCTTCTCCGCCAAAAAGCCAAACGAACTGCGGGAGAGCTCAGAACTCACCGCCGCAGGGACGGAGAGGAAAACAAAACGCAAGGCTGGACTTTGCCAGCGCACAGGATATAAAAACCATGTCTCCCCAAGCCAATTTTCATTGACCAAGGAGATCAAAAATACATTAAAATATTATATGTAAAAATAAGAATGTGTGAATGCGGCCGTACTGGAAAAGGTAAGGGGGAGCCCGCACAAAAGTCACATGCAACATTACATAATTGATAAAATAATACTAAAATAAAGCAGCAACAATAAAAATATCTACAACATATCATGGACACTAAATCAAAATTTAAAAGAATAAACAGCGTTTATTCTTTAGAGTTACCTATGAAACATTCAGACCACTAGGGGAAAGGGTGTCCAGTTCGAAGATCCACCTACTTTCACGTCTAGATATTTCCCTTGTTAGATTGGACCCACTCCGATGCCCTTGCACATGGTCTATGCCCATGAAGGACATATATTGTGGGTCACTGGCGTGCACTCTCTTAAATTGGGCAGAGAGGCTGTGGGCTTCAAAGCCACGTTTAAAATTGTAAACGTGCTCTCTGATCCTCGTTTTCAGATCACGAGTGATTCGGCCAACATAGAATAACTGGCAAGGACACCAGATCAAATGCACGACATACTTTGTATGACAAGATATGAACTGGGAGACCTCATACACCCTACTTGTATCACTCAACGAGAACGTTTATTAATTTGTTTACAAGTTTTGCACGCCATACACAATCCACACCTGTAAAAAGCCTTAATGGTATTCTCAGTGAGGTTGACTTTCTTGGGGGGGGGTCCACAAAACTACGAGTTAGCAAATCTTTCAAGTTGTGGGCCTTCCTAAAGATGACTCTAGGGAGAGAGAGGAACCCAAAATCGGGTCATCCTTCAGAAGGTGGCATTGTCTAGAGATGAGTCGTTTCACATCCCCATGCTGGACGTTAAAATCGGTAATAAATGATGGTACCCCCCATCATATCATTCCCTTCTGTCCGCTTTCTAGGGGCAGGGGAGCTCTTTCCCTGGATCTCACCTCATCCCAATGTTGTTCGATGGTTTGTGGGTGGTAACCCTTTTCTATAAAACGACTGGTTAATAGACTAGCTTGTTTGTCAAAATCATCTAGGTTAGTGCAATTCCTCCTAAGTCTGGTGCACTGCCCCTTAGAGATCGCGTCTAACCATTTAGGGCGATGACAACTTGTGGAGGGGACGTAGCCATTACGATCCGTTGTTTTAAAATAAGTTATGGTAGTGGCTGTAGACCCAATTTTACTGATAGTCAAGTCGAGGAAATTGACCGAATGGGAACTACTCTCAAGGGTAAATTCAAGATTGAAAGAATTACCATTCACTGAAACAAAAAAAGCCTCTAGTTCAGCCTGTGTGCCCCTCCACAGTATGAGCATGTCATCAATATAACGTCTCCATAGGGCTAGATGGGGCCAATCATGTGAATTGATGGACTGGGCCTCCCACCAACCTACGTATAGGTTGGCCATGCTCGGGGGAAATTTTGCCCCCATGGCCACTCCTTTAGTCTGTAGGTAGAAGCTGTTGGCAAACCAGAAATAATTATGTTCCAGCGCGAAAGTTAGGCATTCACTCAAAAAGCCAACCTGTTCCAAAGGTAATCCAGAACCTTTAATAAGGAAGTGGTGAACCGCCAATATACCTTTATTGTGAGGAATCATTTTATAGAGTGAAGTAACGTCGGCAGTCCCTAAGAGAGTTATATCACTCCAATCTTGGTTTTCAACCGCACTGATGACCTGTGATGAATCTTTCAAATAGGATGGTAATCCTACTACTAGGGAAAAAGAGTCAATGTACTCCCCCAACCGACAAGTTAGGGACCCCACCCTGCTTACAATGGGACGCCCTGGTGGTTTCTCAAGCGACTTGTGTACTTTAGGTAGTTGGTATATTGTAGGGATCCTTGTTGTTTTGGGGCTCAAGTACTTTGTTTGCGTGAGGAAGCCTTTCTTAAGTCCCTCTGCAAGTAAGTGGTCTAGCCCCAGCATGTACTCCATTGTGGGGTCTTTATTCAACAGTTTATATGTCTCTCTATCCGCTAGGAGTCTCTGTAGCTCGTCAAGGTAATCAGATTTATTAAGTACTACCAGCCCCCCCCCCCCCCCCCCCCCTTATCGGCTGGTTTGACAACCACATCATGTTTTTATTCTAATGCCTTAAAACCTTTATAAAGGGCTGGGGGCCACCTCTTTCTTCTAAGTGTCAACTGTTTCAGGATCCGGGGTTACCGCTGTCTTGAAGGCTTCCAATTGAGGGCCTGATACATAAGATGGATTAAAGAGAGACTTATTACAAAGATTTGTGTGCCGAATATTGGATCCATCATCATTTTCTCGTGTTGCGATAGTTTGCTAATTAATGGGCATATCTAAAAGTCCCTCACTCTCTTTTTCCGTTAGAAAAAATTTCTTAACCGTAAGTCTCCTGCCAAATTTCTGGGGGGGGGGGGGGAAATTTCAGGCCTTGATCTAATAATAAAAGTTCATCTTGTGATAGATTATTGACGGAACTTAAGTTAAAAATACCCTTCCCTAGTTCTTTCTTGGCCTTCTTATGTTTGGTTCCCCCTCTGTTTCCTTGCTTACATCTCCTTTCCTTTTTTGGGGGAGCCTCCTCTCGTCTTTCCAATTCCCCCCCCTGTCTCTCGGTGAGGTACTGTCCCAATGTCTTGGGTGGAATGACTGTCCCAACTGAAAAGGGGTAGTCGGCAGTGTCCTATCCTCCTTGTATGGACAATGAGTCTTAATAGGACGCATCTCCAGAGAGTTGTATACTGGCCTATTATCACCCAAAAACTGGGAGCTATGCCTATTAGTGGGTATTCTCCCCTTTCCTTCCCACATTCTCACGGGGTACTCTGGTAAAGGGAGAACTGGCCAGTTGCCACGTACGGGGCAAAATGCCCAGAGGAAAAGAGTTGACTCCCAATGGAAATGGGAGTACCCCATGAGAATGTGGGAAGGAAAGTGGAGAATACCCACCAATAGGCATAGCTCCCAGTTTTTGGGTGATAATCGGCCAGTATACAACTCTCCAAAGATGAGCCCTATTAAGACTCATCGTCCATACCAGGAGGATAGGACACTGCCGACTACCCCTTTTCAGTTGGGACAGTCATTCCACCCGAGACATTGGGACAGTACCTTACCGAGAGACGGGGGGGGGAATTGGAAAGACGAGAGGAGGCACCCCCAAAAATGGAAAGGAGATGTAAGCAAGGAAACAGAGGGGGAACCAAACATAAGAAGACCAAGAAACTAGGGAAGGGTATTTTTAACTTAAGTTCCATCAATCTATCACAAGATGAACTTTTATTATTAGATCAAGGCCTGAAATTTGCCCCCCAAAAAAATCTTGACAAGTTTACTGTATTTGTTGATTTACAGAAATTTGGCAGGAGACTTACGGTTAAGTGAGGGACTTTTAGATATGCCCATTAATTAGGAAACTATCACAACACGACAAAATGATGATGGATCCAATATTTGGCACACAAATCTTTGTAATAAGTCTCTCTTTAATCCATCTTTTATATCAGGCCCTCAATTGGAAGCCTTCAAGACAGCGGTAACCCGGGACCTGAAACAGTTGACACTTAGAAGAAAGAGGTGGCCCCCAGCCCTTTATAAAGGTTTAAGGCATTAGAAGAAAAACATGATGTGGTTGTCAAACCGGCCGATAAGGGGGGGGGGCTGGTAGTACTTAATAAATCTGATTACCTTGATGAGCTACAGAGACTCCTAGCGGATAGAGAGACATATAAACTGTTAAATAAAGACCCCACAATGGAGTACAGGCTCGGGCTAGACCACTTACTTGCAGAGGGACTTAAGAAAGGCTTCCTCATGCAAAAAGAGCATAAGTACTTGAGCCCCAAAACAGCAAGGATCCCTACAATATACCAACTACCTAAAGTACACAAGTCGCTTGAGAAACCACCAGGGCATCCCATCGTAAGCGGGGTGGGGTCCCTAACTTGTCGGTTGGGGGAGTACATTGACTCTTTTTTGCAAAATTTAGTAGTAGGATTACCATCCTATTTGAAAGATTCATCACAGGTCATCAGTGCGGTTGAAAACCATGATTGGAGTGATATAACTCTCTTAGGGACTGCCAGTGTTACTTCTTTCTATACAATGATTCCTAATGATAAGGGTATATTGGCGGTTCGCCACTTCCTTATTAGAGGTTCCAGATTACCTTTGGAACAGGTTGACTTTTTGATTGAATGCCTAACTTTCGCGCTGGAACATAACTATTTCTGGTTTGCCAACAGCTTCTACCTACAGACTAAAGGAGTGGCCATGGGGGCAAAATTTGCCCCGAGCATGGCCAACCTATATGTAGGTTGGTGGGAGGCCCAGTCCATCAATTCACATGATTGGCCCCATCTAGCCCTATGGAGACGTTATATTGACGACGTGCTCATACTGTGGAGGGGCACACAGGCTGAACTAGAGGCTTTTTTTGTTTCAGTGAATGGTAATTCTTTTAATCTTGAATTGAGAGTAGTTCCCATTCAGTCAATTTCCTCGACTTGACTATCAGTAAAATTGGGTCTACAGCCACTACCATAACTTATTTTAAAACAACGGATCGTAATGGCTACGTCCCCTCCACAAGTTGTCATCACCCTAAATGGTTAGACGCGATCCCTAAGGGGCAGTACACCAGACTTAGGAGGAATTGCACTAACCTAGATGATTTTGACAAACAAGCTAGTCTAATAACCAGTCATTTTATAGAAAAGGGTTACCACCCACAAACCATCGAACATCATCGGGATGAGGTGAGATCCAGGGAAAGAGCTCCCCCTGCCCATAGAAAGCGGACAGAAGGGAATGGTATGATGGGGGGGGGGGGGGGTACCATCATTTATTACTGATTTTAACGTCCAGCATGGGGATGTGAAACGACTCATCTCTAGACACTGGCACCTTCTGAAGGATGACCCGATTTTGGGTTCCTCTCGCTCTACCAACCCTAGAGTCATCTTTAGGAAGGCACCCAACTTGAAAGATTTGCTAACTCGTAGTTTTGTGGACCCCCCCCCCCAAGAAAGTCAACCTCACTGAGAATACCATTAAGGGTTATTACAGGTGTGGATTGTGTATGGGGTGCAAAACTTGTAAACAAATTGATAAACCTAAGAAAACTTTCTCGTTGAGTGATTCAAGTAGGGTGTATGAGGTCTCACAGTTCATATCTTGTCACACAAAGTATGTCGTGTATTTGATCTGGTGTCCTTGCCAGTTATTCTATGTTGGCCGAACCACTCGTGATCTGAAAATGAGGATCAGAGAGCACATTTACAATTTTAAACGTGGCTTTGAAGCCCACAGTCTCTCGGCCCATTCTAAGATTGTGCACGCCAGTGACCCACAATATATGTCCTTCATGGGCATAGACCATGTCCAAGGGCATTGGAGAGGGTCCAATCTAACGAGGGAAATATCTAGACGTGAAAGTAGGTGGATCTTCGAACTGGACACCCTTTCCCCTAGTGGTCTGAATGTGGAATTTGATGTAAACTGTTTCATAGATAACTCTTAATCATTTGTTTCTGTGGGCTGTTTATTCTTTTAAATTTTGATTTAGTGTCCATGATATGTTGTAGATATTTTTATTGTTGCTGCTTTATTTTAGTATTATTTTATTAATTATGTAATGTTGCATGTGACTTATGTGCTGGGAGGGCTCCCCCTTACCTTTTCCAGTACGGCCGCATTCACACATTCTTATTTTTACAATACTTTTATAATATTTTAATTTATTTTTGATCTCCTTGGTCAATTATCTCCTTAGCCTGAAAATTGGCTTGGGGAGACATGGCTTTTATATCCTGTGCGCTGGCAAAGTCCAGCCCTGCATTTTGTTTTCCTCTCCGTCCCTGCGGTGGTGAGTTCTGAGCTCTCCCGCAGTTCGTTCGGCTTTTTGGCGGAGAAGGCCGAAGTTGCAGGGAGAGACCAGATCCTCCCCACCTACGTAAATCTCCGAGACTTGCCCGAGTGCCGCCGAAGCAGCTTCGGCTGGAGGGAGCGGGGTTTGAGCACCTCCGGAACGCTTACTCCTTCCGGCGGCTTCCACCGCAGCCGGAGGATGATCAACACGCTGCCTAGAGAGGTGAGAATCTTCCTTTGTATTTCTTTTTGCCCTTTTGATTCTATTGTATTTACTGACGCCGCGTATACCCTGCCACTAGCGTTTGAGAAAGCGGTTAATCCGCGAAACGCATCAGGCGAGGGCAGCAGCATTCTTTTTAAAAGGGAGGATTACCCTTTTTGAAGTTCCCACTCAGTATCTAACCCATATCTACTAACGGCCGTGGTGGAGAAGGGGAAGGAGGAGTACTTCTATATGTGTTAACCTCTTGCGTTTTTATTCTGGATCTTTGTAAGTGCATTTTTATATTAAAATATGATGCAATATATAAACTGGGTTGCACTACATTTTCTTTGGTCCTCTCCCTACATGTTGTTTGTTCCTGTTGACCACGGATTGAGTTAATAAAGAAGCCTGTGAACATACAGAACTCCAACATTGGGATAATAATGAAATACTCAATTAGATGTTTGAAATACAAGGCACTATTTGCATTTCACTCTGGTAAGCGCATATCTGGTGGATGGTGAACACAGGTGACTTGCTGAATGGTGCATATTTTTTTTTCCATATAAAGGAACTGGAATTGTGTTTGGGTAAATCAAAAACACCTACTATAGTAAAGCACACAAATATATTATTAGAAACAAATCTGAAACTTTAGGGACTTGTTATGAAAATATATGCCATGCTCATTGATATCAGACCCCCCTCCACTCCCAGAATGGCTTGCTTTGTGGACCCCAGATGATATATTGGATATGCAGACAGGTAAAGACACCAAAACTAGGTAATTACGGTACTAGCATTGCGTTTTTTTGCTGATTCAGTTTATTTTTTCCGTCAAATCTGATCCAGTCTCTCAAAATTCATCTGAATAGTCTCCGCTATGAAATGAATCACTAGGTCAGATTCTAAAAATGTTTAAAAAAGATAAATACATTTATCAATTTGTTCAAATCTCTTTGATCGAATGCTTTACCAATTTATAACTGACCTGGGCACTCCAACCTCACCAGCCCACAAAATATCCTATATATTAATACATTCTGTTTTAAAACACAAAATATGAGAATATGGAAGCTGCATGCCCCATTAAGGCACCTCTGTAAATGCAGTCCCTACTCTAATTTACGAGAACCCCGCAATTAGGGTATACACAACAATGGAAAAATTGGGAGCTTCCTTATCTGAGTCTGCCTCTAAACCTCTAATGTAGCCCTTGGGGGGGGGGGGGGGGCAAAGGGGAGAGTTGAATTCACCCCTTACAGCTCTCACACATACAGAAAAATAAAAAAGAAATGACCCTCCAGACAAATTTGACTGGAGGGTCAGTTATCTGGGCAGCAGGGGGAATCCAGTTGAGGGATGTCCTGTCTCAATTGAAACCTGAATTCTGCCACCCACTATCTTACCTACTTCTGCATTCTACGCAGATTCACTGCCCCATGTTTTCGGGCTATATCTCATTTGCATTTGATCAGTAGGAGGAAGGCTCACATATTTGGTGACTGTTTTTTGGGGTTTTGGAGGAAGGCTCACATATTTGTTGACTGTTTTTTGGGGTTTGGGAGGAATGCTTACATTTTGGTGACTGTTTTTTGTTGCAGTCATTGCAAGAGGATTCAAGGCTTGGTTCCCAGCTGAGGAATGACTGCAGTGCTCTTGAACAAGGCACCTAATCCCCTGCTGCTCCCCGGGTGCCATGGCTAGGGCAGTCTATTGCTCTGGGCACATTTTTGCTCTCACTGTCCCTTAGTGTCATTCACTAGTGTGGTTGCTTTGTGTGTTGAAAATTAGCTTGAATGGGTTAAAAGCAGAGCACAAATTCCTTTTATGCATAAGCATTCACTGGTCATATGAGCACATTATCCATTATTCACTACTTACTTGGGCCATGCTTTCAGACTCGAGTAAGCCTTTTTCACCAAATACAGTAATTAGAATGATCCACAAAGTATAAGCTACAATCTTTTTCTTCTAAATTAAATTTACATTTTGAAATTTATCGAAGTCTATGAGATATGCTGAAAAATTGTCCAAAATCTTTGACCAGCAGACCTAACAGAACAAACTCATTGACATGTTGTTGGATCATGTTAACCCCCCGAAGAGGCCATTCAAATGCATTGAAGATTTCAAGATAACCCTCTGTGCCATTGTTCCATTGTTTAAGGCAATACGTGTTGCAATACCTATATATATATATATATATATATATATATATATATATATATATATATATATATATGTAAATGTGTGTGTTTAATAAAGGCAGTAAAGTAAAACAATCTACTACATGATATAATGTAGAGTCCTGAGTTCCTTCTTGCTCAAAGACCATTTTCAAGTGCTGCGCTTCCAAGGGATCTGAGTTATTCCTAATAGAGCAATATTCAGAGTGTATTGATTAAGCATTGGTGTTAATGGTGTTAAAGAGTAAAAGCACAAAATCTGTCATTATTTATAAAAGAAGGAAATGTTTACAAGATTAAATAACAACATGATTAATGATTAGCGAGTGCTCAAGCCCCCTTTGCACAGTGAACCGCACTAAGGATGTGTCACAAGCTTGGACACAGTCCATAGACCAATTAACAATCAGGATCAGATTCAACATAAGAAAAACATTCACCTTTTAACTAGTGTTGCTGTTCAGATTCTAGTGAAAGTCAAATACATTTTAGAATTTTCCTGATTCTGATTACAAAAGATTTTTACAAAAATTCAAATGACATTTCTCATTTTTTATTGTTAATGAAAATTTATTTTTAAAAAACAAACTTTTACAGCTACTTTATCTTGACCTTTTACTCTTTGACAGATGCCATATTTGGCCACCTACTCTATTTTATACCTGTCCAAAACAGATCTTTGTCGGGTGAGAAGCTTTTCTATGGTGAATCCCTGTTTGCAATGATCCACTGTCGGAATCACTACAAAACCCACTGCCTGAGATGCATCATCTTACTATGCAAAATTGGTTCTTTTCAAGACTCTAAATGTGGTACATCCACAGTTGTGATGACCCCCAAGAAACTGCTTTGAATTTTGGTCTGGTTTAAAAGTAAAAAAATTGGGCAAAGACCCCTTTAACCATATTTTAACATTTGTACATTCACCCAGTGTTTTTAGAGTGAAAGCAGAAACATACCCCCCTCTGGGCTCTTTTTATTTCAAGTAGTGAGTAGTGAGCTTTAGTAACCTTTTACTAACAGTACATTTTAAGTACTGCTTCTTAGTATTTTTACTGACAGTGACAGTTGTTTAAAATAAAAAATGTTATTAAAGTCTACAAAATGGCGAAAAGGGACCTCTGCTATTAGAGGTCAATTCATTTTAGGTGAAGCAAGGTTCATTTGGGTGTGATATGAAACTTGCTTCTGAGGAAGCTTTTTTTTTACTTTAAAACACAAAAATTTGCAAATTGAAATTCTACTTTTATCCTAAAAAAACCTGCACGTGAAATATGGCATTTTTTCAGGTGAGTTATATCACTTATCCAATAAATGGAAATAACAGCATTTTATTGGCTTTAGCAGGAATTTGTAGCTATGCAGAGAAGAAAGAGCTGAAGCAACAAGGATAGCAAGAACATTTCTTGTGGACCAAATCACCACTACAAGTGGTGAAGTATGTGCAGCCCTTTTCCGAAGGCTTTTGATGTCTCCTGTGGTATCCTCTGGGGCTGCTCCTAACCTGATTGTTTTTTTTAAAGCTTCATATACTTTACCTTTCATACTTTATAACTTATAGTTTGAAGAGGGCTACTTTCTATTAAGTGTTTCATATCATAGAAGATCAAGTGAACACCTAGGACCCAGTGCTGGCAGAGGAGACACAGAAGGGACCCTGTGTACCACCAACAGAACCACCAGGCTAAATGACAACCTGCATCCTCTCAGCAGTAAGTGGCCACCCTTATGATGGCAGGTGTATTTGCAGCCAACTCAGAGTTTGCCATTAAAATAAGTAAACAAGTTGATTTACGTGTTAGACAGTATAAGACACAACTATCTAACTGGTAAAAATGTGTCATCTTTAATGTGAAATCTTTCTAGTTACCATGGCTGGTTTTTACAGCAAACATATCTCCTAGAAAGTAGCTGACAACCCAGGATGGCAGAGCTGCAGATGTCATATAACTGAGCTCAGAGAAGGAGATTAGCGTGCTACAATTGAAGATGTAAAACCCATCTGTTTGTGCTTGTAATCACTCACACATTGCAGAAAGCTCCCCCGAAAGATCATTAGGTACATTTTGTGGAACACTGGACTCTTCTGCAAACCCCAGTGCTCAGAGGGGGGTGCAGGTAATCAGGTATCTGTAAGCCACCTGCTGCTTGAATAGCAGTTTGAATAAGTATAGGTGTTCTTGGGACCCTTTACCAGTTCAGAATTAATGGAAAAGTGTTAATTTACAAAGTAGATTGAATTTAGATTTTAAATTAAAGCAAACCAAAAATCAGCATTTCACTATCCAGGTTTTTTGTCCGTCCCCCTGTCATCCCAGTTTGAGTGAAACCTCCTCTGAGTGAAACCCTCTGGCTCGCACGTTTTTCCTACCTATTCAGTGAGCCCATGGCACATGCGTGGCGTACGGTGGTATCTCTCGCATCTTTCTGGGGCTCTGCATGGCTGCAATTGCATTACTAAATGGCTGGCGTGGCCACTCACAACTATGGAATGTAGGGGGTGCTGCGTGCCGATTGTTTCTGCAGCTAGGATTCCATTTTGTCCAGCTGAACATTCATATGCATGGATGGAGAAGCTGATTGGAGAGACTCATCTGCACCTTGGGCTCTTTGAAAAGGTAAGAAAAGCGAGCAACCTGCGGATGGAATCCCCAATCCGGGATGCCCCAGGGGGATGGGCCAAAACCCATGCTAGTGAAATCCCTGGTTCCACTTTAAAGTTTGGCTTATCACTGCTAGAAATTATAAATGCTTTTCTTATGCTGCCCTGGATAAACATCAACTTGTACACATATTATATTATGTTTTCTGTCTGCAAAAACATTAACTTCAGAGAAAACAAGATGTGAATCTCATCTCACCTATTCGCTCAGTCAGGCCACAAAAGCACCTGCTGTATGAAGAAAAAGAAGAAGAAAAGAAAAGAAGTGGCTTGCCAATTTTGCTGTTTATTTCAAAGGAAAGGGTTGTTGTCTTTCTAGAAGCTAGGGCAGTCTTTTGTTTTGTCACCTCATTATTCACAAACAAGGCTTAGCGGAGTTCTTCTTAAATTCTTGATTCAGTAACTCCCTATCACCGGAGAAACACTTCACGCCCCACTACCAAAATACAGTGCCCAGAAAACAAACTAATTAAAGGATGATTTACACAGGGAGCACCGGAATCCCAACGTTCCCTTAATTATGTTTGAAATCATTATTTAGCCATACTTGATTTTATAAGTTAACTGTTCTCAGCAGAGAGAGGAAAAGTGCAAGTTGTTGATTTATACGACTCCCCTAAGAACCAGAATGAATCGCTGGACGTATTTTTAACTAGCTAGAAAGGTTAGAAGATCTCAGACAGGAGACTCCAGGGAGGAGAATGACAGCTCTTATACAAATTATCTCAAAAGCAAAATGGCACAGACAGCAGAGCTGATCCGTTTTTTAAGACATGGACCATAAAATCAAGTGGATGTGTGTGATTTGCCTGCAATTAATCCTGACCAAGTGGTGTGTAGGCCTAGCTCAAGATGATCATGCTCGCTTGTCGACTGCAGCTCATTGTCTCTGTGCTTCCAAAAGATTTACTCCTGAGTGCCCATAAAATGCTAATTAAAGCTCTTAATTCAAGACTAAAATATGAGAAACATCTATATTAATAGCACTTTTTATTCAAATGCAAATCTCATGCCATTTTCTTTTATTTCTCCTGTACTTTTAAATGTTAAGATCTAAATCGTTAAAAAAAAATGCTGAAAACAGTAGAGAACATTACCTTGTCGGACCTGACGAGTACATTGATTGACCCTCAAGTTACCAGGCACAGGTCTCCTCCAAATGGCACCTTGAATTTATTGCCTGCCTGGGCAGGTTGCTCAGGGTTCATGGAATTCCTTTTACCCCACTAATCTATAACTTACTGTGTTTTTTCCTCACTATAAGACGCACTTGGGGTTTGGAGGAGGAAAACAAGGAACAAAATATTTTGAGCCAAAAGGTGTGCTAAAATACCACCTTCCTCCAAGAACCTTATAACAGGACATGGCAGAATCCCCCCAACCATCTCATTACATGTAGTGTACAGAATCCCCTCCAAATCCCCAATAACAAGCTGTGTACAGAATCCCCTCAATTACTCCATGACAGCCAGTGTGCAAAATACTGCCAACCCCCATAACATACAGTGTGACAGATCCCCCAACCCATGGGCTGGCAGGGCAGCTCAAAGAGCGTTGCGAGCCGTCGCTCTTGTGCACCATCAGTGCAGCCGCCTGTGCACCATAGATATCAGTAAGAAGTTTTTTTTTGTAACTCGCTCACCCTGTCCACTCACCTTACTGCCGCTACTGTGCTGCTGTGGCCTGCATCTGATCGTCCTCCTGCAGCCCGCCAGAAAATGGGGAAAGTGGGGAGAGGATCATCCTCAGCGTATGTTATGGAGCAAAAATACGATATGTTGTCATCTTGTCTGGCCCTCTACCCACTTTCCCAGTTGGTCGTCTCCCCGCTTATTTTTTTAAAGCCTCATCCTTAAGCTGGACCTCCGAAGTACCTTCTTGATTCAAATTATTTTTATGCTCTGTGTTAAGAATTCTCTCTTTCCTCCCTAAGTATATTTAGTCTACTTGCAAAAACAAATGTAGGTAGGGGTACCTGGCAAAAAAAATATCTCTACTCTGTTTTTTAGATTTCCTCTAGTCCTCTAGTCTTTTGTATAGCTAGAAGGGGTTATTTTATTAGTGGGTCATTTGAGAGGATTTCAGAGAAGCTTGCACTTCCTGTTGCTGTTCTAACATGTCAGCCATATTTTGTCCCAAAACATGAACTATAAACATTTGTTCATCATTAACATTCCAAAATTGATAGCTACCGTAATATGGCAGCCGACTCCATCCCACCCCCCCATGTTACTGGTGGGTGCCACCAGGTGAGTGTGCAGTATGAAGCATGCTGTTATGCTCATGTCATGTTTTTGTGGCAGTTTGCTAGTGCCCCAGGTCTTGTGCATTATTTGGCCTTGAAACTGAAACTATGGCTTATATTTAAAACATCAGCAAAACCCTGGAAAATCATGCTAGGGCTTGTTTTTGGGGTAGTTCTTATTTTGGGTATCAACCTCAGACAAGCTTGCACTTCCTTGTGCTGTTCTGAAGTGTCTGAGCCATCTATGAGATCTGAACTTTATGGAAGCGCTCCAACATTTATTCCTGTAAAAGTTTTGTTGCCTCCATCTCTATTTTTTCAATTCATGACTATATGAAAGCCCATCA
This sequence comes from Gastrophryne carolinensis, assembly GCA_027917425.1. Lineage (NCBI taxonomy): Eukaryota > Metazoa > Chordata > Amphibia > Anura > Microhylidae > Gastrophryne > Gastrophryne carolinensis. The sequence continues at coordinate 424,309,389 of CM051235.1, forward strand.
CCAATTTAGATTTTCCTGTAGTTCTAGCCCTGTTCCTACTCTTAGTTTGCTACTTACCTTACCTGGAGGGTCTCACCACATTGCTGTGTCTGTCCAGGTCCAACATTGTAGTTGACCACTAACCATGTCTGACCATGCCCTGTTGCTGACGACTTGCCATGTCTGTCCATTACCAGTCAGTACCTTTGGTCACATTCTAAACTGCTGATCAGTACCAGCTATTATTTGTGGTACCCACCACAGCAGGTGTGCCCTGCATCTGGCTGCCACTGTTGCACTCAGCATTATAAAGAAACAACAGCACTAGAACATCTGAAAAAGTCCAATTCTAATTGTGTTTTGACATTTTAGGTCATATCTTAGATGAATATAAAAGCAAAAGGAAATTGTTAATAACATTGAAATACAAAATGGCTTATATAGTAATATATGTTCTATGCATTTTTCACGACACTGGAGTTTACCTTTGTGCTCAAGTGCAAATAATGTCACCTTTGAGCATAATTATAGCGGTTTTTCTGTGCTTCAGACTTCTAGCGGATTTTTAAATTCACTTCTTTAGATGAACTAATGCATATTTCAGCCTTTAATATTCCTCCCTACAGTTAGACAGTTAATATATGTAGCACTGCCATTTCACTTTGAACTTCCTACCCCACAAAACCTGATACATGATCCAGCACTTATATTTAATGAATAAAGAATCCTCGTCTTGTGTTGTCATGTTTAATTAATCCGCCTATGAGCCTTCACTAAACATCTGTATGCATACTTCCAGGCTTAACCCCTTCAAAGTGCAATTACTTTATCATTAAAGGGCAGCTTTAGGAAGTATAGAAGGGTTAATAAAGTTAAAAGGAAAGTCCACTGTGGACTTTTCCAGCAGACCTCAAATCAGAGTGTGCCAAAGGGCATGAGATTTGCCTCCCATGTTGCACATGTCTCACCCTGGAGTGCTGATATGAAAAGCCAACCCGGTGGATGAGATCAATGGATGCCTTTGTACTTAAGGAACCTTGCGGGAGCTTACTTTATCATTAAAGGGCAACTTTAGAAAGTACAGAATAGAAGGGTTAATAGAGTTAAAGGGAAAGTCCACTTTTGTGGACTTTTCCAGCAGACCTCAAATCAGAGTGCGCCAAAAGACATGAGATTTGCCTCCAACATTGTACATGTCTCATCCTGGAGTGCTGATATGAAAAGCCAACCCGGTGGATGAGATCAGTGGGTGCCTTTGCATATAGGAACCTCGTAGGAGCATTGACAGTCAATGGGAAGGCTCCAAACCGAGGCCATGTCCACCTGCTGGGCCAGCTTTTCGTACAGGAGTAGCAAGTGAGAGATATGCATGCAGCTGGTCTGAGGTCTGCTGGGCAAGTCCACGAAAGTGGACTTTCTTTTTAAATAGATATCACTAATAGAGATGAGCGAGTAGTATTCGACCGAGTCGGTATTCGATCGAATACTACGATATTCGTCATACTCGATTTCGATCGAGTACAGCGGCGATGGCGCACTCACAATTCGTTTCCCCTCACACCTTCCCTGGCGCGTTTTTTACACCAATCACCATGCAGGGGGGGGGGGGTGGGACAGGTCCTGGGAGGACGCTGGCATCGCGAGAACGGCGTCTAGACGCATTGGCTGGAAAAACCATGTGACCTCGAATCTACAAAACTCAGCACTTCCTCTTCGTCAGCATTAGCAGCTTGAACTTAGTGAGGGATAGACGCTCACAGCAGGGAAAGACAGGCTGTAGCTGGCAGGGCCCCAGAAGCTCGGAATATCGCATTTACCACCATATATACCAGCTACCAGAAGACAAGAGAGTCATTAAGAGCCCTTATTAGGGCTACTATGCTGAACGGTATATAGCTCATATGTAGGCAGGCAGGGCCCCAGAAGCTCAGAATATCGCTTTTACCACCATATATACCAGCTACCAGAAGACAAGAGAGTCATTAAGAGCCCTTATTAGGGCTACTATGCTGAACGGTATATAGCTCATATGTAGGCAGGCAGGGCCCCAGAAGCTCGGAATATCGCTTTTACCACCATATATACCAGCTACCAGAAGACAAGAGAGTCATTAAGAGCCCTTATTAGGGCTACTATGCTGAACGGTATATAGCTCATAGGTAGGCAGGCAGGGCCCCAGAAGCTCAGAATATCGCATTTACCACCATATATACCAGCTACCAGAAGACAAGAGAGTCATTGAGAGCCCTTATTAGGGCTACTATGTTGAACAGTATATAGCTCATATGTAGGCAGGCAGGGTCCCAGAAGCTCAGAATATCGCATTTACCACCATATATACCAGCTACCAGAAGACAAGAGAGTCATTGAGAGTCCTTATTATTAGGGCTACTATGCTGAACAGTATATAGCCCATATGTAGGCAGGCAGTGCCCCAGAAGCTCAGAATATCGCTTTTACCACCATATATACCAGCTACCAGAAGACAAGAGAGTCATTAAGAGCCCTTATTAGGGCTACTATGCTGAACGGTATATCGCTCATATGTAGGCAGGCAGGGCCCCAGAAGCTCAGAATATCGCATTTACCACCATATATACCAGCTACCAGAAGACAAGAGAGTCATTGAGAGCCCTTATTAGGGCTACTATGTTGAACAGTATATAGCTCATATGTAGGCAGGCAGGGCCCCAGAAGCTCAGAATATCGCATTTACCACCATATATACCAGCTACCAGAAGACAAGAGAGTCATTGAGAGCCCTTATTAGGGCTACTATGTTGAACAGTATATAGCTCATATGTAGGCAGGCAGGGTCCCAGAAGCTCAGAATATCGCATTTACCACCATATATACCAGCTACCAGAAGACAAGAGAGTCATTGAGAGTCCTTATTATTAGGGCTACTATGCTGAACAGTATATAGCCCATATGTAGGCAGGCAGGGCCCCAGAAGCTCAGAATATCGCATTTACCACCATATATACCAGCTACCAGAAGACAAGAGAGTCATTGAGAGCCCTTATTAGGGCTACTATGTTGAACAGTATATAGCTCATATGTAGGCAGGCAGGGCCCCAGAAGCTCAGAATATCGCATTTACCACCATATATACCAGCTACCAGAAGACAAGAGAGTCATTGAGAGCCCTTATTAGGGCTACTATGTTGAACAGTATATAGCTCATATGTAGGCAGGCAGGGCCGCAGAAGCTCAGAATATCGCATTTACCACCATATATACCAGCTACCAGAAGACAAGAGAGTCATTGAGAGTCCTTATTATTAGGGCTACTATGCTGAACAGTATATAGCTCATATGTAGGCAGGCAGGGCCGCAGAAGCTCAGAATATCGCATTTACCACCATATATACCAGCTACCAGAAGACAAGAGAGTCATTGAGAGTCCTTATTATTAGGGCTACTATGCTGAACAGTATATAGCCCATATGTAGGCAGGCAGGGCCCCAGAAGCTCAGAATATCGCATTTAACACCATATATACCAGCTACCAGAAGACAAGAGAGTCATTGAGAGCCCTTATTAGGGCTACTATGCTAAACAGTATATAGCCCATATGTAGGCAGGCAGGGTCCCAGAAGCTCAGAATATCGCATTTACCACCATATATACCAGCTACCAGAAGACAAGAGAGTCATTGAGAGTCCTTATTATTAGGGCTACTATGCTGAACAGTATATAGCCCATATGTAGGCAGGCAGTGCCCCAGAAGCTCAGAATATCGCTTTTACCACCATATATACCAGCTACCAGAAGACAAGAGAGTCATTAAGAGCCCTTATTAGGGCTACTATGCTGAACGGTATATAGCTCATATGTAGGCAGGCAGGGCCCCAGAAGCTCAGAATATCGCATTTACCACCATATATACCAGCTACCAGAAGACAAGAGAGTCATTGAGAGCCCTTATTAGGGCTACTATGTTGAACAGTATATAGCTCATATGTAGGCAGGCAGGGCCCCAGAAGCTCAGAATATCGCATTTACCACCATATATACCAGCTACCAGAAGACAAGAGAGTCATTGAGAGCCCTTATTAGGGCTACTATGTTGAACAGTATATAGCTCATATGTAGGCAGGCAGGGTCCCAGAAGCTCAGAATATCGCATTTACCACCATATATACCAGCTACCAGAAGACAAGAGAGTCATTGAGAGTCCTTATTATTAGGGCTACTACGCTGAACAGTATATAGCCCATATGTAGGCAGGCAGGGCCCCAGAAGCTCAGAATATCGCATTTACCACCATATATACCAGCTACCAGAAGACAAGAGAGTCATTGAGAGCCCTTATTAGGGCTACTATGTTGAACAGTATATAGCTCATATGTAGGCAGGCAGGGCCCCAGAAGCTCAGAATATCGCATTTACCACCATATATACCAGCTACCAGAAGACAAGAGAGTCATTGAGAGTCCTTATTATTAGGGCTACTATGCTGAACAGTATATAGCTCATATGTAGGCAGGCAGGGCCCCAGAAGCTCAGAATATCGCATTTACCACCATATATACCAGCTACCAGAAGACAAGAGAGTCATTGAGAGCCCTTATTAGGGCTACTATGTTGAACAGTATATAGCTCATATGTAGGCAGGCAGGGCCCCAGAAGCTCAGAATATCGCATTTACCACCATATATACCAGCTACCAGAAGACAAGAGAGTCATTGAGAGCCCTTATTAGGGCTACTATGTTGAACAGTATATAGCTCATATGTAGGCAGGCAGGGCCGCAGAAGCTCAGAATATTGCATTTACCACCATATATACCAGCTACCAGAAGACAAGAGAGTCATTGAGAGTCCTTATTATTAGGGCTACTATACTGAACAGTATATAGCTCATATGTAGGCAGGCAGGGCCCCAGAAGCTCAGAATATCGCATTTACCACCATATATACCAGCTACCAGAAGACAAGAGAGTCATTGAGAGCCCTTATTAGGGCTACTATGTTGAACAGTATATAGCTCATATGTAGGCAGGCAGGGCCCCAGAAGCTCAGAATATCGCATTTACCACCATATATACCAGCTACCAGAAGACAAGAGAGTCATTGAGAGCCCTTATTAGGGCTACTATGTTGAACAGTATATAGCTCATATGTAGGCAGGCAGGGCCGCAGAAGCTCAGAATATTGCATTTACCACCATATATACCAGCTACCAGAAGACAAGAGAGTCATTGAGAGTCCTTATTATTAGGGCTACTATACTGAACAGTATATAGCTCATATGTAGGCAGGCAGGGCCCCAGAAGCTCAGAATATCGCATTTACCACCATATATACCAGCTACCAGAAGACAAGAGAGTCATTGAGAGTCCTTATTATTAGGGCTACTATGCTGAACAGTATATAGCTCATATGTAGGCAGGCAGGGCCCCAGAAGCTCAGAATATCGCATTTACCACCATATATACCAGCTACCAGAAGACAAGAGAGTCATTGAGAGCCCTTATTAGGGCTACTATGTTGAACAGTATATAGCTCATATGTAGGCAGGCAGGGCCCCAGAAGCTCAGAATATCGCATTTACCACCATATATACCAGCTACCAGAAGACAAGAGAGTCATTGAGAGCCCTTATTAGGGCTACTATGTTGAACAGTATATAGCTCATATGTAGGCAGGCAGGGCCGCAGAAGCTCAGAATATTGCATTTACCACCATATATACCAGCTACTTCAGTGGTGTATTAGCACCTATATACAAAACTATATTTTGCACTACTGTTTTGTGTCCTCTGTGCCAACAAAACACTGTTTTATACCCGGTGCGTATAGGCACCATTTCACCTTCTGGCAGTATACGGCTGTATAGCCAGGTGTTCTCCTAAAAAATATATTTATATTTGGCACTACTGTTTTGTGTCCTCTTTACCAACAAAACCCTGTTATATACCCCCTTGCGTATAGGCACCATTTCACCTTCTGGCAGTATACGGCTGTATAGCCAGGTGTTCTCCTTAAAAATATATTTATATTTGGCTCTACTGTTTTGTGTCCTCTGTGCCAACAAAACACTGTTATATACCCGGTGCGTATAGGCACCATTTCACCTTCTGGCAGTATACGGCTGTATAGCCAGGTGTTCTCCTTAAAAATATATTTATATTTGGCTCTACTGTTTTGTGTCCTCTGTGCCAACAAAACACTGTTATATACCCAGTGCGTATTAGGCACCATTTCACCTTCTGGCAGTATACGGCTGTATAGCCAGGTGTTCTCCTTAAAAATAATTATATTTGGCACTACTGTTTTGTGTCCTCTTTACCAACAAAACCCTGTTATATACCCCGTTGCGTATAGGCACCATTTCACCTTCTGGCAGTATACGGCTGTATAGCCAGGTGTTCTCCTTAAAAATATATTTATATTTGGCTCTACTGTTTTGTGTCCTCTGTGCCAACAAAACACTGTTATATACCCGGTGCGTATAGGCACCATTTCACCTTCTGGCAGTATACGGCTGTATAGCCAGGTGTTCGCCTTAAAAATATATTTATATTTGGCTCTACTGTTTTGTGTCCTCTGTGCCAACAAAACACTGTTATATACCCGGTGCGTATAGGCACCATTTCACCTTCTGGCAGTATACGGCTGTATAGCCAGGTGTTCTCCTTAAAAATATATTTATATTTGGCTCTACTGTTTTGTGTCCTCTGTGCCAACAAAACACTGTTATATACCCAGTGCGTATTAGGCACCATTTCACCTTCTGGCAGTATACGGCTGTATAGCCAGGTGTTCTCCTTAAAAATATATTTATATTTGGCACTACTGTTTTGTGTCCTCTTTACCAACAAAACCCTGTTATATACCCCGTTGCGTATAGGCACCATTTCACCTTCTGGCAGTATACGGCTGTATAGCCAGGTGTTCTCCTAAAAAATATATTTATATTTGGCATAACGCGTGGCCAAAAAAGTAAAACGTCTGAAATGCGGAGGGCTAGCGCAAAGGGACGTGGACGAGGATGGGGGCGCGGAAATGCTGGTGGGGGCACAAACCGCGTTGAAGCCAGTGGGGATACAATGCGTGCTGGTGAGGGGCAGCCAGCATTACGCTCATCCAGCTTCCCTGCCTTTATGGGACAGTTATGCGGGGGGCGGGGTACACCTCTGTTGAGGCCTGAGCAGCGTGAACAGGTGGTGCAATGGATGGCCGATAACGCTTCCAGTCACTTGTCCACCACCCAGTCATCCACACAGTCTCACTCTGACCCTCCTTCCTCCCAACCTGGCCAACAGAGTCAGCCCACCCTTGACCCCTCCCAGGACCTCTTTTCGGGTCCTTTTCCAGATGTGCTGCAAGAATCCCAGGAGCTAGCAGAGGAATTTGTTTGTAGTGATGCCCAAACACTTGAGTATCCGCCATCTCCTAGTGATGTGGACCCGGAACCAGCATCTGCTATCATGAGCGATGATGATGAGACGCAGTTGCCATCAAGGGAGGCTGTTGGAATGTCCAGTGGGCAGGAGGAGGAGCAGAGAGAGGAAGTGGAAGAGGAGGTGGTGGACGACGAAATGACCGACCCCACTTGGACAGGGGTGATGTCCAGCGGGGAAAGCAGTGGAGATGCGGTCTGCGCATCACCGAATAAGGCAGCAAGAGGCAGAGGACAGTCCAGAGGCAGAGGACAGTCCAGACAGAGAAGGCAGGCCACAGCCAGCAGGGCTGAAGCTCTTCCCGGCAGCAGGCAGTTGCGCGAAGCTCCCCCATCGAGGCCTCGTACTTCTGTGGTGTGGAGATTTTTTAATGTTTGCGCGGACGACAAACTGAGCGCGGTTTGCGCAATCTGCCACTCAAAACTGAGTAGGGGCTCTGAGAAGAGCAATCTGACCACCTCAGGCATGCGCCGTCACTTGGAAGTCAAGCACTGGGCTGAGTGGGAGAGAGCAAACACAATACAACCTGCGCCCGGTCTTGCTGCCACTGCCTCTTCCCCTTTGTTGTGTGCTGCCACTGCGGTCCAGACCTCCAGCCAGGACACCTCCACATCTGCCTCTGCCTCGGCTACTTTGGGGCCTTCTCCTTCAGCCCCCCCTTCCCCCGCATCTTCGTCTGCACCTTCCATCTCCTCGTCCCATCAACTGTCCATCTCGCAGGCGTTCAACCGCAGGCGGAAGTACGCCTCCAGTCACCCCCAAGCCCAAGCCTTAACCTGCCTCATCTCCAAACTGCTGGCCCTGGAGATGTTGCCGTTTAGGCTTGTGGAGACGCAGGCCTTCCGCGACCTGGTGGCGGCTGCCGCACCTCGCTATTCCGTCCCTAGCCGCCACTATTTTTCCCGGTGTGGCGTCCCCGCCCTGCACCAGCACGTGTCGCGTAACATCAGGCGGGCCCTGAGGTACGCAGTCAGCGCAAAGGTCCACTTGACCACCGACTCGTGGACAAGCGCTTGCGGCCAAGGACGCTACATCTCTTTGACGGCACACTGGGTGAATGTTGTGGAAGCGGGGACGGGGTCGCAAACAGGGACGGCCTACATACCACCCCCGCCCAAGATTGCCAGCACGGGTTCTGATAGACCCCCCTCCTCTTCCTCCTCCTCCACCTCCTCCTCCTCTGCCTTAACATCGCCCTCAGCCCCTAGCTGGAAGCGTTGCAGCACTGGCGCGGGGAGACGTCAGCAGGCGGTGCTTAAGCTCATCAGCTTGGGCGACAGGAAGCACAGCGCCGCAGAGGTGAGGCACGCCATATTGCAGCAGACAGAGATGTGGCTGTCGCCGCTGCAGCTAGGACCAGGCATGGTCGTGTGCGATAACGGTCGTAACCTGGTGGCGGCTCTGGAGCTTGCAGAACTCAATCACGTACCATGCCTGGCCCACGTTTTTAATTTGGTAGTACAAAAGTTTCTAAAGACTTACCCTAACCTGGCAGAGCTACTGGTCAAAGTGTGGCGCTTGTGCGCTCACTTTCGGAAGTCAACTGTAGCTGCTGCTAGCTTAAAAAAAATCCAGCAACGCCTCCATTTGCCTCAACATCGGCTGTTGTGTGACCTGCCCACTCGCTGGAATTCCACCTATTGCATGTTGGCCAGGGTGTGTGAGCAGCAGAGAGCATTGATGGAGTACCAGATGATGCATCCACGCGTGCATCCAACTCAGCTCCCTCAGTTTGCCAACCACGAGTGGCCATGGATGGCAGACATATGCGATGTATTGCGTATCTTTGAGGAGTCCACTAAGAAGGTCAGCAGCGAGGACGCTATAGTGAGCGTAACCATCCCGCTCCTATGCGTCCTTAAAGAATCGCTCATCGCAATAAGGGAGAACGCATTGCATACAGAGGAGACGGGGGTAGGAGGAGACGCAACGCAGGTAGACAGTCAGACCACACTTTTGTCTGCTGCTCGGTGGCAGTTGCAGGAGGAGGAGGATGAGGAGGAGGAGGACAACGTGGAGGTGGCTGTGGAAGAGGATGCTGGCGGCGAGGGTAGCAGTCAGGCTGTGTGCGTCCCATTGGTTCAGCGCGGATGGGGCGGAGAGGAGGAGGAAGAGGAGGAAATGGAAAATGATCCTTCTGGTGGGGGCAGTGACGTCATGCCTACTCAGAGTCTGGCACACATGGCTGACTTCATGCTGGGCTGCTTTTCCCGGGACATACGTGTTGTCCGGATATTGGAGAACAAACTATACTGGGTCTTCGCACTCCTGGACCCCCGGTATAAAGATAACTTCTCCTCTTTTATTCCGGTAGAGGAGAGGACGAATCGATTACTGTAATACCAGAGGGAACTCTTGCAGAACATGATGCAGATTTTCCCACCCAGCATCGCTGGCGGCAGAGAGGAGAGTGTCTCCCAGAGTCTGACAACATCGATCAGGCCCACAGCCACCAGGGGAACACTCTCCAAGGTGTGGGACAGGTTCATGTCACCCCCTCGTGCAACTTCCATCACTGCGGGGCCCGCTATCAGCAGGAGGGACAGGTATCGGCGGATGTTGCGGGACTACCTGGCAGACCACACCCCTGTCCTCCCCGATCCCTCGGCGCCCTACACTTACTGGGTCTCCAAGTTGGACACGTGGCTGGAACTGTCCCTGTACGCCTTGGAGGTGCTTGCCTGCCCTGCCGCCAGCGTGCTATCAGAGAGGGTGTTCAGCGCAGCCGGGGGCATTATAACCGATAAGCGCAGCCGCCTGCCAACCGACAGTGCCGACAGGCTGACGCTAATCAAAATGAACAGCAAGTGGATTGACCTGGACTTTGCTTGTACAAGGAAAGCAGCCAAGAGTAAAGTGCCATCTGTATGAAGTGCCATCTCCTCCTCCTCCTCCTTCTCCTCCTTAACCGCCGTAGAATTGCTGTATTAATAAAAAAAAAATTATGGCTCACCTCTTGGGCTTAATACAATCAATTTTTAAGAGGTCTCAGCTCTTGGGCCTCCACACAATTTTTAAGAGGTCTCGGCTCTTGGGCCTCCACACAATTTTTAAGAGGTCTCAGCTCTTGGGCCTCCACACAATGTTTGAGAGGTCTCAGCTCTTGGGCCTCCACACAATTTTTAAGAGGTCTCAGCTCTTGGGACTCCACACAATTTTTAAGAGGTCTCAGCTCTTGGGACTCCACACAATTTTTAAGAGGTCTCAGCTCTTGGGCCTCCACACAATTTTCAAGAGGTCTCAGCTCTTGGGACTCCACACAAGGTTTGAGAGGTCTCAGCTCTTGGGACTCCACACAATTTTTAAAAGGTCTCAGCTCTTGGGACTCCACACAATGTTTGAGAGGTCTCAGCTCTTGGGCCTCCACACAATTTTCAAGAGGTCTCAGCTCTTGGGACTCCACACAAGGTTTGAGAGGTCTCAGCTCTTGGGACTCCACACAATTTTCAAGAGGTCTCAGCTCTTGGGACTCCACACAATTTTTAAGAGGTCTCAGCTCTTGGGCCTCCACACAATTTTTAAGAGGTCTCAGCTCTTGGGACTCCACACAATTTTTAAGAGGTCTCAGCTCTTGGGCCTCCACACAAATTCTAAGAGGTCTCAGCTCTTGGGCCTTAATACAATTTTCAAGAGGTCTCAGCTCTTGGGCCTCCACACAATTTTTAAGAGGTCTCAGCTCTTGGGCCTCCACACAATTTTTAAGAGGTCTCAGCTCTTGAGACTCCACACAATTTTTAAGAGGTCTCAGCTCTAAGCTTCCCTTACTGCTGGGGTGACACACTGTAACAAACCTCCTCCTGTAAGCTTCCCTGACTGCTGGGGTGACACACTGTAACAAACCTCCTCCTGTAAGCTTCCCTGACTGCTGGGGTGACACAATGTAACAAACCTCCTCCTGTAAGCTTCCTTGACTGCTGGGGTGACACACTGTAACAAACCTCCTCCTGTAAGCTTCCCTGACTGCTGGGGTGACACACTGTAACAAACCTCCTCCTGTAAGCTTCCCTTACTGCTGGGGTGACACACTGTAACAAACCTCCTCCTGTAAGCTTCCCTTACTGCTGGAGTGACACACTGTAACAAACCTCCTCCTGTAAGCTTCCCCGACTGCTGGGGTGACACACTGTAACAAACCTCCTCCTGTAAGCTTCCCTGACTGCTGGGGTGACACACTGTAACAAACCTCCTCCTGTAAGCTTCCCCGACTGCTGGGGTGACACACTGTAACAAACCTCCTCCTGTAAGCTTCCCTGACTGCTGGGGTGACACAGTGTAACAAACCTCCTCCTGTAAGCTTCCCTTACTGCTGGGGTGACACACTGTAACAAACCTCCTCCTGTAAGCTTCCCTGACTGCTGGGGTGACACACTGTAACAAACCTCCTCCTGTAAGCTTCCCTGACTGCTGGGGTGACACACTGTAACAAACCTCCTCCTGTAAGCTTCCCTTACTGCTGGGGTGACACACTGTAACAAACCTCCTCCTGTAAGCTTCCCTTACTGCTGGAGTGACACACTGTAACAAACCTCCTCCTGTAAGCTTCCCCGACTGCTGGGGTGACACACTGTAACAAACCTCCTCCTGTAAGCTTCCCTGACTGCTGGGGTGACACACTGTAACAAACCTCCTCCTGTAAGCTTCCCCGACTGCTGGGGTGACACACTGTAACAAACCTCCTCCTGTAAGCTTCCCTGACTGCTGGGGTGACACAGTGTAACAAACCTCCTCCTGTAAGCTTCCCTTACTGCTGGGGTGACACACTGTAACAAACCTCCTCCTGTAAGCTTCCCTGACTGCTGGGGTGACACACTGTAACAAACCTCCTCCTGTAAGCTTCCCTGACTGCTGGGGTGACACACTGTAACAAACCTCCTCCTGTAAGCTTCCCTGACTGCTGGGGTGACACACTGTAACAAACCTCCTCCTGTAAGCTTCCCTTACTGCTGGAGTGACACACTGTAACAAACCTCCTCCTGTAAGCTTCCCCGACTGCTGGGGTGACACACTGTAACAAACCTCCTCCTGTAAGCTTCCCTTACTGCTGGGGTGACACACTGTAACAAACCTCCTCCTGTAAGCTTCCCTTACTGCTGGGGTGACACACTGTAACAAACCTCCTCCTGTAAGCTTCCCTGACTGCTGGGGTGACACAATGTAACAAACCTCCTCCTGTAAGCTTCCCTGACTGCTGGGGTGACACACTGTAACAAACCTCCTCCTGTAAGCTTCCCTTACTGCTGGGGTGACACACTGTAACAAACCTCCTCCTGTAAGCTTCCCCGACTGCTGGGGTGACACACTGTAACAAACCTCCTCCTGTAAGCTTCCCTGACTGCTGGGGTGACACACTGTAACAAACCTCCTCCTGTAAGCTTCCCCGACTGCTGGGGTGACACACTGTAACAAACCTCCTCCTGTAAGCTTCCCTGACTGCTGGGGTGACACACTGTAACAAACCTCCTCCTGTAAGCTTCCCTTACTGCTGGGGTAACACACTGTAACATACCTCCTCCTTTAAGCTTCCCTTACTGCTGGGGTGACACAATGACACAAGAGGACATGTCTGACCACATCTCACACACACACACACACACACACACACACAATGACAATTAGGGGTGGGCTCTATTTATTTTCCCCCTTGCCTATGCCATCTGTGGTTGTCATTAGGCAACGTGATTTTAAGGGGTGCAGAATTTTGTTCTTCTTTTTTGTACAGTTTGGCTTGGGGTCCATGGCAATGTAGAGGAAAAAAGGTTTCCTTGTCTTGTCTCACTTTACGTAGAAGTTATATTGTGTTTGGAGTGTATTGTTGAGTGGCTGTGATAGTGGCGTAATAGTGCGACTTGGGCGCGTTATATGCACCCAGACATGCTTCCCCTGCTGTCCCAGTTGCATTCCAGCAGTGTTGGCATCATTTTCTGATGTTTCAGGGTGGACTTGGTGACCTCCAAGTGGTCGAATTGAGATTTCCCAGTGGCGAGCATTTTTTTCCCATAGACTATAATGGGATTCGATAATCGGTCGAGTAGTCGAGTAACGCGGTCTATTCGAATCGAAATTCGAAATTTCGAATATTTCACTACTCGCTCATCTCTAATCACTAACACGCTAAGTGGACAACATCGCTGACTGTTATCCCCTGCATCTATCAACTACCGGCAGTACCTTTTGAATGAGTTCTCCAACCTGTATTCTCGTCTTTCCCAGGAGAAGCCATGCCCACCATTTTGGAGTGGCAGGACCAGTGCCAGATTGCATCTTGACCCTACTCTTAAGGGAAATACATTTAAAGAAACTGTATAGGCAGACTCTAAACTCACAGTATAGATGTCTTACCTGCCAGGGAGTCTCATCTCTCAGAAGAGAATTCTTGGTTGATTGCTAGGCTGCTGTTATACAGCCATGTTGTTGCTTTTGATGGGCCTCTGTGAAAAGTAGACTGGGATTTCTCTAAGTGTCTGTTAAGAAAGTAAGCAAAAAAGCAACACAGGTCATTCCATATGAGACTGAAAAGATCAAAATATAGCTTTTACTGGCACCATTAAAATCATAGGAATATAGGTGAAGCTGCAGCCCTGTCCCCTCGCTTCCGTGATGACTGCCTCCTCCATTGGCTGCGGTGTTCTGGAGGAGGGCGCCGTGTGGACCACCGGACACTGGCTGCGGTTCACTTGTTTATCTGTGATGGGGAAAGGGTGAGTATTCAGCAGCATGACTAAGGGGGTGCCCCCGAAATACGTTGCTGCCACCTGAGGGACCCCTGTATCTATGACTTCACTTACCTTCCTATGATTTTAATGGCACCAGTAAAAGCTAAGTTTTAATCTTTTCTCTCTCATACGGAATGGCCTGTGTTGTTTTTATTCTTTGTTTATGGTTTCCTGTTTTGTTACCTCTCTTGCCTCTTGTCTTATGGACTGTGTGGTTAAAGAAGAGCAAACCCCAAGATTTTAACTTTTTTGGGTTTTGTTCCTCCTGGTGGGGCATCCCAAAACTGTGTCTATCCCTTGGGATTACCCGTAAACCCATATTTTCCTTGTTCAGAAGCCCTCTTTCTATTCAGTTTTCTTTGCCACTTTGAGCTTAGGTCGGAAAGGAAATCTCATTCCTCCTCCCATCTAGTTCGCATTCAGAAAGGCTGTGGATATGGCCGCAGTACCAAGATGATGTGAGGGCACAGGAAAGAGGTAAGTTGAACCTTGGGGTTTCACACAGTGGAGTATCCCAATTTGGCACCCCCACATACACAAGCATTGGATTGTTCCATGCAGTGTGATGGAAGAGACATGTAAAAAGGTCCACCTTTTGGTGGTCATGAATAGATAATAACCAGGAACTGGCCTCAATAAGCATAGATGGATCTCTGCAACAACAGTTTCATTCAGCACCACACTGGCATGTGAACAATGCTTAGATTGGACAATCCCCTAACCCCACTAATTATCTGCCAAATGTACCTATACTCACATTATCCCCCTATTTCAACTCTAGTGCAGCAACTTCGCATATAAGCACATGTAATCTTTCTTTGTTCCCCAGCACTCACTTTACCAATGGCTAGAGCATGCTCCTTTCCCCAATCTAAAGGTTGAAGCAAGTGCAAGAGCTTCAGCCAAGCTGAACAGAACAGGTTTTATTGTAAAATCTCCAAATCACAAATCAAAGCCAATGTCCCTTAGAAGGGTAGAAGCCAAACCTTCTACACTGAACATAAGCGATGAGTACATAGATCTGCTTTGCTATATGTCTGTTTTGTTTGCAGAAACACATCCTAGGCGTAACGCTTCTCTACGCAGGCTCAATGGCCTGCATGAAAAATACAAGTATTTTTAAATTCCCTGTTATCTTCCATCATGAAAAATACCATGAAGGTTCTTTACACGGTGGAAGTCTCTGTGACATGATTTGTAGTTTTACTGTGTCCATTATGTGATATGACTGTAGTATCAATGAAAACGGATTTTAATGCACGCTTCCTTGCTAATATGCGGCCGAACAAGGACAATGGTAATTGCTTGTCTTCCCAGAATTTATATCCCACCCACACATACAAGAAAATAAAACAGGGATAACAAAGCACTTAATTACCTTACTGGAAGAAGCTCTTTGTTATTTCTTCTTGGCGCACAGTCCAATACAATGGGGGGGGGGGGGGGGGGGGGCAGGGTATGCTATAAATGTAAGACTTGGCTGTATGTTAACTGAATGCAGTAGTGTTCTTTATTTTCATAATGACATTGATACATTAGGTGGCCTCCTGCACTGTCACTTGGCCGTGTTATTTTCAAATTGGTATATTATGTTAAGAAAACTAAAGCTAAAAAGCTATTGCTGAATACAAGGACTCTGTGTTATCTATCTTTGACATTTACAAAGTAACTTTAATGACTGTAAAAAGTAGCAGAAGTCAGGAAGCGCTGTATATATCTATAGCAAACCTAGCAAGCTTGAAATGTCAGTGGTGAGTAAATGCTAGTTGTATATACCGTGCATCTATTTATATATCTACCTGTGTATTACAGATGAGTGATTAAAATTCACCTGCAAAATTCCATAAAGAGCCACTATAGTCTCAAATAGATACTCCCCTCACCTCACCCAGGGCAGGATAGGTAGTTAAAACAAATTTACTTTTCCGGTCCAAGCCTCAGCATGTTTCATTGGTCTAATATCCTGAAGCCCTCTAGTTTTAAGTAAGATTTGGAGCCAACGTGAGCCTTTTCAGCCTACAGTACTTAGCTATAGTCAGTTGGGCACTGGCCAGTTAGTTAGCTTGATCAGGCTGGATTCTTCTTTTGCACATTTTAGCAAGAAGTGGAATATTATAGGGGGAGATACTTTATTTACTTTCTGTCAAAGCACACCTAAACCCTAAAAATAAACATCTCTCCCTACAGCCCTAAAAAAGGCACAAACAGCCTCCTGTAGAATTCTGCTGCAACAAAAAAACTCCAAAACAATACAGCGCAGGTAAGGAGCAATAAATGTGCTCTACGTATGCTGACATGTTTGCCATGTGTTGTGCTTATACTGCAGACAAAATATATCGGGCTTTGCAGAGCCTTTTATGGGATCTAAAGAGGCTTGACTTGCCAGGGAAATCCTGCCAGAAATCCGCTTAGCTCTACCAAGTTATCATGCAAATTTGATTTTAATGTCATATAGATGTATTTTTTTTATTTCTAATTATGGATAGACTTGTATCCCAGGACTTTTGATCACAGAAATTAGTATCAAACATTTGTGATAATTAATTAGGTAAGCCCAGTTAAAGGAAAGAAGGATGTTTTAAGGTTTCAAGCAAGATGGGATCGCTCTGCTCCTGAAAAGTGTCCAATAGTACAATGCCTTGAACAAGGTATGACATTGGATATTTCATGAAAACTTAAGAGTGATCACCGTACTGCATAATGATTTCTAGGTGATTCAGAGCACAAATGGGTTCGTGCAGATAGAAGCACAATAAGGGAATTTTCTGCCAAACAAATTCGTAGGATTAAAAGATCAGCTGTTAAAATGCAATTGCAAAGCAACAAACAGATATTTGATGCTGCTAGTGTCTCAAAGTGTAAGATCAATCAGAGGCTTGCAGTTGTGCATAAACCTACTATTTGGCCACATCTAACCAGCAAATGGTTGCAGCAGGCAATATACCTACTTTACAGATAGGTGCTGTGCAACTATGGATGATCTAGATGAATGGAGAAATGAATGGTTGGTGGATGGCCACCATGTGCTAACAAGGCTACAGTGTCAGTGAGGAGGTGACGGAGTCATGTTTTGGAGGAGGAGAGAGCTTGTCATGTCCCACGACGTGTGTTTTATTTTACCCGGGGTAACTGCTTAATAGAGTGTTCATTTACATAGGCTGAGCAGTGTGCCTTTAATTCCCTTTGTCCCTTCCTGGCTCCCTTAGTCTTGCTGTGATGCAAGTAGTTCCTAATTTCTTCCCCTCCCCCTCTAGCAATTCTAATTTGGCATCCAAGCAGTGTACATCTGCTGCCCTCTTCTGCAGGTACAGTATTTTTTCCTGCTTCTGCTGTATGGGTTGCATCACAAGTTTTCTTGCTGTATTGAATGTACATGTCAAGATTCCTGCTGTAAGATGTTTATTGCAAGATTCTGTACTGAAATAAAGCTTTTTAAACATATTTATGTGGTCCACGAGCAGTCGAGTAAGCTATCTGCCAAGCCTTATGGAGTAAATAAAACATCCATCACAGACACACACAGAGAACATGGAGCTGTCTACAGGTTTCACATTACTGCCATCTAGTGAGTCAGAATAGAGCTGGTAGGCCCATTTAGTGTCCCTGAAGTTGTGAAAATGACCTCAACAAAGTATATAGAGTTTCTGATTGATCACTTTCTTCCGTGGTAAAAAAAGCAGAACCATGCCTTTGATAGTAAATTAATCTTCACTGGCTATTATGGGCATAAAAGGAGAGAAACTCATGGTGTGACCACCATCATCCCGTGACATCAACCCCATTGAGAACTTTTGAAGTATCCTCAAGCAAAAGACATATTAGGTTGGGAGGCAAGTTCAATGGATGCAAGAATTGTGAAGGTGATAGGGGTCCTATGTTAACAGCTACCTTGATCTGTTAAGATGTTTTTGATTAAAATAGCTGTTGATTTCAATAAATGTGGCCTGCTAATGCTGAAAATTCATCAATTCCACCATTTTCAGTTATATACAAACTACCAACATATTGCTGTGCATAATAATTTGGAACATATATTTATTTGATTATTTTACATTGTTACCGTCAGGAAGTTTGTTTTCTAACATTTCATCTAATGGTTGATGAATGCTGTTTGCATAAACTTTTTAGCATAATATAATAAATAAACAATAATTTAATAAATAAATAATAAATTATTTGGAACGCATTGTAGTTAGGTGGATAACTTGCCAAACTAAATACCAGCCAACTGAGGTGATGAGGTAATGAATTATGCAGGAGATGAGATGGAAAGCTTGTCTCGTATTAATTGATTGATAAGATAGGCGATTTTTCATAACATTTGGGAAGAAATAGGGGCTGCTTTAGGGTTAGTCAGTATGGCCCACTGAGAGTAGGGAAACCCCAGGTAGCTAATTAGTGGAGGAACCTGGATTAAGAAAACTATGAGCGACCGCTAGTGGCCGCCACGATCAGCCGCCAGTCGCTATTACAGGGCACCTCAGTCGCTACCTGCCGCTATTGGTAATCACGCTGCCAATTTTAAATGTGATGTTTCAGATGTGCTTTAGAGGCGCTGTTGAGTTGTTACATCATATTCAATGCAGCGCCTGAGCGTTTCTTTGCTGTTGTATAGAATTCAATCTGTAAAATTGATAAATGTGATATAACATTTCGCAAATAACACATGTAACCAGATATTTTGTTGAATTTTCTTTTTTTTATTTAAAGAAGCATATTTTTTATTTTTATTGCAAACCAAAAAAACAGATGTTCCCATCTTCATTGTGCCTGAAATGGAGACAAAAGTGTAGTTAGTTTATGTTGTTTCTCAAAAATAAAGTTGCCAAAATCCCCCTTGTTTTGTGTTTTTTAATCTAATTACATACAAAACACCTTTGAACTTTATAGAATTAACCCTTTAAGTGCCAGCCTACCTGGAGTTTTTGTCACCCTTTGTTGCCAGACCATTTTGCACTATTTTGCGCTCCCCATGTTCAAATGTGATTTTTGAAGGGATTTCCAGGGATTTCCCAGGAAAATTATATATTGTCTTTTTCAGCATAGTCTGGGCTTTAACATGAAATGTTTTGTTTGTCATTTTTTAGGTGTATTCTCAATATTTTTGGGTGAAATATGTGAAAAAAAAAACAAAAAAAAAATTATTTTTTACAATTTGTAGTGTTTTTTTGCCCAGGAGACTCCCCCAAACTGAAACAGAGCTTTAGGGGGTTTTCAGATAAAATACAACTGCGATATGCGCTATGCGCACCTTGCAGTTTTTCCAGAAAAACAACCCTTTACATTTAAAATACCCCCAACAAACTATATATTCTCTGGAAGTACACACCTCAAGATTTCTAGGTGTACCAGGCTTGTTGATGTGGCCACAGTTTTCTGGAAGTAATCCCTCAATGTAATCTTTGGTTGCAAAGAGTTTCCCTAAAAAAAGGATAAAAAAGCAGAATCACAGGCACATTTTCCTAAAAAACTATATACAAACAAGAAAAAACAAGTTTAATCTGAAAAAGCAAGGTCCCCCGAACAGAATGATACCCAACATGCATAGTCACTGTCAAGGGAAGAGTTGCCAAACACCCCAAAGTAAAGCATGTGCGTAACCGTAATTTTACTTGAAAATTTCAGCTCTGCAGACAAAGTGCGCATCTTGCGATTTTTCAACCAAAACAACACTTTCCATTTGGAATATCCCCCTTAAACCATATATTGCCTGAAAGTACACATGTTTAGCTTTCTAAGCGTACCCAGCTTGTTGTAGTGGGCTCATCTTTCTGGAATTAATCCCTCAAAGAATTCTTTGGTTGCGCAGGGTTTCCCTAAAAAAATGTCTAAAAAAGCTGAATAAAAAACACCTTTTCCTAAAATATAAATATGCAAAAATAATATGAAAAAACAAGCTAAGTCTGAAAGCGCAAGGTCCCCTGAACATAACAATACCCAACATGCATAGCTACTTTTAACCCTTTTAATTGCCAGCCTACTTGAGATTTTGTCACCTTCTGTTGACAGGTCATTTTTCCGCATTTTGCGCCATTTTTGCTGGAATTTTCAGGAAAATTATATATATATATATATATATATATATATATATATATATATATATATATTTTTTTTTTTTTTTTGCAGTAGAGTTTAGGCTTTAACATGAAATGTCTTGTTTGTAAATTTAATTCTGTTTTTTACAATATTATTATTAAGTTAATAAAAAAAAAGAAAATTTTTTTTAGAAAATTGTCTCCTTTATTTTAAATAAAAAATGCATTTTATTAAAGATAACCATATTGCATGACAAAGCGCCATTTCTACCGATTAGAACGGCACCACATATTTATCAGTAGCCCCCCGTTCCTGCCCAGGAGACCCCCCAAATTGAAACAAGTACTTTATAACATTTACAAATAAAATACAACTACCATCCACACTACTAAGGGTTAAATCGAGAAAAAGAATGACGTAGAGTCCCCACTCCCGGGGCGGGGGGCATTTTTAGGGGGATTTTTAAGGGTTAAAAACCCCTAAACCACACACACACAGAAAAAACTATTTTATTATTATTTTTTTTTTAATACTGACCTCCCATCCATCCTGGAGCACTGTGCCCCTTCCCAATCACTGGCTTCTGCTCACCTGCTGGAAGCTTTTTATAGCTGCTGGGCGACAGAGCATAAGGGGTTGATTAAAAAAAAATGACATAGGGGGACATTTTTTTTGGATTTTTAAGGGTTAAAAACCCTTAAAAATCCCCAAAAAATTACACGGGGTCCCCCTTACCCAAAGTAACCAGCCCTGGACCAGCTATGCAGGGCTTGTAGAAACAGGGCGCAGGGGTCAGCTTTTGTGGCCCCTGGCCAAGCAGTCTACAAGCCCGCATAGCCAGTGGCCACAGGCTCTTCTGCCCCCCCTCGGCTTTGGGGAGGCAGGTAATGGGGGTTCTGGGGGTTAATGGCAAGTCACCCGCTAGCCGCAGGTGACTTGCCATCCCACAGCCTTGTGAACTGGTATAAGGGGTCTCATGGACCCCTTACCAGTTCAAAAGGGGTTAAATGTAAAAAAAAAAAAAAAAAGACACAGACACAAAGAGAAAAAAATGATCTTTATTTATTTCTTTTTATTTACTTTACTCACCTCCGATCCTGTGTCCCCTGGAGGAGAGAGCTTGGGGGGGGGGGCGATCACAGCCCTCTCGGGTTCTGGACTTAAGAAGCCGGCTGCTGGTGACATCACAATGATGTCACCCGGCCCGTCCCCAGGGGGCGAGGCTAGCAGACCCGATCCAGGAAGTTGGGGGGAGGGCGATTTCTGCCCTCTCCTCGCCACGGAAGAGGCTGGGGGGGGCGATCAGAGGCCCCCCCAATGAAGAGGAGACCCATCGGGAGGCAGCGCGGCCACAGGTAAGTAAATGTCATTTTTTTTTTTTTTTTACAGTTAGCAGCTGCTGGTGCCGAAGCGGGGGGGGGGGGGCGCTATTCTGGGGGCTCTCCTGGAGCCATCCAAGCCCACAGGGGGGGTATTGTGGTATTGTTGTGGATGTTTTTTTTATAGCACACATTAACAATGCCTAATTCTTTGAATTTATTTCACATAGATGCCCTCAGAATTGCACCAGCATCTCCTCATTAGTCTACATACTCTTTGGATGCCAGTAAGTGCATGTGGCAAGGTGGCTTTTGGTAAAGTCATTTAAATGTGGGAATGTATCTCAAGCATGCTTTTCATTTGTAGGCCAAGTCCCTGCTTCATCTTTGGACCCCACTTTCTGTGTTGCAGGCCTACATGACCCTGTTGGTGTGTATTGCAAAGCACACTGTATCCTTTGTGTATTTTGTTTAGAATGTGTATATTTTAATATGTCAAAATGGCAAATCATGAGACCTCACATTCCAAGCTGGATAGTTGGTTATGTTTGTCCAGCAAACGGATACTAGTTCAGAGTTAACAAACCAGGAAAGTGTTAAATGCATGTTTTGAGATTTGGGTGATATTCTAATACATTTACATTAACAATACTATGGCAGCTTAAAGTAATACCAACTATGCTTTATGTTGTTAGGCCCGAATACAGGAAGTGCTGGTCCTGAAAGGGCCCTTCACCGCACGGCTGCTAGGGATGAGAGTAAGAATGTGTTTGAATTTGGTAACATAAGGATGTTGTTCTTCATTAAATGTTGTGTGCCTCTTGACATTTGGTATGAACCATGTATTTTTAGGGCAAAACTCTAGTGATGGGCTAAGTCTGGACATCTCCATGTCCATGTGGCGGGTATGTGTGTTTTTATATATGTGATTATGATCTGTGGAAACACAATGAGTTTACTTTGTTTAACAAAGATCTTTTTTCCAAAAATCTACTAAATGTAAAGGGTGTGTGTATTGGCCAATGGGTAACATTTTACAAGTATTGACTCTATACTGGTTCGACAAAGTCAACACACAATACCAACAACAAAACAAATAACACGCCTTTTCTCTTTAGCATATGTGATGTTGCCGCCACTCTCGGATGATGATTTGCCCCTTTCTGGCTGCCAGACACCTGTACTATTTGAGGAGGAGCACACTCAGGTACCATTGATAAATTGGTTATCGTTGAGCAACGTTTACATGTTTTTGGGACACTCATGTAAACCCATGTAACATACAACATACTTTGATCTTAGCAGGAATCCTTGGCACCAACCCTGGATGTGCCCTCCTCACAAGTCCCATGTGGTCAGGCTACAGAGGCAGCACCAACGGTACATGTTAATCTAACATAGATGTGTTTGTTAGAGTTTTATCTGCTAAATACATTCTGAAAACTAATATCTTGCTTTTTCTTTTAGCCTGCGCAACAACAACTGCCAGAGCTGCCCCCACAAGTGCCGAGCTGTATGAGTTAGGGAGCCGGATGCTGGAGGCCTACAGTCGCCAACAGCCGCGTGATCGAACTCAGGAGCACATTGCGGCATTGGAAACCCAATCGCTGGTGGACCAACAACGAATTCGGGAACTGAGGCAAGAAGTACGTGATTTGCGCAACCAACCCCAGGTAGAATTGATGCATGCCATCCATCAATCTATTGAGCGCCAGGATGAAATTTTGTTGTTGTTGCATCAGCTAATACAGCAGCATTACTGCACTGTTGGCCCCTAACACTGCCCCTACAAATGACTCGGCACCAACCAGGCCACCCAGGGATTAAAATTAAATTTTTTATTTTGCTCAAATCAAATAATGTTCTAATTTGTTTTGACTTTATTTAATTTAATACATTTTTGTTTATCTCGACTAATTTGTGTTTGGTACCTAATTACAGAGATAGTAACCCATACATTAAGACCTCTCTATATCTATATATGTGAATGTGTTTTAAAAATGACAACAGTAATAAGTTGGGATACATTAGAATGCTTCAAGAATGTAAGGGGTAACAATGTGTTTCACAATCTAATAACTAATGGGTTAATGTTAACTTTAACTATGGTTTCAAGGTCATAACACAATATTAACATTTTAATTATTTAAAAAGAAAAGGCCAACATGGCCAATGACATACATACAAACATAGCTGCAAACACCATACCCCCACCCTACAGCTGTTTTTTCTTTCCCAGCAGCAGATATCGGGTCCGGCGGACGTACTGCCACAGCCTGCGATGCTCATTATTGCAAGCTGTAGTGAGAAAAAAAGCTCAATTTTTTGTAAATGGATCAAAATGTAAGCAATTTATTTACAATTTAATTGTTGAAACTCATTATGTTTCAACATATTTGACATGATGCCAAACTGTGTGAATATATGGTTACATTACTTTAGGTTTTTGGCCTTTCATGTGCGATTTTCCTCCCTACCCTATATGTTTACATTACCTGATTTCTGAATTGAAGGCCTACCTAAGATTTTGGACAGTGTATTTCCTGTTTTCCTAAAGAACTCATGTCCATAGTACTAACTTAACAAATCCTTCTGCTATTACAATTATAGCTATCCAACTTACTATTGAAGGAGTTTGTTAATGAACAAACACAGTCACAGGCCGAATGTATTATGTGTTTACATTTAAACAAAGGGGAGCCAACAATCTAGCATGCATACATGCAGTTCTGATTGTGGCTCGGCCAAATGTCATCTTCATGTCTGCTATTTAACCCCATAATGACATTAACCCTTATGCGTGTTCATTTCTCAAGACATATGTTGTAAAAGTATGTTTGGCAAATAAGTAATTGTACTCACCATCGCAGCTGTGGCTAGGGACCATGCTGCTGGGGGTTCCTGGAGCTGGGGTGGGGAGTATGGTGACGTGGTCCGTCTGCGTGGAAACATCTGTGTAGACAAAAACACAACAGAAAACGTCATAAGCTTGGTCCCTGAATATTATTCTTCAACATCCACCTGTTTTTGGTCTGATATAAATCATGCAAACAAGGTTTTACACATGAAGTAAGAAATTATCATGGTATTTAGTGGTTCATGAGGTCAGCTGTATAATTTAAGTAGGCCACATGGACCACTCAATACCATTGTCCGGTTTTTACAGACATTTTTGCTACACACTGCCAGTGCAATGCAAATGACAGAATTTAAATTGCCATTAACATATTTATATTTTAGTCTTGCACATGTGGTAGCAAAACAAGGTGCACATTTGCTAACACATTTGCAATGCAGCATCATGCTGTAATCACTAAGAATTCTATTTGTGCTTGCATGAATTTGTATTGAACTGTTGAGTTGTGTTACAGAAGTGGCTGAAAATTATAACACAATATAATGCTGTGTAGCATCAAACATGTGTATGTATTTTCGAATTTCATTACATACACTATTGGGTTGATTCAAAGAAACATGTAACAGCTTGGATTTGGCTCACGATCATCCTATTTTTCACGTCCGCTCGTGCGTTCGTATGAACTTGCGAGTGATTCAATAAGCAAATACGTTTCTATCCTAAAATATACGTCCGTTCGTATGGCAGTTCGGGAATCAGACCTATGTCAGTTTCCCTCCTGAATTTTCCGTTTCATTTCTCAGGTTGCAACATTGGTTTTGCCCTTTTTCCTTTTTTGTCTGGACGTAAATCCTTCTGATCTTGCGGCTCCGCACTACAAACTTACCTCATTAAAGTGCATTCTAAATATTTGGTCTTTTATTTTTCTTTATTTCAACCATTTTGTAGTAACCAACCATTAATGAATGCATTTGCATAAGTAAATCTTACTTTGTTTAATTTTTACTTAACTTGCATTTTTTACTTGTGGATTTAATTTTAATATTTTGGCTTCAAATGGTACAACTTTAAATTTTTAGTGTGGTTACCCACACCCTCTACATACATATTGCTCACAAATCTTAAAAAACACCCAGCAACTTCTGCATGTTATGAGCCTAGAAACAGCCAAGATGGCGGCTCAGGTATTATCGGGCAGCCTGCAAACAGAAAGGGCCTTGTGACTGTGTTGCTCTGGATTCTTTGATTTCTGACCTTTCCATGCCCCCAGCTCTGCTGTGTCTGTGCAAAATACAGCAGTAACCCACATCCTGCACTTTATCCCGCTCTCCTCTCCTCAGTAAGTGTGATGCATCTGACCAAAGATGTGCTTAAATAATTAAACAAAGCAAAGGTAAACAACTACACCAATAAATGCAATCTAAAAATATTATTCTAGTACCTCATTTTAAAAATAAATAACAAAGGACATAAGTTTCTTTAATTAACGCAAATATATTGCAAAATAAAGGTTTACATGCAAAGGACTAATTAAGGTCCACATTAAAATGCTTTTATAAGGCATACATGAATCAGGTATGCATTGCCATACAATTTATGGCCTCGGCCATGCTGATACATGCAGTTCATTGGAGCACAA
Source organism: Gastrophryne carolinensis (assembly GCA_027917425.1). Lineage (NCBI taxonomy): Eukaryota > Metazoa > Chordata > Amphibia > Anura > Microhylidae > Gastrophryne > Gastrophryne carolinensis. The sequence goes on from CM051235.1 coordinate 424,335,342, forward strand.
GACGCGCAGACTCCTCCACTTAGCCAAAAAACCTGTTCACGAACAGCAATCCGGCTGCTAAAAGGTGTGTCGGCTGTGGCTTTCTTTTAAAACGCGTTTAGAGGTTTCTCTGAATCACACCTAAACACATCCAATTAACCTAAGTTTTACGTTTTGATCGTAAGTTTTAGGATTTGATCCTAAGTTTTACGTTTTGATCCTAAAATTTAGGAACGAACTTCCGCTGATCGTAAGAGCATATACGCATTCGTACGTAGGCTCGTGCGAGTCGGAAATGGCCAAAAAAACAGGAAAAAATGACTAACACCCACCCAAACTTACGATTCTCGATACGAAATCAATTAACTTTTGCTCTTTGAATCGAGGGGCATGTAAATGAGAATCCAAAACACTTACCGCGACTATGCACGAGTGCAAGCTCTGCCGCATAGCTGCTGTAGGTGCCGGCTCTATGATGCCCTGAAAAACAGATAATGATGGCACAGGATATTTAACGCAGCACAGAATCTGAGGAATAGCTGGGGAGAGGTCTGGCAGGGCGTCTGGGCCGCATGATGGATTCTCGTAGGTGGTAAACCGGAAGTAGCAAAAGTGAAAGCAAAAAATCTGACAATCCTCGCATTAATAATACGCTAACATATGCCTATGATATCGCTAGGATACGCAAAGGTTAAAATAGCGTAAGCATAACAAGGTCAGCCGCTCCATACACACACACTAAAATTTATTTGATATAAATTTTTGTTTATCTTGCCAAATTTGTGTTTGGTACATAATTACAGAGATAGTAACCCATACATTAAGACCTCTTTATAGATATGTGAATGTGTTATAAAAATGACTACAGAAATAGGTTGGGATACATTTGAATGCTTCAAGAATGTAAGGGGGAACAATGTGTTTCACAATCTAATAGGTAATGGGTTAATATTAACTTTAACTATGGTTTAAAGATCATGCTAGTGTACTCAGATGCGCTAAAATGTTTGCCGCTTATTCAACAACAGCGACTCTTGGCGTTACAAGCAATTTCATGGCCAAAAAAAAACAAACACATGTATCAAAAGCACAGCGCCACAGCCAGCGACAGGTAGCCACTGGGCATAGCGACTGGCCCTCGCCGCACTAACCCAGATTCAACAAGAAATTTCTATGAAAGAGCGTGGGCGCTGTTTTTTGTCTGACTGCGGCATAGAGTGTCAGACACGGTTAGATTAAAGTGATTTTTTGTGGTGGAAACAAAAATTAAAAACTGTAAAAATAACAGGAATGACATTGGGGTAGGGGTGTGAGTTTAACATTTAAGTGGCACACTACAAATTAACTTTTCAACCAAAAAACATTAGGAAACATTACATACGGTTCAGGAATAATGTCTAACACATTTGTATTTTGAAAAAAAATAAAAAACAAAAAAAAGCCAAAAAATGGGATTTGAGCCTCTGCCATAGAAATGTATGGGAGAGTGCCAGGTAGCTAGAGGTAATACCTGGCGCTCAGCAAGGCTGAATGCAGGTGCTGTTCGCTGAGGCTGGGATCATGTTGAATCTAACGCTACATGGCGTTCTCCCAGTCGTTACACAGGATCGGCTTCATAAATGTGTAATTGCGTATTTGAGCCGGCGTTCTCGAGCCGATACCTCTCGCTACCTGTCGCTAAAGAGTCACTACCTGACGTTATCCCTTCTTAAAGTGGACCAACACCCAGGGGGGATCGGCCCAGGAATCTTATAGATTCCCGGGCCGATCAGATCCCTCCCCGCGGGGCATCCGAAATCGGGATGTCCCACGGGGTGGAACCCCCCAGGAAGCCCAGAAACCTTACCTTAACCCCGTTCCAACGGCGCATGCTCGGGCCGGGGCCGCGTCTCGCCCTTCCCTCTAGCAGGGCGCGCAACCCGTTTGTGAATGGCCGGCACGGGCGCGCTCCCTGTTAGAGGGAAGCGCGAGACGCGGCCTCCAGCGCTCAGAGCCGCTGTGGTTGGATGCCCCTTGTACGTGCATACCACAGCGGCTCTGAGCGCTCTGATTGGGCGAGCGCCCGCGTAGGAGTGTGGTGAGGTGAGTGTTTCCGGGCGTTCTGGGGGGTTTCACACAGCGATGCCCCACCGAAGTGGACCAAAACCCAGGATAGTCAAAATCCTGGGTGTTGGTCCACTTTAAATAAGGGCCTTAATAGTTTAAAGAGGACATTTATATGGTTAACTGTGGAGGAGTCAAATGTCAAATAGAAACTAAAACATTTAATGGAGAGATGCCACTAACACACCCAATGTTAGGCGCCATTACACTTTGTGCAGAGGGCCCTGCATATATTAGACAATATGTATGGCAAACCCTTTGGCCATTGACTTGCATGCACATTATGAGCCTTACTATTCATGGCAAATATTCAATTTTCCTCATTAAATTTCAACAGTGATGTCACTTCACATCCTGTGCTATTCACAGTACATTAGCTTGTATGATTCATTACCCAGGATTGTAAACGTTTTAACATATAATATATACACCATCCAAGAGAATCCATAGAAAGTTTGAATTCTGCAATATTCAAAGAGCCTGTAAATATTTAAACATAGCCCCCCAATCCTACTAAATTGAGAAGTGAAATGCATGACAAAGGTGCCAGTCGAGGTATTGGCTTTCCACGTTTAATTCCAAGGTTAATTTCAGATGTTTACTATAAGCCAAAATGCCCTCAGTTATAGCTATAGTCCAGCCAACATAATAAACCGTGCGGTCCAACATTTAATTTGTTTTTTTTTATTGAGGCCTTGTGACATCTGCGTTATCAACCTATAAGGCTAATTATATATTAGTAAAGAATTTACTGTATTTTTTTGCCCATAAGACACACTTTTTCTCCAAAAGTGGAGAGGAAAATGTCAATGTGTCTTATCAGGCAAATGTAAAAAAACTAAAAACTTTCATTCCTGGTGCTCCCGTGCCACAGCATCCGTCTCCTGACACATAAAGGTCGATTCATGGCCATGCGCGAACGAAACGTGCGCATGTTTTTGTTAGTGCCAAGTTGCGCTTGGGCTTCTGCCTGATTTATAGTCGTCAGAATGGGATGAGCATTTGTTTTTGTGGCAAATGTGGCAAATTATTTCATACATGCCGACAATGAAAGGATCAGGCGCAAGTTCGTTTTAGGAATTGCACCCTTTTTTTTGGTTTTTGTTTGAGAAAAATGATAAAAAGTTGTTCAAAATCACAAAAATTAAGGTCAAAGCAACAAAAATGTGGATATTGGAGCCCAAAACTTAGCAAAAACAAAAAAAAAATGCTAGGTAAATTATTTGGCATTAATATGCAAACCTTTAGACTGTAAGCTCGCAAGGGCAGGGCTCTCTTTCCTACTGTATCTTGTATTCAGAATATCCATTGTTAACTCTGTAACACTGCATCTGAAATAGTCTATGTACTGTATGTTTCTCTACCCTGTCTCTAATTACTACTTTGTACAGCACTACAGAAGATGATCGTGCTATATAAATAAACAATAATAATAATAATAAACCAAACAGGGAGGGAGGGTTAAAGAAAACATCTGGGACAAAACATTGGGCAAAAAAATGTTAAGGGTTAACTGAAATCAGAATATGCCCCCCAAAAATACACACCCCCAAAAAAACACAGAAGCTGGAGAGATCGAATCACTATGGAGAAACAGTAAAGGAAAGTGGCGAAACATAGGAGACTATCGGAAGCAGTTAAGCACTTAGCAGGTCAAATGTGCATGGGACAGGGCTATTTGCTCTTCAAAACAGCAGATTTTCCTTGCGGAAGGCACAAATTGGAGCAAGAAGAGGCAGTTTGCTCTACTCCCATGCACTTGCCATTTGGTGTGATTGGCACCTGCGCCGGGCTTACACAAACATACATTACCAGCGTGTGCCACTGCTCGCTGCTGTCGCTGCTGCCTTCGCTACCCACCGCCTCCACATAAACAAGTTCCCAGGGCGCCACTTCTGGCAACTGGGTGCGAGTGGCCTGTGACTCATGCCAGTGTCCAGTGTAGATGCTGGCACAGGTAGACCAAAGTCAAAAGCTGCAGAAGATCGTCAAGTGTGTCAATATCGTCAAGTCAATATGTCAGTGGAGCTTATTCTTTTTTTTTAGTAACTTTTTTTAATCAGTGGGAGATTTCTGTTTTTCTTGATCATGTTTGTAAACTGGTATAGGGGTCTTAAAAGGACATTCCAGGCAATGGTAAGAAAAAGGGCAGCAAGGATCTCACCTCAAGCTGGTCCCATGGCCCTTCTCCAAAATGTACCCCTCCTTGACTTCCATTTTTCCAAAATCATGCTCCAAATGTAGTTGCAGGGCCACCCCTATCCCTCAGCATTCCATGCATGAGGCAATGTTGCTTGCCAGGCTAACTCATGCTGGGAGCACTGAAAGACAGTGGATATGAAGGAATGTATAGAAAGGAGGGGGAAAATTTGGAGCCCTGCTACAGTATCTACAGTGCACTGCAGGATCGCCAGATCACGCCAGCAAAAAGCTGGTGATAGCCGCTGGCTTTTCTGTAGCGAAATTGTCAAAAATCATGAGGATTGCGATGGCATGTTTTTTAACAATTATAATGACATCTGACATGAATAATGAATAACGAAAAAATGCCTGATCATTTTTTTTTACAATCTTACATTGATAAAATGAGTGCTTAGCTGACATTCATATAAACAATGAAACTGTCAGTTTAGTTAGAAATGTTTTTTTTTTTTTTTTTTTGCCCCCAAAGACAACCAGCCCTTGCTATGGGCTCAGGGCTCTTTCCACAGGAAAGACCCTCCATGCCCCTCCCCTCCTGAGACATTAGTGATGTGGGGGAGACTCCATCGAAACCATGCCTCTTAGTATAAAAGGCGGCTCCCCAGGCCCTCACATTAGACCCTTGCTGGGTAGCGAAGATGGCAGAAGGAGTGACCCACATTTTCCCTAGATCCACGTGGCAGCGGGAGCCCTCACTCCTGCCGGTAACTCAACCTATTATCGGATCCCCATTTGGGGCATCAGGGGTGCAGAAGAGCCCGGTGTCCCCCAGTGTCCTGGAAGAGCCCGGGCCTGATTTTTTGCAATGATCTAAATCAACCCCTATGTCTGTCTGTTTTGTTGTGTAGATAGGGAAGAGTCTGTCAAGGTGAGAAAACTATATCCCCTCTACATTAAAACTACATAAAAAAATATAAAATGAGGTGTGGCAAGGCTATGCCTGGACAAAAAACAAAGATAAAACTAAAGGGTAACTGCAGGTACTATATCGTAGACACCAGTCTGCTTCCAGACAATAAACGTAACTTTCCTGACAACAGCTGCACTTTAATTGTAGATCTCATTAGCTGCTATAGGATTTATATTATAACAAGCCTCTCTTGTTTAAATTACTTTCTAAACTTTACTCCTGTGTAAATAGCAGAACACCAATAACAAAAATTAAATCAACAAAATAGGTTCCACAACATAATTTGGTTTGCCTGGTCTTATACTGGTCAGCATTTCTGTGAAATGGAAATAAGTTAATTTTCTAGAGGGGCTAGATCATGTTCTTTTTTAATCGCATCAAGACGTTGATTAGAGTGGAGTGATGCCAAGACTGGGTAAATTAAATGTGAGTAGGAGTTGTGAATCCAGAATTTGGGGAAAAGGATAAATTTAGACACACAAAGAGTTTTTCTAAGGACACAATCTTTTCAATTGCTAGAAGTCCCTGCAGAGATGTAACTGAAGATTTGGATAAGAAGAGCTGTCTGGTATCTCTGGTATCTCTTTACAGTAAATCTCTTTTCATGTGAACGCGTCTTTAAATGCCAGAGAGAAATGAAAAATAAATTAGAAAACTATTCCAGGTCAAGACTCGGAATGAGAATTCAAATGAAGAACCAGTTCCCCTTTGAGGTAAATTTGGGTATGAGGTGAGGTAAAAGATCTGGACAGGTGTTAAAATGTAATCAACAGGAGAAAGTTTTTTGTTGGGCGTGCTCTGGGTAGAAAAAGTGTTACTTATAGACATCTAAAATTAAAAACTTTCAGTTTATTAAATACAATTAATGATGGGTAGAACTGTAGTGACAGCAAGTTACTAAAGGAACCTTTCAGACAAAAGGTAGCAGCAGCTTACCCCATCAAGCGTTCGTTCTCTGCTGTGTCTCCTCTCAGCTCTTCGCTCATCTGCCATTCCAGTGCCACCCTACCTTTGTGGGCCACCAATTCTAGCTTAAGGAGCGAGTCCAGACCACGCCCCCTCTATATTGAATGTTTGAATGGCACTTTCAGAGCTGGCATTCAAGCCCAGCTAACCCTTCCCTTCCTCCTCCCCACCCAGGCTCTTCCTAGCAAGCACTTCTGCTCCCAGAACTGCCACACCCATTATGCTGACTATTATGCAGCATCAAAGCTCATGTCTACATGCTTCAGACGAGAAATCATGACGTAAAACTGTAAACCTTGATATCTTGGTCATTTCTGCTTCAAGTTAAAAATGGGAAACTGTTTAGGACAGTGCCAAATGTAGCTCAACAAAATGGTGTCACAATTACATTTGCCTAAAATATCACTTTAACATGTTATATATATGTTATGCTAAGATAGACCACCACTTGAATAAATGAGGACCAACAGCAATCTTGCAAAACACTTTGGGTAGAGAACTCCCAAAAAATGTATAGAAAAAAATTATACGGCATAAAAGAAAAAATCCAAGCTTTTTTTTTTTACCCCCCCCCCTGTCATCCCTCCCTTCCCCTAAGCTAAGCCAGATTTGGGTGTTAACATAATAAAAAAAACTCATATGACTGCAGCAATCCTCCCCTGATGTCAGCAGAGGGCAGGTCCGTAAATGGCAGCCATGAACAAATGCTATACTTACCTTGTGTCCCATGCAGACCATCACTCCTAGTCCATGCCGCGGCTCTTACCTCATCGCTGCATCCATGTCCCTCGCTGCCCACCCGATCGCGCATTGCCTTTCCATTGCAGTAAGGGAGCGGACATGCCAGCTATCAGTGACTGATGATGATGAAGCAGGAAGAGACGCATGATTAGGTGTGCGGCAAGAGACATGGATGCAGTGATCCAGTAAGAGCTGCAGCACTGTACTAGAGGTGATGGTCTGCATGGGACACAAGGGGAATATAGTATTGTCATGGGCCTTTCAAACTGCGGTGCTTGACCTAAATGCCAAACAATCTCTAGATTTTTTGTTTTCACATGCTATGGGACTGCTCAGTTGTCAAACGGTTTTGATAATTTGTACCTCAGGTGGTTAATTCTATCTTAAAATATCTTATCTATTATCTCCCCCTATAGCCCGGAATGGGCCGCGGCCGCTTAAATGCAGATTAGCCATCAAGCACAGTAGCTGGCCGCAGAGGACTGTTTTCCGCTGGACCAGCTGGGTGACTACACCCCCCCTGCCAGGAATGGCAAAGCAGGAGTTCTCAAGCAGCACGCACCCGCACAAGGATGACACAAGGGACTCAATATGACGTTCCAGTAAGTGGGCGGTTGCCAGACAACCAACAATCAGTTACTTGGTTGGATTATTATTTTAAAAGAAAAATTACTGTATCTGGGGCCTCCACTAGATTTTGTGCCCAGAGGCCTCCACCACACTTAATCTGACCCTGCTCCATATATATATATATATATATATATATTCTTAATACACAATAAATATCATTAAAATAACTTGCAGGCTGATTCATTACTAGTGCCAGGTATCGGCAGATGATCGTCTGTACAGCGACGCTAAGAGCGACCGCTAGTGGTCACTCTGATCGTCAGTGAGTCGCTATTACAGAGCGCCTCAGTTGCCGTTGTAACATGGCCAGCAATAGATGAATTTGATGTGTGAGCCGCTATAACACCGGTACAGCACTATATGGGAGCGAATGGTAGCGACTGGTCAGTGTGAGCGACTCAAACCATCATTAAAAAAACTGCCTCACACAGCTCCGGCGCTCAAAATTGTGTGGCTGTAGCCCAGAGCACCAGAAGCTGTGTGATTAAAGTCTGTTTTTGAACACATATCCACTAGTAACAAAGCGAAAACATATGGAATTACATTGTTATTACATTGTGACATTAACACTTTAATACCAGACCTGTAATGACAATTCTGCATAAAAATATTTTTAAAAAAAGTTTTCGAAAATTACTTTTAATAGGCCTGGAGAGGTCACATAATGATTTCATTAAAACAAAATTAAAAAGAAAACCCTGTTTAAAGAGAAGAAAAGTAACGTCCATTGAAATGTATGGGGAGAGAGATCACACGGTACATGTGCAGCTGGCGGTCAGCAACTCCTGCGTCCCTCTTCCACTGTGCGTGACTGCACCAGCTGTAACTGAATGGCTGGCACAACCACAAAGGGGTGCAGGGGATGTCAATTGCGAAAAAGCAGATATGATCCCATTTAACTTTTTTTAGCTGCTCATTTATATTTTGTCTCCCGAAAAACTTAGACAGTTCTAGGCATATGGACTAAAAACCAGGGATACTGAAAACACCAGGGTTTGTTTGTTTGTTGTCACATCCTTTTGGCAGTTGCTGTCATAGTTACTGCACTTCATAGCAGCTATCACCTGTCATGGTCTGGTACTTACCTCCCCAGATGTACCCTCAACAGGTACAGTGACCAGCAGGATTATTGCCTAGCAATCTCTGGATGGACCTGATATGGAAAGCTCTCTTTTCTGTGTCCACCACCCACTGCTTCACCGCTGCTGCAACAGCAAGCCCAACATCTTTGTTGCCTTGCAATGAGTCTCAGCTCTTTGAAGTTGGCTAATAAAAAAGTTGCCCCCCATTAACAGGAGGCTGATTGTATTGACCAGATTCCATGCTGTTGAACATCTGTACCCTTGCTGCATCTGACCACAATTGAGTGGTCAGTTCCGTTACCAATCTGAGCGTCAAGCCCAGTCTTTTCCATATCTGACCACGTTCAGTATACAAACCCTGTTATTGACCTCTGCAGCATCTGACCATGTGAAGTGCCGAGCTCTGTTACTGCTATTACTAGCAGTAGTTTCCATTTGCAAATCCACATAATAGCACCAGGCCTCTATTATGGCACAGTATAGGGCTAGTTTCATTGACTGATTGCTTAGTGATTATTGCCCTTATTCATCAAGCGATAGCGCCAGGTAGTGTCTGACGAGCGCCAGGTAGCGGCAGCTAACGGCGACTACCGACTCAAGTACGCCCGGCGGCGGTCACAATGACGCATTTATCAAGCAAAATGAGGCTAGTGCCGGCGAGAGTGACGGCTAGCGCGGCATTCATCATGAAGCCGCCTGGACCGAACAGCGCCGCTGCAAATTCCCTCACAGCGCCAGGTATGAGCTGTCGCTCCCTGGTGATGTCCAATGCATTTCAATGGAGCAATCTATAATAATTCATGATTAATTGGTAATAATTTTTTTTTACATTTTTTTAATGTCAAAAAATCGGAGAACACTTCTGCAATGTTAGGATTTATTTTTAAGTCAAAAAAAAAAAAAAAAAATATGTGCAGAATTGATCAAACAGGTCTGAGATTAATGTATTCATATAACAAAATGATTCTAAAAACATGTATAATGTTACATTCAAAAAATATGGTTGTTTAGGGGTTAAAAACTAGTTAATACAGATCGACGCCAGCGCTCTGGGGTTTAAACAAGGAATGGACAGCGACAGCACATTCGGAGCGTGATTTGTTAATGAATATGAAGCTAGCCGTTCGCTCTGGCCATTCGTTGTCAGGTGCTCACATACAACGCTGGACCTGTGAAACAGCGACCCCCCAGCCCGTATTCAACATTACCGCACACCGACTGAGTCGCTGTCATCAAGCTAATGCCGGCCAAGCACAGCGAATACTGGCTGGCGCTGAAAAAATCACGCTACAGTCGCTCATCTGTCGCTACCTGGCGCTATTGATGAATCGGCCTCTATGATGTAGCCTTAAACCATTAAATAGGATGCTCTAGTGCAGAAGACCAGGGTGTAGGTCCACTTGAAGGGCTGCCTACATTCCTTTAGCCTAGTAGCTTATTTCATATTCTAATGTATTACAGATGTCATACTGACAGCTGTGAGGACAAGAGCAGACAAGATATTTGTTGGCAGATAAACATTTAGAAAACGTCTTTGTCGGTCTGTTGCAAGTGTTCCGCACTTCTTAGTTTGAACCCATCGGCTCGTTCCACGTTGGGGTCACCTCAGGTAAGAAAAACAGACAAAAGCCTCAATAAAACATGGAAGCCATAAATAAATGATGATTGTGTGTCTCTACAATCTTATTGACGTTACGCATGTCAATCTAAAAGTTGCCATGTAGAGAAAAGTTACAAAATGCCATGGCAACTCATAATTGTATATTGGCCTTTATATAAGTTTCTTCTGTTGATTTCAATAAAGTATTAAAGTTTATTGAAATGACTGGATGCATTCAATGGCTCTTGTCACAAAGAATAGGATTTATCATTCTCACCAGCATTTACATATTTCTGACAGCCTTTTGTATTATAATGAAAAACATAAAAAAAAGAGAATAGAAAATGTTTTCATACACATTTACTCTTTATGTATTATAATAAAAAAATCTTTTTATATACAGGTAAGGTAAAGTGGACCAATTATTCTAAAATTTATTATATTATTTTATTATAAAATTATTCTAAAAGATTCCAGGATCGTCCGCTAGCCTGCTCATGGCGCATCATATGCCGATTCCCCCGCTGTGTGAGAGCCCCAGGGGCGCTGGTAATCTTATCTGATCCTGGATCAGATAAGATTACCAGCGCCCCTGGGGCTCTCACACAGCGGGGGAATCGGAGCGGTTCCTCCGCTGCTGTCTGCATTGGTGACTGTATTCCCAGCTTCTCTGCAGCTGTGAATGCCCCCTACGCCCAGCCATTCAGGTAGGCTGAGTGTATAGGGGCGTGCACTGCACAGGGGAGACAAGGATGCGGCCACCAGTGCGCAGTTCAAATCATTGGCTTTATGCCGCACATGAGTATGTGCTGCATAAAGCGTTGATTAGACAAGCGCCCGTGCCTGTTCCATGGGAACGAGAAAAGGTGAGTGAAACTGGGCTATCTGGGGGGTTTCACAAATGATGTAGGATGCCCCCGGGGCAGTCACCAGGATAGTTGAAATATATTAGAGGGAGAAGGCTTGCCAAGCCAGGGGCAGTGATTGCTTCTGCTGGAAGAAGAAGCCGGAGGTCTGCTCCAAATTGATCCATCACCCATTTAACAAAAAATGGGTGTTGATCACAGCATGGGTGATTGCCCCCACATATGATCCCTGCAAGATCTGTTCTTCTTACTTCCTGCTCTCTACCTCTACAAAACTGGTCCCTGCGTTTGACCACCAGTGGTTTGGGATTCTTTCATTGTCCGAGAACCTAGATGTGGACATTGGACCACATGACCAAAGACAGCCAATCAAGGGCTTCAGTTTTGCAAATTCAGGGCGAGAAGGAAGTTTGAAGAAGAACAGGCTTGCAGGGGGGTTTATGCATGGGGGAGTGCATTGCATTGCAGGATACCCCTCTACATTAATTACAGGTGGGCCAACACTATTTTTGTATATAAGTGGTGTTGGTGAACATTAAAGACGATAACAGTAGGCTCATTACAAAAAACACTGTTACTAACACAGGTCCCTTCTGCATTACACCCTCCTGCCAGGGAGACATCAAAGCATAATGGGTCATTAAACATGGGGCCCTGTCAATTTGCTGTCTGAGGGCAAGAAATTCCTAATAGTGTTCCTGGGTCCTGCACACTCTAGACTGGCCTCCCAGTGATATTGGCTCTCAAGTACAAGAGGAATTTAGAAAAGCTCACTTGATTGCGTATTGATGTGGATACAGTCTGCAAACTTTATGCAATACCAGAGGCCCTGATCTCTTCCTCCCACTCTTGTCTCCAGGACTTTGCACTTATTGCTCTACTCCCCTGAAACACCATAATGTTTACCACTACTAAACCTTCCAAGTCATTCAAAGTGCCCTCAAAAGTCATCCATTTATGTGAGTCTGGTTCGCTTTACAGTTCTAACACCCTAGTGCGCTTGCCACTACTGCTTACTTAGTACATAGTACTGTGACCCAACCTCTTGTTTCAACTCCCGTACCCTTTGGATTACACAAATATTAAAGGAGCCACAGCACTAAACCCTGTTAGCTAGCAATCAATCCTATATTCTGCTTCTAAACTCTGGTAAAAAAAAAAGTCTCGGTTGGCACACATGTTAGTTAACAGGGTTGAGTGCTGTAGCTCCTTTAGGATGTGTTAATTCCAATTACCCTGCTCTCATGCACCTTTCAGGTTAGTTTTAAATTGCTGCCCCTACTTTGTATCTTTATCCTTTTGATTATGAGCTTGCCAGTTTTACCCTGTCCCTACTTTCTAGCTTGTGCAGCACCACAGAAGATGATGGCACTTTATAAATAATCAATCAAACAAAAAATAATAGAGACTCATCTAACATCTGACCAATACTTTGAGAAGCTAGTAGTGGATAAAAAAGCTTCCAACAACAGCAGTGGATTTGGGAATCTCCAGGAAGCTATTACAGGGTTGGGGAGCAGATACGTTGTACTGATAACCTAATGGATAGATACAGTAAATGAGATGGTAACATATCCAGTTTTGCTGTGCAGTTTTCTGTTGATCAGAATATGTGTTTAGGATCAAGATTGTAATCTGAGATTCTTTTTCCTGTTTCATCTGAGTTCAGAGCACAAATAATTCCAGCTGTATTAGCGCAATTTACAATAGCAATGCATGTGTGGAATGCAGAGGACGACATCCTGTCCAGAATGATGGTTTTTATTTGTAATGAGTATAATTCCTTTAACTAACTCTTCAGTAACAGCTAATCCTCTGCAGTGAGCTGTATTAAGTGTGGTGTGATTTGGCTCGCCGCACAGAAAATGTTAATACATGACATCGGACTGATTAATGATATGAACAGAGATTTGATTAGGCGTGAAAAGCTTTGGCCATATTTTTTATCCCACTCCTGAGGGACAAAGAGTTTTTGTGTCTGGAAACCAAACCCATGATCATAATTAAAGTGAATTAATCGCAAAACAAAGAAAACAAAGGGGTATTTACCGTTTGACCCCTGCAGCTGATCAGTGTATCTGGTGATCAACAACTCACCTGATCACTGGATCCCAGCTCACGCTTCCCCCGAGTGTCAAACGCCATTCATCATGTAATGATAGCTGCAATCTTACCATAATTTTCAAATCTATATGTGGGTGCTCGGTCTGCAGAGGAGCCACAGAAACAAAAGAAACAAGTAAGGTCCAGCACTCCAGTTGTACATCCAAAAATCTATATTGTAACTCCAAAACAAGCATATGTGAGGTATTGTAATCTATAAAACTGACCTTTTAGCAAACCGTGCAAGACCCCCTTTTTCAGGACCAAGAAGAAACAACCAGATGCCTCACAGTCAAACACTTTATAATGGACAAGGACCAATCAGAAGCTGCCAGCACAGCCTGAGATTCCCACTTGACATCAGTGACATCACCAATGCTGTCCGAACCTCAGGTATATATTCTTAATGGAAACATTCCTCAAACACCGGGCCAGCCCACTCTCTAATTCAAAAAAATGGGTTCCCTTGGGAGGTGGGGGGAGGTGCTCAGTTGCTAAGAAACCAGGAGACACTGTCTCTGCCGATAGGAGAGGGCCGGCGCTGCATGATCAACCTTGCTGATCTGCCCGGGAACAACTGACCACAGCTCCTGGTGAGGCTATGGGTGTGTCCAGACTGGACAGCTTACACGTCCCTGCTATGTTCCAGGTAGGCCTGCCCAGGATCCGGGCACAGGCAGGAGAGCGAACCGCCGCTACCGTTCCTACGGTCCCTGGGTGGCGATTTGAAAGAATCCATAAGGTTAAATGGCTGCTCTCCCAGAACCCATGAAACGCCAAACTGAATCCAGGATGCCCCTAATCGCTTAGAATGCGGTGCCCATTACACCATTGGTTCGTGGGTCCGCAGGTCCCACTGTGGCAGAAACTTATAGCTTTATTTCATGTTATCTTTCATATCCAAAATATCTTGATAGTCCATATTCAATATGGCATTAAGGATGTCCTTGGTGCATGTGTTTTGAACAAGATAAAATATTAAAAAAATACAAATACTGTTGAATAATTATAGAGCAATAGTCCTTATTTTCAATTGCATTAAGGATAGGACGGTAGTCCTTATAAAATGTAGCATTCGGAAAGCCCTCAGTGTATGTATACTGGAAAACATCAGAATTTTTCGGGGGGAAGCCAGTCTTTAGAAGGCAAAGCTATAGATATGGTAGTTTCCTATTCACAGAGTGACCAGGGGGTGGGAGTAAACAGGAAGGGGGGAAGGAAAAGAGGAAAAAGGGGAGTAAAGAAAAAGGGGGGAGGGGGAAGAAGATGGGGATTAGGCAGGGTTCCCCATCTGGGGACTGTTTTATTCAGTAGTTGATGGATGTAAGTTATCGCTGGTCTAGGAAACAGGACTCAAACTCAAATGTGATGTTTAGACCCCTTGGTTGTACTGAGCCAAAATTGTGGATCCAGTATGTTGTCACTCATTGGAGGAGGATAAAGTCCCTATCCCCACGGCTACAGGTTTGTCATAATTAGAGATGGGCAAACCCAAACCACAACGTTTGGGTTCATACCAAATAGCCAGAAGTCCAGGATCCTCAGGGGCGGCTGCAGCGGAGCAGCTGCAGCAGAGCAGCTACAGCGTTTGAACAAAGAGATGGCCATTGGTTTCCAAGGGTGAGGACACATCTAGTGCCATCACTGCCACTGTAGCCCTGGCTGGTGCCAAATTCAAATGCTGCTGCTTCACCACTGCCACTGAGAGGAAGAGAATCGTGGGCTCAGTAACACGCTTAATGCTGCACACTCTGCCCCCCACGCAACAGCCACACCCTAAAGTTCAGGTCCCCATTTCAATGTGGACTGGGTTCTGCCAAACTTGCCGGAACTTTGGATTGTTCACCCATCTCTAGTCATAATCCATCTGTTCTCCCTTCTGGAAATTTTTTTTTATATCGCTTCCCCACATATAATTCCACATTTAATTTAGAATTCTAAATTATATGTAAAATATCATCTAATGTTAATCAGTACTCCAGTATGTGGATGTGTAAGGTGTGGGTCCAGTATTAAAGAGTTTAATTGGTATTAATGAGTTACAGGGTGGTTTGGTATATTTGTCCACATAGTGGGAGCTGTCTGATTTCAGGATACAGGTAAAGCGCAATATGGGCAGATGTGTGACAAAAATGTATAAATGTGCTCCTCTTTCTTAACCGACTATGTCTGCATCTCAAAGATCTCAGGGGCGTTAGACATCATTGTTTACAAGACTCAATCGGGGAGCCTTAGACATCATTGTTTACAAGACTCCATCGGGGTACCCCCTTGACCAAAATTTGCAGTACATGTCCTGTATTTGCTGTTCTTTGATGGCAGTATTAGAATTGAAATGTAATGCACTCTAGTATCTGAGTAGTGTACTTCGATCCATGGGTTTAGAGAACAGAGTGATGGTGATCCCACCTGCTGGATCTTTGCTCAGGGCTACATCTAAAAAGGTCACGTTTTCCTTAGAAATCTAAGGATTAAATTAAATGGTTGAAAGTTTATTAGTCCAACTTATTTGTTTAGTTGTCCACCACTGCCCTCCCAGAGAAGGATGACATCATCAATGTATCAGCCCCATGCCATGGCCCATGCATGGAAAGTTGGTGAGGGGTATATAAACATTTCCTTGAGATACCCCACAAATAGATTTGCAAACTATAGCGCACATGCACTCCTCATCGCAGTCCTGATGCTTTGATAATAAATTGCGACTAAAATTTAAAGAAGTTATTTTATAAGACTAATTCCAGGCCTTTAATAATAATATCACTCGAGAAGTCTGTGGGTTGTCTCACAAGAAGGTGTCTAACAACTTTGGTGCTTCCTTGTTTGGGATATTGGTGTATAAAGAGGTTATGTCCATTGTAACCATGAGACATTCACCCATGCAGGTAATTTGGCCCAGTTTGTCTAGGAAGTCTCCTGTATCTATCAGGTAGGATGGTATCTTCCCCAGATATGGTTGTAAGTGAAAATCAAGCTATTGAGCCAGTGGTTGCAGAATTAGTCCATGCGACTATGAGGCGATATTTCAGAGGTTTGAGGTCTTTGTGCACCTTTAGTAAACCATATATTACTGGTGTAATAGAATGTTTCATGTATAGGAAATCAGCTGTCTCCTTTGTGATCCAGTTATTGGCTATACATATCTCTATATATGCCTGGACAGAGGTTCCTGTAACTACTCCTTTTGGCCATAGTTTGAACCCCATCCGCCCTAATAATCTGGAGGTAACTTTGAATGGAACCATAGTTACCAGGGGGCAGGGGGAATAAATTGCCTTTTCAATTTAAAGTTTTTACCCTGTTCCCTGGGTATCTACCGGGTGTCATGGGATATAAAAAACTGTTTACGTTTTCGTATCCTTTCAGATTTAAATAGTTTAACATCGGATTTGAAAACTTTAAACTTTGATGTAGGACAAATTGACCTCTAGATAACAGATTTTCCTCGTCTGGTGTCAATTGCCTGGACTGGACTTTAACTGGACTTTCTTCTGCTGTCTGTCTGGTTTGGAGTTTAGTGGATGATGCAGAGTCGATGTCTGCTGCCGCTCCTCCTGGGTTGCTTGGTCAAGGGCCTGTAAAATAAGAGGGGGGCCCTGGGTAGCCCTTTGACCTTTTTTTAATCCTTGTTTAGGTCCCCTTTGAGGTTCATTGTCTGATGAAAAAATTTCAGTTGGAGGATCGCTATCAGAAGATGTCTGATTTGTTTGATTTATTTTTATTGGTGCCTCAGCCACTGCAGCTTGTGCTTGGTTAGCAGATGCCTGTTCATGCACGGGGAGCAGAGACTATTAACACTTTTCCCTCACTTCAGGGACTGGCAGCACAGCGTGCAAATAACGTCTGTGTTGTCTGTGTGCTGCTTGAAAAAATGCCACACTGTGGAGATCCTTTGAGCCAGCTTTGGCGTGCTCAGTCCCTGGGTATGGTGGGCAGTAGTAGCAACAGACTGATCACTAAGGGATTGCACCATTCCCCCTCTTCTACTGGCTGCCTGGGAATGTGTGGCCACCACCTCTCTCTCCAAACGCTGATTGCCCTCAGTCAATGTTGGGTCTAGGACTTCATCATCACTCCTCGGATCGTCTTCTCCTCCCTGCTACCCTCCTATTCAGCATCTACATTGCATAAAGCGGCAACAGTCGGCACTTGGGTTTCATCCTCATCATAGATGTCCTTCAATGGTCCACTGTCCATGTCCTCATCTTTCAACATAAGTTGTTGGCCACCTGGAAACTCTATGTCTGCAAATGAGGTAGGGCTATACAAAAAAGAACAATGGAGAGTACAGGGGGATAGTAATATGCACAACTTGAGATCTCCAGGATTGAAGAACATTTTCCACCAGATTAAGAGAGAACAGATTAAATATACTAAGCTATGGTGGAATGTTCAAACCCTGGAGATCTATAAAGAATTATCACTTATCCCCCGGGGTTTAAGAGTCCAGATATTCCCGGCCTGGGAAGTATCTGACGACACTCGGCAGAGATGGGAGTCACATTTGAATAAATGTGCCCTGGGACTTATAGATGAGCTTATAAATTTGGATAAGATTTCACTAGTTAGGACCAAAGAAAGTCTTAAGGGACTATATGACAGTATCCCTAGAGATACGGTACAGGGTGAACTGGACAGACTACAAGAATCCCCGGATAATGATTTAAAGAAAGTGGAGGATAGCATAATTAATAACAAAATGTCCAAACTGGACAGGGACAAGAATGATTTCTCCATGGGGCGGGTGTATAGATGGTCTCACAGAGGAAATGGGCGCAGGGGTTTTGATAGGGATAGTCGTCCCCCGAGCCGTAGATCATCTGTAACAAGTAGATCGTCTTAGTAGAGTAGTCATGCATCACATCGTTTTTTAGGCGTAAGATTGGAAGGACCCGCCGGGGAGGGAGGAACAAACGCAGACACGTCAGGTCTGGACGGACGGTGGGACCACCGCAGGCTACGACCGTCGACATTGAAATGGTCCAGATTGGCCCTCAGTCCATAAATAGTACCCCGACGGCCATTCCCTCTGGTGCACAGGGACACACGGAAAAACATGTCTCCAGTCAGGAGTTGACAGTTATCAATCTTTCCGGAGTGTCGCTTACCCCTCAGGAGGAAATGGTATTGTGGAAGGGACTCACCTTTGCACCCTGCAATAGATTAGACAAATTTACGTGTATTAAAGATTTATACCTCTTCTGTAGAAGATTGTTACTGAAGAAACAATTTGAGTGTCCATCGGTGCCTATGACTGACATCTCATGGCAGGAAGGAGTAGCCTTGGACGATCTTGCATCTTTATTGGAGGAGCAAACACCTGAAGTGAGTATTGGCGATGTGTTTCGTAGGCCATCTAAGTATATGCTGCAGTGGACCTTGAGTCCGGCGGTATATACATTTTTTCGGGTGGTCAGTGACCAGATTCAGAAGCTTCCCATCTTGGGGGGTCTCCACAATCTCACGGAGGGTGAGAAGGCGGCTGTCTCGGGCCTCTGTGCACGTGCGGACATCATAATAAAAGAGGCCGACAAGGGCAGGAACATTGTTGTGATGTCGCGCGAATACTATCGCACGGAGGCCCTGAGACAGCTGCAAAACATCTCCAATTATGAAAAGTTATCGACGAATCCCTCAAGAGTGTATAAACGGGAATATGATGCCCTGATTGGGGAGGCCTGGTCTGGCGGTGTAATTAGTCGCGGCACACGTGATTTTCTAACGGTAGATTTTCCCGTGGTAGCTACCTTTTACTTTCTGCCGAAAGTACACAAGAATTACCGATGCCCGCCGGGAAGACTTCTAGTGGCGGGCATCGGGAGCTTGACCGAGAAGGCTTGCATCTTCATTGATCGATTTCTTCAACCCTTTGTCACATCTCTCAACTCTTATGTGCGGGATTCTATGGACCTCCTTAACTGTCTAAATTCTTTGTGGGTCCCACAGGATGTGCTGCTTGTTACCATGGATGTAGAAGCCCTCTACACCAGCATTTCACATGCGCATGCCGCCAACACGTGCCAGGCCTTTATTAATATGAGTGGACGGAACTCCCCCACCACCCCACAGGAGTTTATCCTTAATCTACTTGACTTTGTGCTCACACACAACTTTTTCACACTTGATGGTGAATATTATTGTCAAGTATGCGGGGTCACCCCCTCGGTGGTCAACCTTTTCCTTGGGTGGTGGGAGAGGGAAGTTGTTTTTCACGAGGATGACATGGGGTATCACCGGCACGTGTTGGGTTGGCATCACTACATTGATGATGTGCTGGTGGTATGGCAGGGTACAGTAGCTGAGTTTGAGGGATTCCTAAATCACCTAAACACTAATGATCTTAATATTTTTCTCATGGCTCAGACTCCGGCGAAACAGGTTACCTTCTTGGATCTCAGTATTTCCATCAATGAGGATGGTTCCTTAAGCACTGGGCTATATCGTAAGGAGACGTCTGTGAATTCCTTGCTACATTATAGTAGTTTCCATCCGACTAATCTGAAACGAGGTATACCTATTGGACAATTTTTGAGATTGTGCAGAAATTGCTCTGAAGATGAGGAGTTTCTACAACAGGCTGGTGATCTTGCCTCCCGGTTCATCGCACGGGGCTATCCCAAGGAAGTGGTCCGTAGGGCACTGGAACGGGCCAAAAAAACCCAGAGAATGAGGCTCTTGACCCCAAAAAAAAGAAAACAGAGGACTACGGAAGTAAGGTTTATTACTCCATACAATAGTGAGTGGCACAAGTTGAGACGTCCTCCAGAAAAATTGGAACATTCTGAAGATTGATCCCCACCTGGCTAGGTGGGTACGGGGAGGACCCGGTATGCTGGCACAACGGGCACCCAATATGCGGGATAAGATATGTTCCAGCCATTTTGGGGCTTCACCAAACTGGCTTCAGGACCAGACAGCAATTGTGGGGAATTTTCCCTGCGGGGGATGCTCTATTTGCCCGCATATGGACAAAAGTAAAGTTATCAAAAATCTTCAGACTGGGAGATTTCAGATTCGACAACTAATCAATTGTAAAACTACGGGAGTTATTTATGTGTTGCAATGCAGCTGCCCAAAGATGTACGTTGGTGAGACTAAGAATAGTCTCAAGGCCAGGGTACAAGCACACTTTTCCTCCATACGCCTTGCAGCCCGGAACGTCCAACAAGGGAAAATTATTCCCCTGATGGCCCTACATTTTCTGAATACACATAACAGTAATCTGGGTGATCTGAGAGTGATGGGCATCGAGAAGGTTAGTATAGACGTACGGGGGGGGTGACGTGAAAAGACGTTTGCAGCAACGGGAATTATGCTGGATCTATAATTTACAGTCCCAGGCCCCTTTTGGTCTAAATGAGGATCTGGCGTTCACACCATTTTTGGGTATTTAGTTTCACTCGGACATAGATTTATGGGTTAATTGAAAGGGGGGTGTGTGGTCTGGGGCGGTGGGGGGGGGGGGGGGTTATGATATTGTTTGTCACTTTGGTTATCCACCCTTCGGTGGTCAATTGTTGCACATTTTGAGTTGTATTCACACATTTGTTTTGTTTTATTTAGAGCACTGAGCACTTTGCTGATATGCAAATTCGCCAGACCTATGACCTAGAGGTGGCCTATGTGGGTTGAATAACCCTTGGGAACGCCCATAGGGCACAAATGGAGATCCGCGGATATTGCTGAAGAGATCCAGTTGGGATTGGTCGTTATGCTGCAGGTGCACGACCGGTACACAGGATATCTGGCTTGCATATAGCATGACTTGCAAAGAAGCTTTATGGATGGGCCCGGACTCGGGAGGAGTGTCTCTCATATATAAGGATTGTCCCTTATCCTTTTATTGAAATACATCCTGTTTACCTGTGATAGTTTAAAGCCCCCCCGTTAGATGATGGAGTGCCCTCTACATTGGTTTATGTATGAGTGGCATCAGCAATATGAAGCATTTATACTGTTTTATTGTATACTGTTATTTTTTGGTTTTGGTGATGGCCCCCTCCTTTAGAAATGTAGTTAAATGGATATATGGTCCATAGCAGAGAGATGTGGTTTGGAGTATCTTTAATGGGTGAATCCGCTTCATAATGAATACTGGCCATACATATTCCATTAAAGGTCTGCACATTAAAACCTCTTTATAGTAGGGGGGTTGCTTCATTTGAAGGGGGTCTAGGATTTGATATATACTCACCAGATATTTGCTGATCTGTTGATTAGTCTAGTCCCATTTAAAGGGGATTGCCTTAAGATTAGATCAAGATTTGGGTTATTCTATCCCCCTATATGGTTCTTTTGTTTATGTAGTAACTAGTGTCGGTTGATTACTACTATTATATCTTAGACATGGTGTTAGATTGCCTTACAAATATGATCATTTTTCTCTTAGATGTGTATATTGTATATATTGTTAGCTATGTATAGACATATATTGTGTATATTTTGTCAGCTATGTATATGGTTTTGTATTATTCACATTGTCCTTATTGGTCCTCGGGAGATTACTGCGATACTCGCCTGCCTTCGTTCCCTCGGGTACATCCAGTGCGCATGCGCCTGGGCGGCTGTGCAGTTGTCTTGACACGCTGTGCGTGCCAGACTGCTCTTCCTGGTTCAGATCAGGTGACCGCACGCGGTCACGTGCTCGGCTGGGAGCCGCTGGCGCACTTCCGGCCGGAGTGCGTGACGCGGCCCCCTACCAGCAGCGATACGTGGGAGCGAATGGAGGTGAATATATAAAAGGCCACTCATCTCTCTGTGCCTAACGCCCTGAAGAAGTGACGCGGTGACGTCAGGCAATGCGTCGGCGTGGAGGCGGGTGGAGAGGGAAGAGAGGGACTGTGCTGTTGGTACATTGTGGATCTGTGAGTTTTCTTGTTATATGTGGTGTGTCTGTTCGTCCTTCACCCGGCTGGTCTTTTGGATGTTAGAGAATGGTTTTTTGAGCAGTATTCACTTGATTGAGCCTAGGTTATTATATGTGGTTTGGAGTAGCACTATGCACTTTATGTAGCTGATTCAAAGCCATTATGAAAGGTTCTGTTTAGCACTTTTTTGCCCTTTACTTTGTGATTGTAAAAGATACCATACAGCACTGTATGTTCCATCGCATTGTTCCCTCCTTTTTTGCTCCCTCTCTCAGCCCTTCCTCTGATTATTTATTGCGTTTGTGTGTTTTTTAACTGGTTTTAATCAGTCTTTTGTTGCTTTGTACATACATGAATTGAGAATAAAGTTTGGATACTTGTATTGAAAAATGTAGTGGTGCCACTGGGTTATTGGGAATTGGGTTTTCTGGGGAGGGTGGGTCCCCAGCGTTGCTGTTGCTTTGGTGCAAATGAGGTAGGGGCAGGGGCTGGCGGATGTCGCACAGATTCCTAGCTAGGACTGTCATCATAGAGTATTAGTGACTGTTCAATGACTTATGGCTGGGACAGCTTTGCTGATATGAAGGGGGTGAGGAGGAGGGCTTTGCACTTTCGGAAGAAGTGGAGTGGGTTGAAGACAATCCTATGGATCTTGAAGCAATGCGTACCATATAATCTATTAATGCCTCAACTTTGTCTGGCCCCACCATTCTGGCAGCAGTATTGGGGCCTACAAGAGTACGCTGCAAACCTTAGTGCCTGCTTGCCCCAGAGGAAGGTTTAGCAGGCCAAGATGTAACATGTCCTCTCCATGCAGCACCAGCTTCATCACCAGCAGCAGTAGTACCACGGACACATCCCTGTCCATTATTTGTTGCTCTTTTAATTTTTTTGGAAACCAGAACCAAAGGACAGATAATATGTAATACACTAACAGAATGATGTTCAATTTCCAAAAGCAACTACGGAAAAGGACTGCCCCCCCCCCCCCAGGAGAGGAAAATAGGGAGACACCGCCAACCGGCCACTAATAAAAAAATATAATAAATACATTTTATTGCCAAAACATATATACAACAGACAAGAAAAAAACAGGAGCAATAAAGACTAACAATAAACACATGTGCTTGGGATAAACTGTCCAAAGCACAGCCACGGGAAACCCAGCAGTGTTTCCTCTTTTCAGTCCCCTTAGGAAGCCATTTTGCTTGAAAACTGACCACATCAGCAGTTATAAAAAGGTAAATTAATTTTATGAAAATGAGTGCATCAATCTGAATTGCCCCTACAGTGACTGCAGAGTTTCATATGATCTGTGTCTAATTTTGAGGACTAAAAATTGAAGCAAATATTTATTAATTTTTTTTACAAAATGAGCTGATATAACTAGGCGTTATCCAGTGTGGCTAATACATATAGACTCCTACTGTTGGTTGCCTATCAATTTCAGCTTCCAAGGACATTATTACATGTTCGGACCTTGCTTCACTGACTTGCTTTTATTCTTACATGATAGAATAGCTCATTAGCATTTTCATCTATCTGTAATCTGTTAACCCTCAAGTACATCACAGCCATTTAGAGACTCAGCATCTGAAAATTGATGGGAACTGGGGGACTAGAAATGGTTGCCATTGTAATGACAAGTGGGGAATTGATCTCTCCAGATAATTCATCAGGCTCATTTTGACATGAATGCATAGCTTCTATGCTGTGTAATTAGAAACATGTAAAGGATTCCTCATACCCACCTCGGCATGGGTCGATCAGCATGCCCACAGAGCCTCCTAAGAGATCAGCTGAAATTCGCTTCATGAGCCCATTGACTTTTACGAGCATTGTTGAGCATATCCTCAGCGGAGAGCCTTCATTTACATATGTCAGAAAAGACAAATTATCTGGAAGCCTAAACCAGTGAAACAACAAGTGAATAAATCCCAGTGTCCCCAAAGAGGAGAGCACTTTTCACTACAGTAATATGCTGTGTATGCTTCTGGAGAGAAAAAGGGGCACATTCTAGTGAATCATTTGGTAAAGGTCATGCTATTGCTATACTTATAGCCCAGTTACAAAATACAGAATAGAAAAAGACCCATCAATTTTTAAAAGAATAATTTAGTAGTGGAGTTAGTGTATTACACATGATTATAGTGGACCAAAACCTGGGATTTTCACCATTTCGGGTTTTGCCAAACTGGGGTGTCCTACTGCTTGAAAGCCACAGATCGGCCGCTATAAATACTTTGCCAGCACTCCCACGGCTCAGGGGTGGCTCTCCTCCAATCAGCTTCTTCCACCACCCATATTAATGGGCGGCTGAAATAACTGAAAGGTAGTCTAGCTGCACTTGCGATTGGCTCGCCCACCCCCTGCATCTCTCGGCTGTACATAGCCTACATTCAGTTAATGTGGCTGGGGCCGAGTAGAGCTGGAGAAAGATGAGAGAGATGCTGTAAGTAAAGCCACAATCGGTGGATTTTTACATAGTGGGACATCCCAAAGGGGTGGTTGTTTAACTGTACCTAGCATCTTATAGATGCTAGGATCGGTTTTGGTCCAATTTAAGGATAGGTTCACTTTCAGTAGACCATTGTCTACCAACTGGTGGTACTAGCACTGATGGTATTTAAGCTCCCATTTGATGAACTCAACCCCCAGAGGCAAGAAGTATGGAGACATAAGGCTTGATTCAGAGGGACAAAAAAAGACAGTCGTTTTAGTGCAGACCTGTTTTTTTTTTTTTTATTTTCCCGCTCTCGTGTGAGTGTGCGAGCGATTCTATGCATGCATTGCTAACCTTCAGTAAAGTGCTCATTTTCCAGCATGACTTTTCTGTTTCATTTTCTCATGTTACAACGTCGGCTTTCGATTTTGCCCTTTTTCCATCGTCTCCTTCCACAAATCCTTTCCGTTTCCCGATAAATTCTGTTTTCCTTTTACCATAAATAATCGTCCGGACATAAAACCTTACGATCTTGCGCCTGCGCACTACAAACTTAACTCATTAAAGTGCTCGCCTACATATTTGGCTCACTCACTTCTGCTACAATGCTTAGCTAATTCACTTTGCGCAATCCTACATCTTCCATGTATGACCCTTAAACCGCACCCAAACCACTTTGCGCAATCCTACATCTTCCATGCATGACCCCTAAACCTCACCCAAACCACTTTGCGCAATCCTACATCTTCCATGTATGACCCCTAAACCTCACCCAAACCACTTTGCGCAATCCTACATCTTCCATGTATGACCCCTAAACCTCACCCAAACCACTTTGCGTAATCCTACATCTTCTATGTATGACCCCTAAACCTCACCCAAACCACTTTGCGCAATCCTACATCTTCTATGTATGACCCTTAAACCTCACCCAAACCACTTTGCGCAATCCTACATCTTCCCTGTAGGACCCCTAAACCTCACCCAAACCACTTTGCGCAATCCTACATCTTCCATGTATGACCCCTAAACCTCACCCAAACCACTTTGCGCAATCCTACATCTTCCATGTATGACCCCTAAAACTTACCCAAACCACTTCCCGGTTAGGTTCTTCTCCCATTTTAGGCCCCTAAAACTTACCCAAACCACTTCCCGGTTAGGTTCTTCTTCCATTTTATGCCCCTAAAACTTACCCAAACCACTTCCCGGTTAGGTTCTTCATCCATTTTATGCCCCTAAAACTTACCCAAACCACTCCCCGGTCATCTGAATCTTCATCTCTGAATATTTCACCCTTTGTTTGGTGTTAATGTATTTGTGCAAAAAAATGACACTGAAACTTTTAATTTGGTTTGGTTATTTTTTTATAATCGAAGGCCATTTTTTGTGGCTTTTTTAAATTTTTCTTTGTGGAAAAATATTCCAAACTTTTTAATTTTTTTAAAAAAACATTAAAATGTTTTAAAACTTTAAAATTTATAAACTATTTACAAAAAAAAAAAAAAACACAGTAACAGGACCCAGGACACTACTCTTCTTCTGTTGTCCCCAACGAGTCACGCAGCAGCTGCATATCGGTCACCAACTCAAGGACCCTTCAATTCATTTCTCCACTCTTGCCCGTGTGGTCCCTGTATCAAATGTTAAAAAAACATTAGTTTGAGACAAATACACGTTTCTCACCTGTGGTTGGAATGTTTGTTAGTGGGCAACTTAAATCATGACGACATATGTCATTCTGCTAAGTCATTATTATAAGAAAGTGGTCAGAAGTCATTCTGCTTAGTCATTAATCTAAGGAAGTGGGCAGAGGTCATTCTGCTATTGCCATTGACTATGACTTGATGTATCTGGGTGATCATGTCAATTACCACATACTGCAAAGAATGACATTACAACTTACTTTGTTGGTGGCCGACGGATGCCTCGTTGGGGACACCCCTACGCCCTGGGCCCTGCCACTGCTGTGAAGTAGAGGCTGTAGAGACATGGCAAATAGGGTCACTTATAATGTCTTAGTCAACAGTAATCAAATGTCTATTTCAATGTGTGTGTCACATCATTCACCTTCTCCCTGTGCCTCCTGGGCGAGATCTGCTGCATCCTCCACATCTTCACCTGCTCCAGAAGCATCTAGAAAAACAGATTAAGGGAATCAGCTTGGTTGTAAATAGCATGTATGTGTGTGCGGTTACATGAAGAGTCACATACCAGAGGCTCCCGCCTGCGTCGCTGGGTACGACTGCCTGCCCCCGCCGCGCCGCCCCCCCCCTCTGTGGTAAGGTCCAGGGGCTGGTTGGAGGACCCAACAGAGGAGGGGTAGGACCGTCGCCCTAGAGATCCACCACCTTCACTTCCAGCTGCAGATTCATGCAGCACTGGTCGGCCTGTGCGCCTCCGGGTGCATCGGATTCGGTACTCCATTTCCAACACTAGAAAAGAAAAGCATTTTTAAATAAAGGCCTACCTTCTGTATTAGTTACATCTTGCATGCAATCGCTATGTACTTACTAGGGAAATGGAGTCTGAAAAAGCACTGCACCCGGGCATGTGCAGCCGTTTCAGGTCCGACCAATGCTGCATGATCTGAGTGTGGGTGAAGGTGGTGTCCGTCTGATGTTGTATTCGTAACACTATCTCCAGGGCGACGGCTTCTCAAATGAGTTGGGCATTTAGTCGTACCTGCGCTCCAGCATCATCTACAAAACACAAAATAAACATAGGATTTAGATTAAAGTGCATACTAAAATCTGTCACAAATTGATCATTTGACTAAATGACATTAACAGACAAATTTCTAGCCTAATACTATCCTTGTAGCTGGCATAAGTGTGGCTTTGCACATGTGGGCCCTAACTTTGGTTTTGCACAGAGTTTTAAAACAAACCTTTTCTTCCTACGCTTCCTTAAGGCCTAAGCATGCATTTAGAGGCAAATCAAAGGCATTAAAAGACACTTACAAGCATGATGATCTCTTCTTGTTGGCGGTTAAAGATTGTGGGTGCCATCTTTCCTCTTGTCTGCAGCAGATAAGTTATGCCCCAGCGGTTTCCGGGTTCCCCACGGCCGGACGAATGGCCGTACGCACGCGTACGCGAGCGCATAAGCGGCAGACCCCGGCATTCTTATTCAAAGGGTCCGGGACACACAGCTCATTGTCTTTCTGAGTCGGTCAGTAATAGCACCCAAAAAGAATATGCCGAAAGCAGCAAAGGACGCCAGCAGCAGCAGCAAACAGCCATCAAAGTGGCAGGAGCCTTCTGCAGGGCCAACAACTCGCTCCCAGATACCCAAAAGTAAGCTGCAGGCAACCCGCAGTGCTCAGCCAAAGCCAACAAAAACAACCAGGCAAAAAAGGAGCCAGTGGGCAAGAGGAAGCCACAGGCCAGCAAGGCAACACCGACGACCGCCAAAAATGGTACCAAGAGGGTGCGAAGCCCCAGCCCCCCCAGGTCCCCATCACCCCACCCACGTGTCTCCAAAGCCAAGGCTAAAAAGAGAACACACCGGGAAAGAAGCCCCAGCTGCTCTAGCTCGCTATCACCACCACCCGCATGTGTGGAAAAACATTGCAAGAGCCAAAGACACCGGCAAAGAAGGCCAAGAAGCACCAGCAGCCCAAGCTCGGCATCACCACCACCCGCACGTGGCCACAAATCTCATGGCAAGAGGGCAAGGCACCGCCCAAGAAGCCCAAGGTCGCCATCCCCACCCGCACGGGTCTCAAAATCCTATGCCTGCCCCTTCAGAGGCCACCCAGCCACGAACACCCAGTCCCTTTCCTATTCCTGTTCTATCTCTAGCCAGCCAGCAGTCATTAATTTCACCCCAACACAGCCAGGCCAAAATGTCCCCCGATCTGCCTGCAAACAATGAGGAGCCACAACCTCAAGCAACAGGGTGCACATTGCGCAGAGGCCACTTGAGTGGCAGGTTTGGGGAGGCCCAAACTCTGGCATTGGCTAGTGGACGCACCTTGCATTATGATGAGCTATATGGGCGCAGATCAAAAGCTAACAGCGCAAAGCAGAAATTTTGGAGGAACTCACCAGACAAGTCAATGCAGCGGGGGAAGAGCTCAAAGATGTTGAGCAGATTCAAAGGAAAATATCGGACCTCAAGTATGCAGCACGGAAGAAAGAAAATAAATGGCGTCATTACAGGTACATATATACTTTGTGGATTTGTCTTCTTCTTGTGTTGTCACCATTTTGCAAAATGTGTCAAACTATCTTTATCAGCTTACAAACTGGCGGAGGCTTCCCCACTAAACTACAATTTACCCAGGCTGAGGAGATGGTGCTGGGCTTGCTACATCCTGTGGCCTTAGAGGGACACTCGGGCAGACAGGACACGGATATCCTGACTATTCCTGCAGGTTAGTAATGTTAGTGTGTATGTAAAATGTGAGCTACGTGTAAAATGAGGCTCCAAGGCATATATTAACACATTCCCCTAGGGTGTGCCTTGCAGTGGAGGTAACAATTTGACCAGGGTGTATCATGTCTGTGGACTGATCATTTGCTAATTTGCTTGCCCATACATGACCTTTGAGAGTCTTTAGGAACAGTATTAAAGTATTGAGATTAGCAAAGGACTGCCTGTTATGTGTTTCTAGTCAATCACACCCAACACTTATATCTTTATCTGTAGCCCACTTGGGCTGGAGCTGTGCTTTGGTCTGAAATACTTGATCTGGGGTGATTGAAAGGTTGACCTAGAAAGAATGGCAACCAGCATCTTAGGCCAAATGCTATTTGCAAGCTGAGTGTGGTCCCCTGATGGGCTTTTAGGGATGTGTGAAGCCTCAGAACACCCAGTACATGCATGTTTTGTTGGGTTAAGGTGACCAATGTGTATGTACTTGTTGACTAATCTATCAGATAACAGATAATGGCATTCATAGTGAAGGTCAACTTGGTCCGTTGGGGGAGTTGCCATTCATGCTTGGCCACGTGTTTTAGTGAAGCATATGTATTATTACACATCAGCAATGCATAGTTGTGTGTTTACATGCCTTTTTTAAACAATGCAGCCCAGCATTACCCCTCAGCTAGTGGGAAAGCCTCAGCCAGTTTGTCCATGCCGTCAACTTCCGTGCTGCCTAGGACCCAGAATCCAATATATACGGTAAGTGTCTTTTTCTGATTTTGCTTATGCATGTGCCTTGCCATGTTTCTTTTTGCAGAATGTAGTGCCCAAACTGAACCTTTTTTTTTACATGTCCCAACAGACCCACACTCTGATGGAGGAAATCCAGGAGCCGGATGAGGATGGAACCTTCATGGGACCTTCTGAAAAGCCCCCCTGGAACAGAATCTGCAACTGTCCCAACATGTTTCTCCAACAAACCCTCAGCAGCACAGTGAAGCTGGCTGCATGCTGCCAGCCCATCGTGGGCAGCATGCAGAGACTGAGCCTACAGTCCCCAGTGTTAGCTCTGCTGCTGAGGATTTGCCAAGCAGACCTGTGGCTGTTGGTGGACCTAGAGGCCCATCATTCGCACGCCCCACAACCCGGGGAATTGGGAGGCGTAGTCAGCTACGTTGCCCAGTTTCCCAGGGAGGGGCGCGCCTATGATGGAGTCAGCATGGCACCATGAGAGGCGTTAATTTCGCCTACAAAATCAAAGAAACCACGAGCATCTTCATGGCCAATTAGAGACCTTAAATAATATGTTAAACTCCATGCTGACTGAATTTAGGTCCAACAACAGCCACATGGACACCTTATCGAATTATTACAGTGCCATGCTTGAGGAAGTTCGAAATAGCAACAACCACATGGCCACCTTAAATACCAATTTCAGTACCATGCTGGCTGATTTTCGAACTACCAATAGAAACATGTTGGAACAGTTGCAGATTCTGAATGCCACACAGGCCCAGGTGAGGGCGCACCTCCAAGGCCCACAACCTGGGTTTTATGGGCATCCACCATTTTAAGGCCTATTTGGCCTGTATCTGCTCCACATCTTTGCTCTACATCCCCACTGTATTGACCTGTCTGGTGAGCCCTACCAATATACCCTTTTGGTATGACTTTGCTTGTATGCTTTTGATTTGCGCCCATATAGCTCATTAGAGTGCTGAGATTGCCCACTAGCCAAAGCCGGAGCTCAAGCCTCACTGAACCTGCCACTCAAGCTGTTGCACTGCAGGCTTGGGCCTAATTACATTGGTTCTGGCTACTCCTGTTTGTAGGCAGGATTGGGGGACATTCTGGCCTGGCCTGGCAAACTACTACCTTGACCCCTGGCTGAGATTGAACTGGACTTGGTTTGGGACTGGGGGTTCTTGTTTGGGTGGCCCACTGAGTAACAGGTGTAGATGTGGCATAGGTATGGCTGCTTTCCACCTGTGCCTGTGGCAAATGTGGCCAAGCAGGAGAGGGTGTGTCTGTGGCCCTATTTGTTGGCTAAAAAATCTGGACATGCCAATGCTTGTCACATATGTGTGTGTATTTCATTTTTGATGTAAACTTTGGCCTGGAGTTCATTACTTTTAAACTCCTGCCTGCGGCCAATTGCTATGTGGCATGATTTGTCAAAAATGACATTTGTTGTTTTACCATGTATTTACATGAACTATGGGAGTGACCATCAACTCCAATGTTTGCTTTCAAAATAAACCAAAATAATTTTGACTTGACCTGTTGTTGACTAAGTTGATGCCTTAGTGTATTTTTTGGATAAAGATTACTTAAAGTTTGCACAAACAAATTGGGCCCCAAAAAAGCCATCAGTCTAAAATCAGGTGTGAGATTTTTATTAATTACTTTATTACTATTTTGGACAGTAACAAACAAAAATACAAACACAAAGCCAAAAAAAATAAATAACAATCAATAAAGGGACAAAACAAACACAGGCACAACAAATAAGAAAAATGTGTGGAAATCAAATTTGAACGAACGGCTTGCCCAGACGCACTAGCTGTGCCACGGTAGTGGTCCTCTGGGTAATCGCTGGGTGGAGAGGGGGGCAAATCCATATACCGGGGGACACGCTGCATGATGGCATAATTATGCAACACAGCACACGCCATAATTATATCAATGATCTTCTTGGGGTCATACTGTAGTGAAAGAATAGCATCAATTACACATTACTCTCTAAATTGAATCAAAAAAACCGTCCTTCCACAGGACTAAGAGCCTATGTTACATTTGAGCAACACCCTGAGCATTCAGATTGCTCTGCCCAAAATAAACCCTAACCCCATCTAATGGATGTTGGGACAATTTAAACATCAAAGATGGCGGATGATGGCCAATCAGGCAGACTGCTAACAGGTATTGGTTTAGGACCGTGCTGCTCAGCATTCTTGGATGTCTTAACTTTTCAGGACCCCGTATCTGCTTTGTCTGAGGCAAAAACAGTTCTAAACTGGCCCCTGCACTTTATCCCGCTCTCCTCTATTCAGTAAGTGTAATGCATCTAAGCAAAGATGCCACAGACCCTATCATAAAGTCAAGAACATAATTACAGCTGAGTGTGCGGAAGCCTAATAATTAATTTACTATAAAGTAGAATTTGTCAATTTTGAAATGGCGGACAAACATTTGTCAAGGCTTTGTTGTTTGATAAATGTAATGGTTAAGGTTGTGTTTCACATGTAAACAAGGGGTACAAATAGGCATAGTTTCATACATGGGTCAAAAACTAAATTCATAGGCATACATTGAAAAGTAAATGACGTTCTTGGCGTCAACTTACCAAGGAGCCATCCACCGGAGAATTCTCCAGACTCAAACTGACCGTACAATCCAGATCTTCTAAGAATGTAGGCGTCATGGGATGAGCCTGGGAACCCGGTGACCATACTAAAGAACCGCATGTCCGGGGCCACCACTGCTTGGACATTCAGTAAGTGGCACATTTTGCGGTTCCTGGGATAAAAGCAAAAAAAAAAAAAATCAGCAAGGCAAGGAAAACTAGTAAAACACTAACTAATAACACCCTCCCAAAAACCCGTGGGCCAATACAAATAGCACTAACCAAGTAACCAAAAAAAGGATATGTATGTTGGATCAAGTAAATATTAAATTGTAATTGGCTATTTAAGGTCCACATTAAAATGTTTCCCTTTGGGCCACATGATAAAAATGTGAGAGCCCATTGTTTCCCAGGGACTATTTACAAGGAGGGATTAACAGATATACCATGTGAACTATTTCACAGGGACTATTTACAAGGAGGGATTTTACAAGGAGGGATTTTGAAAAATGAAAAAAATTTTTTGGTAAACTATATTAAAAAATGACAGATTGTACTTGCCTGTAGATATACTCGTTGGCTGCCGGAGGCACCAGGGCAACATGGGTGCAGTCAATGGCACCATGACGTTGGGCATGTCGGCGATATTATAAAATGCCAGCTTAATCGTGTTGCTGGCTACCATGTCCTCAGAAAAACAAATATATTTCTGAGTAATGGTAGCCATGCCTTCCAAAAACTTGGATAGCGCACGGCTCAGCATAGGCTGGGAGATCCCCACGGAGAGGGCACCCAGCCTCTGGAACGAGCTGTTCGCCAAAAATTGCAGGCAGCCAAGCATCTTGGTCATACCTGAAATTGCTTGCCCCTTCCTTGTGGTGCGGGCTAACCATGGCCGCAGCTCACTATACAACTTATGGAGGGAAGCGCGATGGGGAGGCCGATTCATCAATAGCGCCAGGTAGCGACAGATGAGCGACTGAAGTATGGCGCTATGAGCGCCGCTAGCGTCAGCCGCGGGCGGTAGCGATTCGCTATAGCAGGCCTCCTCAGTCGCTACCTGGCGTTGTTGCGAACAACGCCTACATTGCTGAATATGATGTTGGCCCTCAGCTTTGTAGGCGCTGTCAGTCAGTGTGACCACGCTATTCTACACAGCGCCTGTTAGCTTTGCTGTGTCCTGGCCATCCAGTACCTTCTGAATAAAACACATTGCCACATTTGTTAAAAATTTTAAAGAGTTTTTATTTTGTGTTGAAAAGGAAATTAAATTCAACCAGATCTTCGAATATAAATGCAAAATAAAACATAATTAAACACATAGCCACAATTATTTTTTTTTTTTATTTGTTACATAAAAAGGAAATACAATTAAACCACCAATGAGAAAGAAAAGGAAAATAAAAACAGAACAGAGAAAGAAAAGGAAAATAAAAACAGAACAGAGAAAGAAAAGGAAAATAAAAACAGAACAGAGAAAGAAAAGGAAAATAAAAACAGAACTGAGAAAGAAAAGGAAAATAAAAACAGAACAGAGAAAGAAAAGGAAAATAAAAACAGAACTGAGAAAGAAAAGGAAAATAAAAACAGAACAGAGAAAGAAAAGGAAAATAAAAACAGAACAGAGAAAGAAAAGGAAAATAAAAACAGAACTGAGAAAGAAAAGGAAAATAGAAAAGGAAAATAAAAACAGAACAGAGAAAGAAAAGGAAAATAAAAACAGAACAGAGAAAGAAAAGGAAAATAAAAACAGAACTGAGAAAGAAAAGGAAAATAAAAACAGAACAGAGAAAGAAAAGGAAAATAAAAACAGAACAGAGAAAGAAAAGGAAAATAAAAACAGAACAGAGAAAGAAAAGGAAAATAAAAACAGAACAGAGAAAGAAAAGGAAAATAAAAACAGAACAGAGAAAGAAAAGGAAAATAGAAAAGGAAAATAAAAACAGAACAGAGAAAGAAAAGGAAAATAAAAACAGAACAGAGAAAGAAAAGGAAAATAAAAACAGAACTTAGAAAGAAAAGGAAAATAAAAACAGAACAGAGAAAGAAAAGGAAAATAAAAACAGAACAGAGAAAGAAAAGGAAAATAAAAACAGAACAGAGAAAGAAAAGGAAAATAAAAACAGAACAGAGAAAGAAAAGGAAAATAAAAACAGAACAGAGAAAGAAAAGGGAAATAAAAACAGAACAGAGAAAGAAAAGGAAAATAAAAACAGAACAGAGAAAGAAAAGGAAAATAAAAACAGAACAGAGAAAGAAAAGGAAAATAAAAACAGAACTGAGAAAGAAAAGGAAAATAAAAACAGAACAGAGAAAGAAAAGGAAAATAAAAACAGAACTGAGAAAGAAAAGGAAAATAGAAAAGGAAAATAAAAACAGAACAGAGAAAGAAAAGGAAAATAAAAACAGAACAGAGAAAGAAAAGGAAAATAGAAAAGGAAAATAAAAACAGAACAGAGAAAGAAAAGGAAAATCGAAAAGGAAAATAAAAACAGAACAGAGAAAAAAAAGGAAAATTAAAATAGGAATTAGAATGAAAAGGAAACTTACAACAGAATTAAACACATAGCCACATGTATATATATAATTCTTTTTTTATTTTTACTCTAAACAAAAATTAATAATAAAACAGAAATGAAATTGAAAATGAAAAGTCCAACAGAAATTCTAAAGCAAAGTAAAGTCCAGGAAAGTTTTTGAAAAGGAAATTAGGGATCAGGGTGCATCTCTTTGTGCCTGAAAAAATAAGAAAAGTGCAGTTAGTATATATCTTTATAGTTGTTTTGTGTTTTCCAAAAAAAAAATGCATAACTTGATAACCAACATTGGCGTCTTACACCCCCCTTAGAGTGGTTTGGGTCATCTTACACCCCCCTTAGAGTGGTTTGGGTCATCTTACACCCCCCTTAGAGTGGTTTGGGTCATCTTACACCCCCCTTAGAGTGGTTTGGGTCATCTTACACCCCCCCTTAGAGTGGTTTGGGTCATCTTACACCCCCCTTAGAGTGGTTTGGGTCATCTTACACCCCCCTTAGAGTGGTTTGGGTCATCTTACACCCCCCCTTAGAGTGGTTTGGGTCATCTTACACCCCCCCTTAGAGTGGTTTGGGTCATCTTACACCCCCCCTTAGAGTGGTTTGGGTCATCTTACACCCCCCTTAGAGTGGTTTGGATCATCTTACACCCCCCTTAGAGTGGTTTGGGTCATCTTACACCCCCCTTAGAGTGGTTTGGGTCATCTTACACCCCCCCTTAGAGTGGTTTGGGTCATCTTACACCCCCCTTAGTGCGTTTTTTTGCTCTTTTGGATGGGAGGTCAAATACATTTAAACAGTAGTGCAGTACTTGCATTAGAGTGAAGGGTAGTTAGCTTACCGCAAAAAAAGAAGTGATCAGCCTTTCCCTTAGCTCATCGCCAGTCTGGGTGTCCTCACTTCTATCTGCGGGCAGGTTGGGGATTTCTGGCACCAGTGCTGTCTCCTCGGGGGCTTGGATTCGGTGACAAATGCAAATGTTGTGGAGCACACAGCAGGCAAGGATGATCTTGGAAACCTTCTGTGGGCTGTAGAGCATCTCTCCTCCTGGCCGTGCCAAACAGAGAAAGCGTGCTTTCAGCAGGCCGATGGTTCTTTCCACAATGCTTCTGGTCTTGCGATGCGCTGCATTGTAGCGTTCATGGGCAGAGGTCCGTGGGTTCCTGACCGGAGTCATGACCCACGTTCTCTGCCCATATCCCTTGTCTTTAGTACTAGTACATGTTTTTTGGTGGTAGTTTGGTTAAAATTGGCTTACTAGGCCACATATTAGCAAAATACATAGACATGGTTAATTTATTACCCAGTAGCCAGCCAGCTGGCATTTCGTTGTTATCAAACTTCCGGCACAGGACTGTCCGCTG
Organism: Gastrophryne carolinensis; assembly: GCA_027917425.1. Classification (NCBI taxonomy): domain Eukaryota; kingdom Metazoa; phylum Chordata; class Amphibia; order Anura; family Microhylidae; genus Gastrophryne; species Gastrophryne carolinensis. Next base: position 424,371,452 of record CM051235.1, read on the forward strand.
CAAGACGTAAGAATCGTGGCATGAGCCGGGGAACCCCGATCTCACCGCCCGCAGCCTCATGTCCGGGTCACAGACCACCATGATATTAAACGAATGGAACTGCTTCCGGTTTCTGTAGGACAGCTCCTGTGCACGGGGAGGGCGGAAAGGGATATGTGTACCATCAACGCACCCTAGCACATTCGGGATCCCTCCCATCAGATAGAAAGCATGTTTTATTTTGGCAACCTCTTCCTCATCCTCAGGAAACTTGATGTAAATTGGGATTAAATCACAAATTGCCAGAACTACCTGGATTAGTATGCGGCTCATAGTAGCCTGGCTTATCCCGCTGAGGAGGGCTGAGGTTGCCTGGAAGGTCCCTCGTGCCAAAACATTAAGAGTGGCACACAGGCGTACTATGCCTGGAATGGAATGAGTGCGTTTGGTGGATGGCTCGATTTTGGTCTTAATCTGATCATATAGGGACTGTAGTGCAGCACGATTCAGACGGAAGCGGCTCCTGATCTGCTCGTCACTTAAGTCCCATACTGAAAGGCGGATTGCAAAGGAGCGGGGTGCCCTAAGCCTCACAACACCCCGCTCCCTTTCCTCCTGCTCTTTCAGCATACACATACATCCATCCACCCAGACACCATACATCACCCTCTTATCCATCACACACACTAAAGATATATACAAAAACAAAAATAAACAAAAAAACCCACTAACACACAACACACACACAAACAATCACACTACACACACACCCGCTACAATGCAGCTCACCACAAAACCAGAACTATAGTGGTCCAAACCACCAGCCTGCTGAAAACCAGCTTTCTAAGTTAAGCACAACCAAGAGGGGAGTTGCTGCACAGCCCACAAAAGGCCCCAAAATCAAGCCTCACTTGCTGTATGCTACACAATATTTGCAGATGCCACCCAAACCAAGCTCCTAAAGAAACAGCACTGATGTCAGAAATCACCCAACAAGCCACAGAGAGTGAGGACAGAAACCAGACAGAGGCTCAAATGAGCTAAGGGAAGCGAGCACAGCACCACACCACAGCCTTTGCCACAGTGTAAGAATAGCAGAAGCTAGAACATTCCTTCCTTTTATACTTCATTTTCTAAAGTGACAGGTCCGCTTTGCCGCCTTTTGCGTCGCTCTGCTATTTCCGGGCGCCAATTAGCCGACCCAGGTGTGCGTAAAACAGAGTGCGCACGCGCACGCTAGTAGCGCTACTAGCGTACTTGAGCCGTAACTTGCGTGCATTAACGGACATGGGCCAAAAATCAGGTGGGGACCAATGAAAGGGAAGCTGTTGTTTTTTTAAATAGCCGTTAGGCTAAGCACATGTCACAAGGGTTTGAGATACATCAGTCCATTGTTGGATTTGGGTGTGTGTTGTTTGTTTAATGAGGTCTGTAATGAGTTAATTGGCTAACACACATGCTTCTGTCAGTGCAGTGGAGGTGTGCCTAGAAGGAACTGGGCTGTATGTGTGAATCAATTAAGTGGGCTGCTTTTGGATTGGCTGTTAGAGCACATAAAACCTGCCCAAGCCTAAGAGATTGCGATGCCATTCTGTAGTGTGCATGCGTGCTTGTGGGGTGTTGATTTGTGTGTGTGTGCAGCTACAGGATGGAGCCAAATACAGGACATCTGCCGGCCACAGCAGGCCCGAGTAGGAGTTTGGTGGGTGCTGTGCGCAGACCTCCCTTACGGAAAAGGGCACAGCCTGAAGGTGGGGCAGCACCCCAGGCTAAGCGCCCAGGTGCCAAGAGGGAGCCTGAATTTAATTTGGCTGAGAATAATCATCTTGTGCGCCTGACACTTGCGAAATGGGAGCTGATATTTGGCTCCCAAAGCAAGTCCATAGGCAAACAAGAAAGAAGCAAACTGTGGGATGCCATTGGTGTGGAGCTTAGTAGCACAGCTCAACACCCACGTAGTGGCCCATCCTGCAGGAAACGCTTCTACACTTTGCGAGGGGCCCTTATGAAAAAGATGAATCACGATCTTGATGTGGACAGTGGGTTCATCCAGGCTCCAAAGAGTACCTACAGGCTGTATGAGGAGATGCTGAAGGCCAAAATCCCACTGGCTCGGCTGCAGGGTGTGGATCCTGGGGATGACACCACCGGTTGGGCTGAAGGTACATATTTTCTGGCTTTTACACTAACATAATGTTAATGTATGTGATTGGCATTTTTACATTCTGACCAACTAACAGTAGGACCTGTGAAGTATTACATTACAGCTCAAACATTTGTAACTTTTCTGTCTGTTGCTTTATGCATAGGTGCACATGCTGCTGTCCGGGATGTGGCTCAGGACACCCAAGCTCCTGCCCTTCCAGCAACCTCTAGGCTACCCCAGTCTGCCATTGAAGGTATTTACCCATAATTTGGTTGCTGGTTTTTTTATAAACAAATGGGTGTGGGAGCAGCTCAAACAATCAAGGTTTGCCCTGTTGAGTATTAATAATATGTGCCTGCGCCCTAATTGCACGCCCACTGTAACACTCCCAGCAAGTAACTAACAAGGCCCTAACATGTGTAGATATGTAGGACGCCAGAGATGTGTAGCCATATATCGGCATATCAATGTGCGAGCCACACTTGGCTTGATTAGTCAATATTATTGAAAGAGCTGCTCACACACCTTAATGCATGTTGTATTTTGCAACGCACATTAGCTATGGCTCAATGTTGGTTTTATTTTGGCCTAGCTCCCATGCCCTTGGCCCCAGCATCTCCTCCGGATCCCACCTACTCTTTGGATGTCGGTAAGTGCATGTGTTCACCTTGCTTGATCCACTTTGACTCAAGTGCATGTGTCTCATTCGTCTTTTTTCTTGGTAGGCCAAGTGACTGGTTCATCTTTGGACCCCACTTCCGATGTTGCCGGTCAACAGGACCCTGTTGGTGTGTAGAGCAATACATAATGTATCCTTTATGCTGTTTAGGTTACACTGGTTCAATTTGGTTAGTCTACTAAGCTACATGTTTGCTTGGTAAACTTGAAGATGCCTCTTGGGAGTGCTGGTTGCCTCCCCAGGGTCAGTCTATTAGTTATTTGAGTGATAGCAATGTATATTTGCGGACATATTTTTAGCCAAACCTTCCCTGTAGTAGTTTGCTGATTATTTAGAGACATTTTATTTTTTTTTTAGTTGACCCGAATATCGGAAGTGGCTGTCCAGAAAGGGCCCCTCAAGTTCCAGCTGCCAGAGATGAGGGTAAGTGGTTTGGCCTTGCTCTAGTCTGTATTTTGGCTCTAATGTTGTGCCACTTGCTTCTGGCAACTTGTGTGTCCACATGTATTTTCAAGGTCCAAGCTCGAGTGAGGACCCCACTCCAGACATCTGGGATATTGCGGGTATGTTTAATTTAAGCAATGTTTATGATGAGATTTGCAGAAATTAGTGCGTCTTAGTCCTGTAACATACATGTTAACAATCTGAGTTTAACAGAGACCTTGGGTCTAGTGTGTATTTTTTTACTTTTTAGAGGTATGGCCTCGATAGCCTAACCAGGTTACATTAGAGTTTGGCCCACAGACCTACTAACCTGATTTTCCTGTTTAGCATATGCCAACTTGCCCGACATCTCGGATGTTGAATTGCGACTCTCTGGCAGCGATACCTCGAGCCTACCTGTGCCGGAGGACACGCAGGTAACATGGCTGATGGAGACGACCTCGAAACCCATTGGCATATTCGTGGGTAGTGGAAGAAGCAACATGTAACATTTCCTTTCATTGTTGTTTTTGCAGGAGGCGGAACCAGAACCCCAAGCTGGGACCTCTTCCCAAGTCCCATGTGGCCAAGCTTCAGAGGCTCAGACAAGGGTAAGTTGTATAGTGAGTGTTTATGGTAACTTTTTGGAGGGGCATAACTGCATTGGTTCTGTTTGACTAAAATGTGGTTTACTATTTGTTTAGCCTCCAACCACAGCAAGAGGAGGTGTGGCACCAACCAGTGCCGATTTCTACCAACTAGGGGTCCGGATGCTGGAGGACTACAGTCGCCAACAGCCGCGTGATGGAACTAATGAGCGCATTGCGGCGTTGGAAAATCAGGTGCTGATGTGTCAGCAACAAAATGAGGCCCTGCAGCGCCAGGTGGACCAGTTACGGCAAAACCTAATACAGAACCAGGACCTTGGTCGCCTTGCAAATGTTATCGAGCAATCTGTACAGCGCCAGGAAGAAGCTATACAGCACCAGGCAGAAGCAATACAGCGGCAGGACCAAACTTTGTTGTTGCTACAACAGCTCATACAACAGCAGTCTATATTTTTTACTGCACTGTTGTCCCCCAACACCGCCCCTAGCAATGACTCCCAACCTCCCCGGCCACCCAGCCAAGAATATTAATTTGTAAACCTTTTTCTTATGATTTATGTAAATATATTTTTGAAAACCACCTCTAAATTGTGTTTATCCATACATGTGAAAGCGAAATACACAGTCATGGATGATTTGCTCAATCATCTCTAATATTATGCCACCATTTATGTGCCACATTAGTTAACATTGCTTACTATGGTGTAAACATGTACTGGCTCCAAATGGCTGCCTAATTTTAGACATAATGGTTTTTTAAAATCTAAACCTATGCTGGTCAAGGAACAACACAGTTATTTTTAAAAAAAATTGTATTCCAACAAATTGGCCCAACACGGCCAACATAGGCCAACAAAGCCAATAAAATTTGACATGGCAGCCATCCCCCCCACCCTAACGTCTCCGACGCCTCTTCATGGCCAGCAGCATCCCTTTCATCTGTCGGAAGGCCCGCCACAGTCTGCGATGCTGGCGTATACAAGCTGTAGAGATGTGATTAAAAATAATATATTAGAATTTGATTGGGAACTCAACATACACAGATGTAGCAATGTAATGTCAGTGTTTCTAACTTGCTAACACTCACATTAACATTGGTGAACAATGTGCCCCTAACATTTTAAATAAAAGTTTTAATATTGGCTTGAAAACATGTTAGGACCACATACCTTTACTCTTAAAGTGGACCAACACCCACAATATAGTTTATCATGGGTTTTGGGCCACTTTGTTGTTGCTCACAGATCTGTTTTTCCCCTGATGTGTGTATACACACAGTAATCCATAGCCACTCACCTCTTCATGCTCCAACGTGATTGGCACAAAAAACGCACGCTAACGTCTATGCAGGGAACAGGAAAGTACACTCCTCTTCCGCCGCCTCTTCACGCATGTCACTCTCTGGCTGCTCATGGGGACCCGGCGGCCATTCACAGAGGCCCAGGGGGGAAAAATGCACGTCTGGAGTGGTACGCGGGAGCCAGCGGAAGATAAGTTCCGATAATTAGGGGTTTGCTTGGTGGGTTGGACCCGCGGTACCTGCACTTATCGTATGTTCCGCGGGGTGTTAGTTGTTAGTTGTTGGCAAATTAAATGTTTAATGCACATTAAACACCCTTGGTGTTGGGCCAGGTTAACTCTTGCAAATGTAATAATGTTTATGGCCAAGTAAGGACATTTATGTCTTTAGTCCCAGCCAAACATCAGTGCCTAAGGATGATGGAAGTTTGCCCTATAATGTTATGGGTAAACACCTAATCAGCCCCATTTGGTTGTCTATACGCCACAAATAGTCCGTATGTGTCCGTAACAAGAATGTGAGGCAACTATCAAGGATGGTGACTGGCATGTTGGATTATTGTCCAAACACATTTAACCTAGATGTGTGTGAAATTCACACATTGGTAAATTACAAATTTCTACAAATGTAACTAGAAGAGAAATGTTTCAAAAGTATTTACCCATATGAATTTGGATGTACTCACCATCGCAGCTGTGGCGGTGGCCCATGCTGCTGGCCGTCCCTGGAGCTGGTGTGGGGAGGAGGAATTCTGCCTCCGTCTGCGTAGCGACATCTGTCCATAAAAAAACAAAATACAAAACAACATTTAGTGGAGCTATGACACCCGAAGTTTTGACATCAATCTGGTTATTGAGTCTTACCTCCAAAAAAAAAAACTTGTTTACATACATGTTAAACGATATTTGCTATATTCCTGGTCCATTAGTTAATGTGAAGTGTTTATGGTTGCCACATGTATCCATTATGAAAATCTGGCACTAACCTTTACATTGCAATGTAAATGACTCATTACCAATTTAATGGCTAATGTTACCAGTGTGCAACATGTGTTTGCCCTAACTACTTCACGTAAATTAACTATTGCTAGCACACATCATGGTGTGGCCAGAAACATAGGGGTGGTTGCCAGTTGGCTAGCACTGTAGTGTGGTTTGTGATGTTAATGTACATTAGCAAACCAGCTGAGACAATGGACCAGGAAACGTGTCTGTTAAAAGTGGTCCAAGACCCAGGATTGTGAATATTCAGTGTTTTAGTCTACTTTGGCAGAGCAACACAATTTTAGACCGCCACCGCCCCTGCCTTCCGCACATCACTCCTCCAGTGTGTGCGCACGCGCATGCCAGTATGAAACAGAGCGCAGGCGCACACACATCTCGAGTGCCACACAGGAGGCAGGGACAATGGCTTCTGCCACCCCCAAAGAGGGAAGTAGTTTGTGGTGTTTGGTTGGGGGGTGGCCCTGGGTGAGGGATGTGATTGGGCAGGGAAGGCGCCAGAATCCAAGCAATATCATCAATGTTTGTGGGTCCACTTTAAGGAATGACATAAATTCCAAAATGAGCTGGCTAAAAACATACACTTACCACGACTATGCCCGAGGAGGATTTGACGCCAAAATTCCATGGAGGTGCCGCCTATATGATGCCCTGCAAATTACAGAGGAATGGCAAGGGCTAAGCACAAATGGTCAGATGAAACCTGTCACAGACTAACAATTAAAACATGTAAACTCACCAGGGGATGAAGCGCCACTTGAAGCCCAGGGAGGGCTCTGAGGAGGAGGCGGGGAGCCTCGGCTCCTCACACTCTGCTCAGAAGATCCACCAGGCAAAGGGCCACCCTCCTCCCTCTCACTCCCTGCTTGAGAGTGGCCCCTTGCCTGGTGAGAGTCCTCAGACTCAGAGTGTGAGGAGCTGAGGCTTGATCCAGCCTGCCCCCCAGCAGCACACTCCTCTGGGGCGTCATCCCCTTCCTCCCCTGGGTCCTCTAAATAGGACCCGCGGGAGGGACCCTCCCCCGATGACTCCCCCGAGTCCGCCTGCCTGGTTCGGGGGAGGAATCCCTTCCCACGTTTCCCCAGGGGAGGACGCTTATCTGTGTGGAGGGGGTGAAAGCAAATAATTAATATAAAGAGCAAAAAAGCACACAGCTTAGCAGATGATTCTGCACAAAGGCAAAAAAGAACATAAGCTTTAACTTACCTGATGCGTAGGCATCATATAGGCGGTACACGCCTTCTGGGTCCCGGCGCTTGAAATCAGACCATTTTTGCTGGATGGCCCGGATGGTCAGGTCGGTCTGGAAGCGCCGGGACACAGTGGCCTTCACCTCCATGGCAAGGCGTTTTTTAGCTCCTCGGGCATAGTCGTATTCGGCCAGGCAGAAGTCCTAGGAAAAGAAAAAAAAAAAAAAAAAATTAAATACATGACCTCAGAACAATGTCATAAACAGTTATACAGAGACAAGATCAAAGTGGACCCACACCCAGGATTTACATCATTCTGGGTTTGGGTGCACTTTTGTGGGCCACAACTATTGTGGGTGGGCCACTGTCTGCAACCCCCTTGGAAGGCCCCAAATACACCGCTGAGGACACTCCCACGTCACTCCGCAAGCCAAACACAGCGCTCCACGCCGGTGTGGTATGCGCATCCAAGGCCCTTGGGAGGTGCATACCAGCTCAGCTGTGTCTGCACGGCAAAGTACGCATGTGGCGTTTGACTCTAACAGGGAGTGCGCCTGCACACAAAATGAAAATATGTATGGCGCAGGGGTACACCCTGCTAGAGGTAAGCGCAATAGGCATCCGCAACTCACGCATGCACATATGGGACGGGGCAGAGGTAATTTTTAGGGCCCTCCAGGGGGGGGGGGGCCCATCCAAGCAGGACATCCACAATGGGGATGCCCCATGTGGAGTGTTAATTTTTGGCCTAAAAACAATACAAATTCTGCCCCTATCCCCCCTGTGTGTTTATAAATTTGTAAGCTAAAAATACATAACTAAAATACTCACTTTCACAACCTGGCCATTTACACGGCTATCCACCCGGGTGCGCCTTTGTTTCCTGGGCCCAGGAGGGGAATGGGTGGGAGGGGTGGTATTTGGGGAAGGTGAGGTAGGTGGGGGATGTGGGGGAGGGGTGGTGGGTCCGGAATCTGAGGAGGAGCTGGGGAGGCGCATTACTCGGCGTTTTGGAGCCATATTGGAAACGCTAAGGAGGAAACAGGAACCGGAAATGACGCTAGCGACATTAGACAAAAAAGAAAAAAAACCTAACAAAAATACGCACCGCGACCCAGCAACAAGCTATTCTCAGCTATGTGCAAGCTAAGTGGTGGAAAAACTAAAATGACGCTTGAAAACAAGCTAGTGGCATAAGCGCAAGACAGTTTTACCTTAAGGTGGCGTTGAAACGCAAAGGAGGATCCCGGAACCGGATATGACGCTAGCAACTGTGCTTCAAAATTCAAAAAAAAACATGCGCGCAGCAGGGACAAGCTAATATCAGCTATGTGCAAGCTAAGTGGCGGAAAAACATTAAAATGACGCTGCAAAACAAGCTATTGGCATAAGCGCTAGACATTTTTACCTTAAGGTGGCGTTGAAACGCAAAGGAGGATCCCGGAACCGGATATGACGCAAGCAACTGTGCTTCAAAATTCAAAAAAAAACATGCGCGCAGCAGGGACAAGCTAATATCAGCTATGTGCAAGCTAAGTGGCGGAAAAACATTAAAATGACGCTGCAAAACAAGCTAGGGCCAAAGGCGCAACGAATTATTAGCTTGATTTAGCAGGGGATTCTACATACTGTAATGCATAGGTCCTTCTAAAGCATACACCGTTGTGCTTAAATATACAGATCTTATTGCTTCACAAAGTCATCACACAATCTAACTAGACAACTACCTGAAAATGTGGCACACATGAGAATGCATAACGGGTTGTTATGAGCTGGTACGACTGAATGTTAATCCTGCAATATGTGGCCAGGCACGCTCACAACTACAGTGTATTCATTAACAACGACTGGGGTCGCGGGAAGTGAATTCCTTGCAAATGGCAGAAGGGCACATGTATGAACAGCACAGCGCCGCACAACGCAGCGCAGCGAGGCACAGCGACGCTCGCGCCGCCACATAGCGAATTCAAACAGCGACTGCACAAACACTGACCAACACAGATTCATCAAGGACAGGGCTGCCGAATAGCTTGGGCGCTGACAATTTCTAAGAGCGAACGTGACCGCCCAACCTGACAGGCTACAAAATAGCTTTACAAGCCCCGTTTTTGTGGGAAACCAGCGATTTTGAGGCCAATGAGTTTGGGTGGAGGAGATGCAATTCCCATGTCACTCACAACATTACATTGTGAAAAATAAAAAAAAAATCTAATACATATAAATAACCAGCAAGATTCATAAAACATATCAATATAAACATGTGTTGAATTTTGTACCAAAGAAAAAAACCCCAAAACCAATAAAAACAATCATTGAAGCGTCTGCCATTGAAATGTATGGGAGAGCGGCAGGTAGCGCCAGGTAATACGTGTCGCTGTGAAGGAATTTGCAGCGGCGCTGTTCGGGCCAGCCGGCTTCATGATGAATGCCGCGCTAGCCGTCGCTCTCGCCGGCGCTAGCCTCATTTAGCTTGATAAATGCGTCATTGTGACCGCCGCCGGGCGTACTTGAGTCGGTAGTCGCCGTTAGCTGCCGCTACCTGGCGCTCGTCAGACACTACCTGGCGCTATCGCTTGATGAATAAGGGCCTAAGTCTTAAGTAAGTTAAGGTGAGCTCGAACAGCTCAACGTCATGCATGCCATCGATGTGCATGCGTCGCCGGTGCAATCTGGTCTCAGCCCTCCGGACAATTTTAATGCCCATGAGCTGCAGATCCTCATGCTCCTCAAATACACTAGAGTCATCCATAGCTGCTAGTCTCGAGGTCAAAATGGTCCCATAAGGGGATCGCAAACGGGTTTATAGGGGGGTGGTCCGTCGGCAATCAGCTCTCTGAATTAGACGCAAGCCCATACCAATAAGTTATCTGAACGAATGAAAAATATCAGATTTTGATGGGAAAATGATCCGAACTAACGCAAATGATCCGATTTACTTTTGTTCATCGAAAGCGCATATACACATAAGCCCGAACGTTCGTACGAATGGAAAATGAACGAAAAAAAAACAAAAAAAATGACTAACACACACAAAAACTTTCACAGACAGCTATGGAAGTCCAGACGAATGTGCCTCTGAATCGAGCCTATAGTCTTGTAGCAAAGATTTACTTTGCTTGAGTAAAGTTTGCTTCTGTAAAGTATAACTGAACATTAACTGCGTTGCTGTTGCAAAGCACCAATGCAAATGCACAGTCACAAGGTGTGCAAGCCACAATATGTGAATACTATACAAACAACTAGCACAAATGGCTGCACCACACAGTAAAGAGTTAAATAATAAAATATTTTATTCCACTACCACAAAAACCCACACAGACATAAAAATACATGGGGAGCTGAAACAATGGTGATTCCGTATCCTCATAAAGTTAACCCCTTTATCCTAATAAATTCAATAAGAATTCAAAAGTGACCTCCAAATGCAATATCCAAAGGGTTACAATTATTAATCCCTACTCCAGGGCACCAAATAAGACATATTTAAAATATCAGAGCGTATCCCAAACATAGACAGACACCCCTGCAGATGTGGCTACCATGCCACTTCCAAGGATGAGGTACCTTAAAGTGGACCAAAACCCAGGTCGATCGGCCCGGGTATCTATAAGGTTCCCTGGCCGATCAATTCCCCTCGGGGCATACAGAATCGGGATACCCTGCTGTGTGAAACCTGCCAGGTTGCCCCATTCACTCACCTTGCTTCCCAGTCCAACCGCGCATGCGCGAGCTGTGGCTGCATACCCCACTATCCCTCTAGCAGGGCGTGTGCCCATGCCAGCCATTTATGAATGGGAAGCGTGGGATGCTGCCACCAGCGTGCACGGAACCGCTGGCCTTAGATGCTTAAGGACTGGTAAGAGGTGATCTGGGGGGTTTCACACAGCGGCAGGAAAAGACCAAAACCCAGGATAGTCCACTTTAAAGTGCATCTATACTCAGGGAGAAGTTGTCACTTAAACCTTTAACTAATATTTATAAAAAAGAAGTAGTTTTATGGTGAATGGCAGCCATCTAGATCAGCTACAGCTAAACTGTCACAAAAGTGATATAATCATTATACATGTTTTTTCTAACAACAAAAACGTGAGAAATAAAAATTCTTATGGTGCTGAATCAGCCCTATAATGGCAGTTAGGTTGAAGTGCTCCCCATTGCTAAATGGTGTGTACTGTGACTGAACATAATCACTGATGTTGGGGCTGCTTGGCTAGGGAGCAATATGGCCGACTGCATCTAGTTTGTGTTGTTATAAATATTGGGCAATGTATGAGGTAAAAAAAGAAACACAGGCTGTTTTGGGACACTGGGCTGAGGATAGAAGGTGATGACTTAAACTTCTCTATGAGTATAGTTGCACTGTAATGCTGTGTTGGCCTCCTTTTGTTCTCAGTTAATGGCCATTTGCTGTTCAGATCAACCGGAAATGACATCACATCCAGGTTGAAGGTCACCTGCACCAGTCCATGTATCTGGTGGGTAAATTTTTTTGTTAGTAGTATAAAATATATTGTTATTTAACTCTTTTTGTGTGGTGCAGCCATTTGTGCCCCTCTTGGGGGGACACCTTGTTTGTATAGCATATTGCTTTATATGTGCTACCTGTGTATGGTGGTGGATTTATAATTCATTCATTCCCTTACTGTACTGGAAATGCTGGCAATCAGTTTAAAGACTGCTCCATCTGTAAACCATTCGAAAGCTTTATTGACTCCAGATGCAACACAAAGGTAAGTAGCAGTTTTTGTAGATATAGTTTTATTTTTATTGTTAATAAAAATAATACATTGTGATATATATATATATATATATATATATATATATATATATATAGAATAGAATATAATGTTGCAAAATCAAAAGCTTAAAAAGGTCTCTAATGTTCACGGTGAGGATAGGTTGGAAGCCATGCGTGTCGCCATGAGTCAGAGGCTCCCTGATGTTTGCCAGTGTTTTCAATATAAAGAGACAGAGGTGAGTCGAGCAGGCTTAAAGTTTGTCCAAATTCTCCCGCCTGCCTGAAAGGAATTTTGTGTAACAAAGAGCTGGAAGTGCACAATAATGAAGGCGGACTCCGCCAATGGCACGCTCAATTTCATGTCCCCATTTCTAAGTTCACATGGCTTTTACTCTAAATAATAAAAGCCACTTCTGAATATTCACTTGTTTAACCATGCTTTCCAGGAAAATACCACAGGATGTATATACAGTAAAATCATATTTTCTCTCGACACCTTCTCCATCACATCTAGTTTATTAACCAGTCTGCTTATTATTACAAAAGTACTTGGCGCGTGCTCTGTGTGACCTATGAATGCAAAAGCTCCATCAACGTTGACCATTATAGAGCTTTATATCCAATGAGCCAAATTCAAAGCATTCACAATGCTTCTAGTCTGACGGCAGCATCTTGTGCAATGATTCTGAGCTTAGGAGTGATTCTCTCTTGTAAGGACCCTCAATGAGACGTGACTGAAGACTGGGCACATTTTCCTAAAAGTTTGCTCAGGCTCAAATTAAAGTTGACCAAAGCTGAAACTTTTGCTGGATATTAGTGTGGAAATAACACATTTAGGCACTTTAATTGCGTTCTATGTATATTTAAGATTGGGATTTTTTATTTTGCAGTTTTTTGAGGTTTTATGGTTAGGTATAATGATTGTCAGCAGATCTGAAGGACAACTGCAAATAAACAAATTGATGTGGTCTATCCAAGCCTTCAGCATAAGTCCCCTTTTACCGCACAGGTGTACCATGCTATAGCTAAATTTTGTTAGGCCTGTGGCCGCTCTTCATCACCAACAATCACTCTCCGAGGCAGAGGTGTAAATGTTAACAGAACTATTGGCCCCCTGTACCCTGCAGCATGGGGGGCATCCCAATTTGGGATCCTGATGCCTGGCTTGCCCACACTTAAGGCCTATAGCATAGTGATGGGCGATGCCCACCTGGTGTGCCTTAATGGTTGCTGGAGGTAGGAGGTCAAGCTGACATGGGGTGAAGCTGCCTAGACAACAAGCCTGCTGGGCTGGAGACCCAAAGTCAGGTTGCCACCATGCTGTGGGGTATAGGGGACCATCAGTTATTTTTGAGACCAATGTGGTGGCTAAATTTACACTCCTTGCAGTTCGACCACTAAATTCTTTCTGTTTGCTCAGCAGCCTCCTTTATAGTTTGTGGCAGCAGGGGTATATGACTGGTGAGCAATTGGTGCTGATATTTGTACAGGTAGAGCTGCACCACTGGAGTGTACAGACCAATTATAAATTAATAATTATGAATGACCAATTATGAATTAAATATATAAGGGTGTAACAAAGATAACACAAAGATAAAACAGGTCAAATATTTCCACTAAATGAACAATAGACTACATAAAGGATAAAGCAATACAATGTGCCACAATGTTAATATTAAAATAGAATACATAAGTGATTAAAGTGAAACACTGTGAAGAAAAAAAACTAATGAAAAATAAACCAAACTAAACGGTGCTGAATAATTCTGTAGCATGGATACCCCCCCCCCCCCAGAGAGAAGAAGAAATGGGAAGAGCAGAAAGCAAGGAGTATCAGCCGGCAAGAGGGATCAATTGCATTATGTGGCCTCCATGCCAAATCCATGCCACTGGGTGATTTTGATGTCAATGAGCAGAGTGCATGTTGATTTCCCCAGACTTCAAAACATATTATGTTTAAAGCACACACACCTAGTAGAGTCCTGCAGTAAGGCTGGTCATCAAAAAGATGAGGTTGCGAAGTCAAGTTACTTGGAATCTCCCTTGATGACCACTTACATGAACAATTGATAACAATTGGTTGAACAACTGAAACAGATGAAGGAGTGTGCATATGAACAGCACAGTTTGTAGAACACAGAATCTAGGGGACAGCCTGGCCAGTTGCTAGGCCCCTGATGGTGGGGATGGACCACTACACTCATTAGAGAGGAAACCTTGGTTAGTGGGGTAAGTAGGTATAGGGAATGCATAAGCCATGTTCGAGAACCATTATGCATGGTCATCCAAGCTAGAGTTTTACACATAGTAGGGAAGCTTTCCAGAGTCAGGTCATACACAAGTAGAGCAAAGTCAAACCCAAGATCACTCAGAGAACGAGCATCACTGCCACGCTCAAAGCCTTGTGAGCAATGTACAATGACAAGTATAATAATGTGCACGTGCATACAAGTAATGCAAAAAGTGAACAACACCCAGAGGTTGTGATGGCCCAACCACAGGCGTGAATGTGAGCGGATAAGCACCTGGCAGACTTAGGTGCCCAAAATAGAGATTTTAAGTCTGTGTAATGCTGACAGTGATCCACCTCCCCATGAATACTTACACATCCACCAGCCCTAATGACAGACAAAGAAGTGCCTCTAGCAGGAAATGTGACCTATACATTGCTACAGCTTCCAGCACCACCACTGGTGGACTAATAGAACACAGGGAGGATGAAAAGCTGAGTGCAGTGCTTTAAGCTCCAGAAACATGGGAGCTGGCATGCTTATTCTCCTGCTTGACTTACAAACACCAGGCAGTCCACAAGCCACACAGCAAGGGCACCCAAACTACAGCTTTGGGACCGGCTGCTATAGATCAGTTACGGTCTGATGCCATGTTACTTGAAAATGGTATGACAATAAAAAAATGATGGATCAGCAGGAAAAAAACATTGCATTTACATACAGTATAGAGACAACACCATTTAAAGCAATGTCTGTATAATTCATCTTGTATTTGATGTTACAGCCATCTGTTTAGCGAATACTTGCATTTGAACCCAGGAAAAGCAGATGAACTACAATTTTTCTGTTACTGGGGAAATTAGGGGGTTAAAGAAATTTAGTTGAGATTTTGCTGCTAAATTTGCTAAATGATCTCTTGGTGACTTCTGTACAAAACTTCATAAATACCTATTATGCAGAATACAGTCTTACTCCAGACTTTCTATCTGAAAGAAATGAAATATGGCAGTCTCGGTTATTTTAAAATGACATTATGTGCCAAAGATGCAAGACACAATGTACCACAATTTCTTTAAATATTTCCAAATGTTGCCCTACAGGAATGATTTGAAAGGCAGAAATGGCGGAAATCCAAACTCAAATGGGATTTCTGAAACTTTGCAAAACTAGGTATGTCAAAATAAGTTTCTAACACTTGCTATAGAAAGTATAATGTATACAGTTAAGAGCGAGTTGGAGAGTTTTAAAGCATTTGTCAAAAATATTCACTTCGCCACACTCCAGTGATGAGTCCACAGGGGGCTTACACAGCCCCAGATGTGCACAGGATGCTTCTGTTTGCCTCATCCTCCCTAACTTCATGCTGACTTTCCTTGTTCAAAAATCATTCCCTACAGAAAAATATCCCATGCTGTGTCTTTCTCGTGTGTGTCTGAGTTCCTGTATCCAGCCCTTGATATGAAGCTCCTGTGCCCAACCATGTTCCTACCTGTTGGTGGTCCTTGAAGTCTATGGCTAGATAATCCTGGACCCAGAACCCGGGGTCAGTTTGTTAAAGGAGACTGCTCATTTGCCTTGATGCTTTAGAAATCCTCATCACATTGTCATTGGTCAGAGGCATCCCCGTCCATCGTTCAAAAGGAGACTAAGGGGAATTCCCAGTGGACCTCAATGCTTTGGGGCAGATGGGGCTTCTAACATCATCAAATCCCAATCTTCCTATTCTCCCCCCAGCCCTCAAATACCCAGCCGCCTCATTATAGCTTGCAAAGGAAAGGAACCCCATGTCTGATTTTTTCCCTAAATACTATATTCTCTCCATAACATTGCATCACCTTCCCCTGAAAGGAAGAACATCGGGGGTGGTGCCCAGCAGGGATGTTTTGTTCCAGGGGTTGTAAAATTCCAGGCTGACTTTAAATGTTTGGGCAGCCATCAACTGATGTGTTTTGTTTAAGGGACCATTTTATTAGATCTCTGCATCCAGAGTCCCCTTAGTTCTGTGAGTTATATCCTGAGCTTTAAGTGCCAAGAATTTAAATTGTATTCAATGCTGCTCTGTCACCTATGTCACAAAAGGGAGGTTTATAATAAGATCCCCTACTCTGATGTAAATCAGTAAATGTAGGATCAACTTAAACCAAACAGCCTTACACAGTTGGGAAAAAAACTTCCTAAACCTCCCTTGCCCCAACTGCATGCATGATACTGAATCATTGTCAGCACTTCCATTTGCTTCTGCATCCGCCAAGGCTGAAACACTACCTGACCAATTTTCTCCTGGTCCTGGCCATCTTGCAGGACCCAAGAGGCCTCTTCCCAGCCATGCTGTCTGGTTTTAACTGACATAACCCACAGCAGGAGTTACAAAAGGGTAAATTAATTTTTATGTGCAGCAATCTGAATTGCCTCAGGGAGGGATGTATATGACCACCATTTATTGTAAGGGTGTTGGTTCAATTCAACATGACAATAAAGGAAGTCTTCTAACTGAAAACCACTCTCTCTCCTTCCTTGATGAAGTTAAAGTATTTTTGGGAAATGGGCCAACTGGGTGTGTTTTCTGCCAATGTTTGAGAAACCCGTGGGTGCACGCTCTCAACTTGCTATGTTAAGAGAAGATAAGAAACAGCATGGCTATTTGCTGTTGTTTAGTTTAACATGTAGATCCTAATTATTTGTTTAGTCATAATGCTTACATGCTCATTATCTCTAACAGATGGAAAAGTGATTAAAATTATTCATCAAAATTCAATTAAAACCTCAACATTTGGAGTATTTGTGCAAAACTTCAGTAGCACATTTTCAAACAAACTTAAAATTAAATCATCTTTTTGTCCTAAGTAGTTCATCTATTAAAGCAGACCTAATGGAGTTGCCAAGGAAGGCTTTGGTATGCAGGGCATTTAAGCAACCAACCTACCTTTGTTTCTAAGTGCCCACTTTGATGTATACTTCACCTAGTCCCATGCATTTTATCAAGAAGAAATGCAGGAACATCCAAGAGTTTATTTTCTCCTCTAAAGCTAATTCGTGAGATGCCTAAAACGTGACTTGTAAACAGTACATTCAAGCACAACGTTTTCTAAAAGAGAAGTAAATCTTATAGACTGGTGGGAGGACTCGCTGCCAGTGGGACATCCTGATTTGAAGCTGATGTGAAACTCCTCAGTTTGCCATGGATCTTACCTTTCTCTAAATGGCTGGTGCAGGTATACACAGTTGAAAGGGAGTATTCTCAAGGGATGACACTCAATAATATGCACAGCAAAAAATGCTAACTGGAGCAGAGTCCGTGCATGTGCCAAGGGATCATGGAAGAGAAAAGAACTCAGCAAGCTGGGGGTTTCACATAGTGTAGGCATGGGACACATTACAGAATATTTAAAATCCTGGGTTATGATCCTTATTGAAGTGACCCTCTAGTTAAATAATACTGGTGGATCCCTATACTAAATATTGTTGGAGAGAGGACTTCAAGCATAATTCCAGTGCCCATACATACCAAGTGTCTTTTTGTATGCACATTTCTGCCCCACGTTACCGCCTGCGACAACATAGTGCTGTGTAAGCACCCAGTAAATCCCCATATGACCAGGGGATGACCAGTGAAGCTCAAGTGGGGATGTGAACCAACATGGAATTCTGAGGTAGGTAAGTGTCAGTGCCAGGGATCTGGCTTCTCTGACTATCTTTTCTCTATCTTTTTGATGTCCCCTATTGCAATTTAGGGAACCCACCAGTCTTATTTGACTGGATGGCCAGTTTAACTACCTGGGAAGACCCAGACCAGGTAAGTCAGGGATTTTTGAAAACAGGGAGTGGCACTGGATGTACAAGGAACAGGTTGGCAACAAGGCTTGGCACAAGATGTAGTAGGACAAGGCATGGGTCAGCACATAACAGTGAAAGGTGAACCATGAAAAGAGGACTGGAACATCTCTGTCAGAGAACCAGGACTGTTCCCCCTGTAGTCCAGCAGAGGGTGCCTGTTCGCTAATGTCAGAGAACCAGGACTGTTCCTCCTGTTGACCAGCAGAGGCTGCTCGTGAGTCCTCTCTACTGAGCATGTGCTGGGCCTATAAAAACAGACAAGGCCTGTCCTCAATTACCAGTTGGTTTTTTTCCCTGCATGCTCCTGAGTTCCTGTGATTCCTTCCTGTGTACCGACCCGGCTTGGTTCTGACTACGATCCTGCTTACCTGACGACTTCGGCTTTGTTTGTGACTACGATCCTGTTCTGCCTGCCCACGACCTCTGCTTGTTTCTTGACTTTGATTCAGATCTGCCAGCCCACAACTTCTGCCTGCTTCACACTCCCAGATCAGCTCTGGTCTGTCTTCTACCCGGAATTCAGCAAAACCCACTCCTAGGTTGCCTGACCTGGGGCCTTCCTGCAGCCCAGTCTATTCTCACCATCAGAGGCTCTAGTGAATACCAGGTTGGCCCTTAGACTCCAGGCTTCCCGGTCGAGAGGTGAGCAGAGTTGCAGTCTCCGCAATCAGGGTTCACACCCGGTGTCCTGACAGTACCAACTGGTCAATAATGAGCTCTGGCAGAGATCACCCGGCTTTTGATGCCTTGGTTCAACAGATGAACGCTCTGACACAGGCGTTGGGCAATCTACATGGTGGATTTTTACAACTGGAGTCCCACCTGGATATGCTGCAAGCCAGCCTTCCTGCCGCTACTAACCCTGTCCCGCCATCAGCCTCTGTTATGCCTGCGGCTGCCGACAATGCCAGCTCTGCACCCAGTATCTTTGAACCCCGCATACCTTTGCCTGAATGTTTTTCTGAGGATCGCAACCATTTTCAATCATTTAAAAATAGTTGCCAGTTGTTGTTCGATCTCCAACCCCGGACTTACCCCACAGAGGTCATCAGGGTCAAGACTGTTATCTCCTTGCTGCTGGGGAACCCTCAGATTTGGGCTCATTGCTTACTTGAACAATCAGACCCTATCATATCCTCTCTGGAGTCGTTCTTTAATGCTATGGCGACTATGTATGATGACCCTGGGCGTATAGCTTCAGCTGAGGCTGTGCTTCGGACCCTTCTCCAGGGACGCCGTCCTGTCGAGGAGTATGTGGCAGAATTTCGTTGCTGGAGTACTGAGACTCTTTGGAATGACCCTGCTCTCTGTCATCAGTTCCGTTTGGGTCTGGCTGATTCTGTCAAAGATGAACTGGCTCGTTCCAATCTGCCCGCATCTCTGGAGGAATTGATCAAACTCTCCATCAAGATTGATAGGAGACTGAGGGAACGTCGTTTTGAGAAGAGTAATTCTCAGTTGCTCCATTTGGCTCCTCCTCATGCTGATGCTCCCAGCTTCTGTCCACCATCCGCTGCTGTTACCAGTGGTTCGGAGCCGATGCAACTCCTGGTTTCTCGCCCCTCTTTATGGACCTAGAATTTGCCAGGACCCATGACATTCTTTCCAGACAACGTTCCTTTCCACTCACCATTTCCTTGGCTGATGGTTCTCTGCTCAAGACCGGTCCTATTATTTTACAAACTTTGTCCTTATCAGCATGTATTAATCCTGATCATTTTGAATGGCTAAGTTTTGATCTCATACCATCCCCTGCTTTTTCTGTCATTTTGGGTTTACCATGGTTATTGGCACATAACCCTTCAATAAATTGGTCCACGGGTACAGTGCTCTTCGAATCTCCTGATTGTCTTCATGCCTGTTTTTCCAATTCTGCTACCAGGCACCAACTAGCTCTGACTGATTCTGCCAAGGAACAGGATCTTCAAAGCTTACCTGAAGCCTATATGGACTTTAGGGATGTCTTTGACAAAAAGGGAGCTGACACTCTTCCTCCCCATCGGTCTTATGATTGCCCAATTGAACTTTTGCCTGGGGCATCCATCCCTTTTGGCAGGATTTACCCGCTATCTGATCCGGAGTTGTTAACCCTTCGTCAGTATCTGGATGAAAATTTAAAGAAGGGTTTTATTCGGCCTTCCACTTCCCCCGCAGGTGCTGGTATTTTCTTTGTAGGCAAGAAGGATGGTGGTTGATAAATTTTCTAAAATGTCTCATTTTATTCCCTTAGCGGGTATTCCCTCTGCGGATATACTCGCTCAAGTGTTCATCAGGGAGGTGGTCCGGCTCCATGGTATACCCACCGAAATTGTCTCAGATCGAGGATCTCAGTTTACGTTGCGGTTTTGGTCCCGTCTGTGTGAAGCGCTCCAAATTTCAATGGCTCATTCATCTGCTTACCATCCTCAGTTGAATGGGCAATCGGAACGTACCAACCAGACGCTTGAACAGTACTTACGTTGTTATTCTTCTGCCCTGCAAGACGATTGGTATTGGCTCCTACCTCTGGCTGAGTTCGCATACAATAATTCCTGCCACAGTTCCACTACCAAATCCCAATATCTTGCCAGACATGTCTAAAGAGGTTAACTTACCCGCTGCCCAGGAATTGGCCTCTTCCTTGGCAGAGATACATCGTGAGTTAAGGGAATGTCTTCTCAAAGCCCAGGAACAGTATAAAAGGAGTGCCGATCGTCATCGTCAGGCCTCCCCAGTATATGCTGTCGGTGACAAAGTCTGGCTGTCTACCCGAAATCTCAAGCTACGTTGTCCTTCTAAGAAGCTTGGCCCTAAATTTATTGGTCCATTTCTCATTAAGAGGCTTATTAATGCAGTGGCCGTGGAACTTCGCTTACCGGCCTCCCTTCGCATCCATCCAGTGTTCCATGTCTCTTTAATTAAACCTGCACCAGTTTCCGAAACTTTAGATGACGGTTCTTCTGATTGAGGATGAATGCAAATTTTGGATGCCCGTCGCAGAGGAATGGGTCTTCAATATTTAATTAAATGGAAGAACTATGGAATCAAAGAGAGTTCTTGGGAGCCGTTTAGGAATGTCCATGCTCCTCGTCTGATTAGGGACTTTCATAGGTCCCATCCCGAGAAACCTGGTCCTAGAGTCGGCCGGAGGCCTCCCTTAAGGGGGGGGGGGGGCAATGTCAGAGAACCAGGACTGTTCCCCCTGTAGTCCAGCAGAGGGCGCCTGTTCGCTAATGTCAGAGAACCAGGACTGTTCCTCCTGTTGACCATGCAGAGGCCGCTCGTGAGTCCTCTCTACTGAGCATGTGCTGGGCCTATAAAAACAGACAAGGTCTGTCCTCAATTACCAGTTGGTCTATTTCCCTGCATGCTCCTGAGTTCCTGTGATTCCTTCCTGTGTACCGACCTGGCTTGCTTCTGACTACGATCCTACTTACCTGACGACTTCGACTTTGTTTGTGACTACGATCCTGTTCTGCCTGCCCATGACTTCTGCCTGCTTCACACTCCCAGATCAGCTCTGGTCTGTCTTCTACCCGGAATTCAGCAAAACCCACTCCTAGGTTGCCTGACCTGGGGCCTTTCTGCAGCCCAGTCTATCCTCACCATCAGAGGCTCTAGTGAATACCAGGTTGGTATTATGTTGCCCTTAGAATCCAGGCTTCCCGGTCCAGAGGTGAGCAGAGTTGCAGTCTCCGCAATCAGGGTTCACACCCGGTGTCCTGACAATCTCTTACCTGGTAATGCAGTCAGCTGGAGAAAGCTTTTGAATAAGCTGTCTCCAATCAGCTGGTACTCTGAGCTCACTGGTGGGCAATGTTCCTGGGAGTAGTGCTTCCTATAAGCAATTTTTGTGGCTATAGCGCCAGCTTTGGAGTGCCGGCATTCCCGTCTTATTTTGCACTGTGCTGTTTACTATATTACATACTACCGAATGCTACTAATTGGCTTTGAATGTTGCATGTAGGTATTGGCTGGCCTATGTCAGTGCCTGTTGGACCTGCCATCTGATTATCCCAGTGAGCACCACTTTGTACTGCCATTTTTCCGGTGCTCCTCAGCATTTTTATGATTTTTTCCTCCTTGAAATCTTTGGCTCTATATTTTTCCGGCACTGGACAGCATTTCATCATTATAGTTAGAAGAAGTCACTGCTGGGGACACACTTTACAGTGCATTTAGGCTTCGTTGCAGTTGTTGGTGTTCATTTATCCCTTTGTGAAGCAAAAGAAGCCATTAAAATAAATTTTTATATCCCCAAAAACATTATGGCCCATCTATGTCCTGTGTTTCAATTTTTGATAAGCCACAATGCAAGTTTTGTACAAATAAATGTTTTTAACATTTATTATAAGCATTAAACATTTCAATACAGTTCTGCTCATTGTGCTCTATGGGATCTTGACTACAGCGCCAGGTTTCATCTGGTGCTGCTTCAACCGGAGCACCCAGTGCTGCTTCATTTTCGGCGCCAGTGTTAAATAAAACGCTAGCCAGAGGCCACCAGTGACGTCTGTATCTGTCTTAAATCCCACGCTGAGTGCCGGTGAGGCCAAAAATGTGGCGCTGTGTGGCACTGACACTTATAAAATAAGGCTCCAGGTTTTATGTCAAAAGCACATTTTTGGTCCTGCTTTAACTACTTAGTGATTTGCTGCCACACAGGTAAGCCTGCATTAATAAAAGAAAATCAGAAATGGACAACTATTTTGTATGATTTGCATATTAAATGTTCTAAATGGTCATTACTTGAATAATCAAGTACATTATAATAGAGAAGACAGAAATGCTCCTCCATTATGATAGCTGAGAGTCCCTCTGCCTTGTTGTCATGACTGCCATTGAACATGGAACATCTCAATCACCACCAGTGCCTTTCACATGTCCCGACTCCCCCTCCATAGATTTCCTGGGTCACTGAGAACCATTCACTGCACTGATTGTCACATACAATTGTTAATATGTCTCCATCACTCATCGGTGGGACAGACGAACAATCAGCAGTGGCTTGTTAGATAATCTCAGCCATGAGTGAAGTTTTATTTATTGCTCAGAAAATATACAGTCTATGCCCCTTCTCCAGCTTCTGCTCCTTGGAATGACAAGTATTCTTGGCGTGTTTAGCCCTTTATGTGGAATCAAAGAAATAATAATTACACAGTTAGTAAAGTCTGTTACAGTTTCAGATTTGTGTATAGCTAGTGATGAGTGAAACGTACCCTGGAGGGGTCCAACTGATTTGCCGAATCTCTCTGATCACTCAGATCAAAAAATTATGATTGGGCAGTGTTTGTTTTATAGTCTTGGCTTGAAGGGAATATAAAGTGTTTTATAACATGATATTTGTACAGTTATTGTTATAAAAGAACTAGTGGATTTTTTTGAAAATATTGTAATATGAAAAAATGAAATGCTACACATTAACCCTTTAAATGCCAAGCCCGTAGAATTATGTTGGCTAAAACAAATATACACTTTCAAAAATGCCAAGCTGGAATTTCCATTTAAAGCAGGCTTACACCCAGCTCTGGGCAGGTTTCCACGCAACGTCCACCTTCCCCACCATTAAAGAACACAGCGCTCACATGGGTGCTATGAAAAGGGGAGTATGGGGCGACAGCGCCTGTTGTAATCCCTGTTTTTTTTATTTTTAAGGGTCAGGGCATGAAATAGAAAAAACAAACACCAGGAATTGCAATGTGGACACTTGAAAGACATGACACGGCTTTTGCACATCCCAAATCACAAGTTTGCAGTGCAACACAAGAGTGCATAAAATGCAACCAAAAACAAGTCCAAACAGCCCAGGTACATGCACCAGCCCACAAAATAAAGAAAAAAAGCCAAAATAATTATAACCATTCCAGGTCATTGAAATGTATGGGGTAAGGCCACACAGTGCATGGTGAGCGTCTGGTCTTATCTGCAACTGTAGGGAACTCAGCGCCGGCATTCATATACTCACCGGCACTGATGATAGATGGGACACTACCTGGCACTATCACAAACGCTCTGGATTTTTGATTTGATAAACACACCTTTTGCATTGGGACCTGACATTCACCTGACGCTACATCTGGCACTATGTGGTGTTAGTGTTTCTTAAATAAACCCCATGTTAACTATGCACTACCTGAAATTTTACAAAATGCTTAATTTGTGGCATGATTTCCAAATATTCTGTATAAACGAGTATCATAGATGAAGCCTAGAGTAACCCTGGAAACAGAATGCTAGGCAGAGATCTAGTCTGGCAGCCAGGCAGTGCGGTGAGCCATAACGCTTCAGGGCCCCAACTGGACTAAGTAAGTAAATAAGTAAGACATGTCACCCGATTTTTGCGGGGGGTCACCCCCATCACCCGGGCACCAACGAAACCAAAAATAGCCAGCATCTCCCGAAATTTAGGGAGTAGCAGAAGGCAGTGCACTCACAGACACTGTTATGGTGCCTGATTTCTGTAGTAAGTGAGTGGCTACTCCTTTATTAGGGGTGTATGGTCATGATGCTCCTCTATTGGGGAGTGTGTGGCAAGCCAGATACTGTAGAGGCATTTTTAAGCTAAGGTCCATTTAAAGTTGTCCATTGTTATGTGCCTCTTGTCCCAGAATAGGGCATTAGCCCTCAGCCCTCTACGACCATGCCACACATTGGTGGAAAAATAGTATAATTTTTGATTTTCTGTGTGGCTATTTGCATACTGACTGCATCATCATGCTGCATTGAGTGTTGGTCCAATAGGATGTTTTGGCTATTTGATTCACTGCCGGATGTGTTCCATTGAACTCCTCGCCCAGGTTTAACTTGATGGTTCTAACAATGCAGAGGCTCCACAGCTGGACCCTATGATGCACGTACAACCTTAGGTTTAGTAAAAGAGGGTTTGGGGAGTGTATTCTTTTGGGTCCCTGAGGTTTCCTTTGGGGGATTTGGGTGCTGTCAAACCTTTACACACTCTCTTGCAGGAATACAAATGAAGTCCCTGACAGGCCTTTAAAGGAAAAGTTCACTTTCCTTTCCTAAGATTCCTGCACTGGCAGTGCCAAGGGGGTGTAAGCAAATCATCTATTCACCATTGGCACTGCCTGGTCCTGAAGTTATACAAAAAAATGGACAGAAGTGGAAGGTTCCACTTAATTTATAAAATACCAGCTTCAACCTCACATCCAGATGTTCCAGCAGTACAACTCATTTAGCAGTAGCTCCAATAGCAAGGTTAAAATACATTGTTCATCTTGCAGGACCAGGCCTTGGTAACTCCTTTAGCAGGCCTAGCTGGCATAGTCCAAATCACGTAAGTAAGCTAATAGGCATTTAGCTCCTCCCACAAGTTTCTAGAACTTACTATTTGGCCTAGTTCTGCAATAGGGTTCCCTCTGCTCCTGGCTGCTTCCCCCTTGCAAAGGATCTTGCTGATTTTACTCCCAATGAATAATATAGTTTTTTTTAAAGATGAAATATAACCGTGCTGATATTTCTTAAAATTATTACATTATTGAATTATTATTGCTCAACGTGTGTTAATCCTTTACCCCTATGGATCCTAAATGCACATATTATTCCAAAAACACAGAGCAATCAATGATAAAACAACACACTTTAGGTCAGCTTTAACTCTTAAAACATTATATAAAAAAGTCCAAGCTTCTGGGGTGGTTCCCCAATCTGAGAATATCCTCTAAGGCCAAGGATTTTAGTGACCTTCTATCACAGGAATGTTCAAAACACTGTAGCAAATTCCACCACGTGTATATAACAGCAAATTTTGAGAAAGTTGGTTACCAACGAAACGCGTTGACGGCGGCGGACGGATTTTATCAGTACGCGGGCAAGCTACACTCCAGGGATACCTCACTTCCCCTCCCTCCCTTTGAGACATCAATCGGCCTAGACACATTGAGGGTTTGGTGAGAATCTTGACTGGCGTCTCCTAAATACTTGATATACATTGTTTTTATGTGAGTGCATTTTTAACTAAATCAGTGCACATGATTAAAACGATATTACACTAGATTTTTCTATTTGGTTTTCCTTTCTATGTGGTTTGTCCAATCTGGGACAATTTTAAAAGCCAAAGTGGGATAAGAATATCAAATCGGCTCTGTTAATAACAAGAGAGGAATGGAATATTGAGGATCTAATAAGGCATTCAAGCACACCTCCACCTGTTAAAGCGGGGACCAGAATATTTAACCGGCTCTCCTATCCAATAAGAGAGGAATAAATCATGGAGGATTTTTAATAAGGCACTAAAGCTTATTATTATCTGGTAAGAGTATTTTGAAGGAGGTGGTGGGCACGAGATTCTCATCAGCAATTTGCTGTTATATACACGTGGTGGAATTTGCTACAGTGCTTTGAACATTCCTGTGATAGAAGGTCACTAAAATCCTTGGCCTTAGAGGATATTCTCAAATTGGGGAACCACCCCAGAAGCTTGGACTTTTTTATATAATGTTTTAAGAGTTAAAGCTGATCCCACCCAGCTTCAACATTGTTGCAACAGTAACACGGCAAGGCACATGTCGATGCCATGTGCAGACCCTTCCAGGCTCCCAGATAGTCTAGACACCTGTAGCTTTACCTAACGTACCCATAGATTATTACAGTTGCCTATGGCTCTCAGTCCCTTTCAGAATGTATTAACCTTCTGGATAGCTGTGCTTAATATTGGGTACTCTACAAGTTCTACCCTTCACACATGAGCTTATCTGATGCCCCTATTCTGGGAAAACGAGCTGGCTAGAACTAGGCTTTAAGTTATTTAAATTATTTTGTTGGGCCATGTACATGTTCTATGCCTCTACAACCCACCTATAAAATAGACAACTGTGTAGGAAAAAGGAGCAAGAGGCATTTGGTTCCAGGAGTAGGGCTTCACCTAAAAAAGGTCATTACTATGTGACTATGCAGGGCTAAAAAAGCCATTACTATGTGCATCTGCTTTGTTAAGTCTTAGTACAGTTCAGGGAAAACGGGCGCCAATAATTTCTGAGCAGAATCTGGGTAAATATGACTTTTCCCTAATGCAGCTATCAGGGGACGTGTTTAAAGAAAAAAGACTTTCATTGTCATTTTACAAGCGTATGGAATTTCACAGTTTGAAAGACTTAACACAGTGTGGCTTACAAAACCTAATTACAAAACATAAAAATGCTCAGTGTTATGGAACAAATCATAGAATGTCAAGAATGTTTCAGCGCAAGCATGTTATATTATGTGTGTATAATGCAAAATTAAGATTTGAAAATAGAATTGCTGTTTGTATAGAGCCGATCACGCTTTTTTCCCAAACATTAATATTTCCAGCCTTTTGTTCAGCTTAATGTGAGAGCGGCGGAAAGAGGTTTGCTTAAAGCTGAATTTATATATGAAACTGTATCATCTTCTTCTTTTATCTGGATGACAGGCATATTTTATATCAAGAGTGCTCCTGTAAATAAAAGGGAGAGGGTGATTTTACACACAAATTAGCCAACTCATGTAAGAGCTTCTTTGGAAACTAAAAAAATCTTGGTTACCATTTACTGGTTTTATATACAAGTAATTAATTAACACAGAAATTAGGCTAAACTCTTTAGAAATATACAATAAAATCAGCAATACAGTTTATGTCTAATAATCCACAACTGCCGTTTTTCTGGATTAAAGGACCCGAGAGCTTCCAATTTCGACTTCCTCAGGGAATGCTAATTGGCATCAACATCAGTTGCATATCTTTTCATGGATTTGCTAGAGTTTCATTGATATTGTAGCTTACAATTATCTCCTGCCCTAGTGATCCAAATATTCTTAGTTAACTTTTTCAAAAATCATTGGATTTTATTTTGTACATGAGCTTCTAGTTCATTTTTACACTCACTGATGATTTTTGGATGGGAAGTTACTTGATTGCAGTCTACTAATTACAGGAATCTAGCCAAGGTGGGGAAACTGGGCAGGTCTGTTGAAGCCATTGTGGTCTCCTAGGGTGATGTTTCCAGCTTGTTGGATGAAAACAAGAGAGTGCAACTCTTTGGCTTCCAGATGGTTTCATTGTGAGCAATCTGAATTATGTTGATTGGGCCAATATCACAACATATAGCTTAGAGACCCTAACAGGCGGCCTCTCCATGGAGCCTTGTTTATGACCCCAGAAGCCTACTCTATGCCTTGCAATGAATGGGGTCAATACATTTGCACAGCTAAATATGGTGCTGTATTGCAGCGAGGCAAAGAAAAACATGATTTTTTCATGGTGTTGAATCAACCCAAATGAGGACATCCAACTTGCATGTTCCTCTCATATAGTTAGCTGCCACAGTTCTACATGTTCCATCTATTTAACCACATGCAATTTATATGTTGTTCACCTTTCAATTTGATTTGACATCTGCTTTGAGCCCTGCCTCTGCAGAACATGACCACTTAATCTAGAACTTGCCACACCTAATTTATACATGGTGCATCTTTTTGATTTGATGTCTGCTTTGAACCCACCTTTGAAGAACATGACTACTTAAAGTTCCTGTCCATGCACACACTAACTTTCTCCCATCTTGGCAGCATGTTTGTTAGTGATTGGCTTTGGATCTGAGCTGAATCTATATCCAAGGTCTTGCAAATTCGGTTCTGTTTGCCCCATCCTGTATACCGCCAAGATCCAGGTCAAACCATCTGGCATGCCATCTGCCAGTGTCGGAAGGTGGCCACCCCACTGTGTGAACTGCTATAGGAGACCCCAGACTATAAAAATTTAATTCATTAAAAATACATAAAAAAAGGTCATATGGGTCGGGGGGGGGGCTTCTTCCTGGTCTGGTGGGTGCTGGTCTGCAGATGGTGGGGCGACAATTGCAGCCACTGGGACTAGCATCCTTCCTTGGGATACACAGAGGTTTATACCACAGAGGAAGAGCCTTTGTGGGATCCCCCATGTGACCAATGATGTCACTGGAGTAACATGGATGGAGATTTCCCACGGAATCTCCATCCCCTCTATTGACATGGGGGGATTCCACAGAGGCTCCTCCTCTGTGTTGCGCCCCTTTTTGAGCATCATTAGCTTGGCGGGATGCCAAAGAAGGAGGAGGGGGGACCAGTATCCCTATTCACAACAGATGCCTATGGGTTGGCTGCAATAGCCACTCCTTGCCATCAGCAGACCAATGCCCACCTGCACAGGAGTGCCCCCTGACCCTGGACCTGAAGAGAAGACTTGGCCCAGTGGGGGACAGAAGTAGGAAGATGTCAAGAGCTGAATTCTGTTTTGCTTTTAATGTTTTTTTCATTTTCTTCTTAACTGTGAAACAGTAAGGGGTTCACATGATCT
This sequence comes from Gastrophryne carolinensis, assembly GCA_027917425.1. Lineage (NCBI taxonomy): Eukaryota > Metazoa > Chordata > Amphibia > Anura > Microhylidae > Gastrophryne > Gastrophryne carolinensis. The sequence continues at coordinate 424,400,871 of CM051235.1, forward strand.
GGCGAACTTCTTCTTTTGGTTTTGGAGTAGACATAGTCGCCAGTGCAAAGACCACACACACTGACTGCAGAGAAACTAGTGTTATAAACAAAATGTTGACCCCAATGTTGTAAAACCAATTTACTGACCACAACATTTTTGTTAAGATTGAAAAGAAAATAAAAAAATACCCAAAAAGCCAAAAAAGCTTTCAATTTGAAGAAATAATTTACATGATAAGTTTCAGCTTAGTCTATTTGCAGTCTCTGGTTACAAGTCTAATACACAGATAATAATGATATGGACTGTGCAGGCCAGTGCCCACAACATTTTGACAAATTCAACACTGCTGCTTTCAAGGTTATTGGAACAACAGAAAGACTAACTCATAGGTATGCCAACTTTACTTGGCGCAGCATATTAGCCAGATTGTTAGTGCCAGACAATTTTTGTGTGCCAGTGTTTTTGTTGCAGAGAAATGTGAAACTAGGGATAGGCTTATTCTAATATTCTAATAGAAGTTCAAACTATTTGGAATTTCAAGTGATCCTCTTAAAATGTCCAATAGTCTTCAAAGAACCAAGCTGGTTTTGTGATGTAAAACTGTTTCATAATATATATAGTTACCCTATATACACCAACAGACATGTCCACCCCAAAAAGATTCCAGCCTTAGCTATAGGATACGTTTTTTTTTTAAACTGGTAAGGGTTTTCTTTTACAAACTGAAGTATTTTGGTGTCAGAGAAAAATCCCTTGGCACTGCAGGCTTGCCAGCCTTCGGCAAAGGGACCTTTGTACATCTCATCAAGAGATTCCAGCTGGATATCTACTTTAGATGCTGCAACTAGCATCAAAGACCCTAGTTGCTGGACCAGGAAGGAGCCCCGGCAAACCATGGAGAAGGATGATGCGGTTTGGTGAGCTGTTTAATTTTGATTAATGAAAGTTTTTTATGTTGATTCTTATTTTTAACTACTGTTTGTTAACTGGCAATGGATCCAGGGAACCCCTATATTAGTTCGCAGGGTAGGGGGTCCTGCATGCCACCTGCCGGGACCAGAGGGTGGCATGCCAACACCACTGCCCGCACACTGGCTGGGGTCCTGGGGGTGTACAGGAGCTGGGTGTCCATCAATATGAGCCTGATGTTTTTCCAGGGAATACCCTGGTACCATTGGAAAAGCACAGGAACTGCAAGTGGGCAGTGCCAGTAGCTGGCCATTGGCCATTTCAGCGCCTATACCTGGTGCCACTATAAGGACATTCCCATATGTCTTTTATATTGAAAAAAAAAATTTACCAGCATTTACAACATGTTTTTTTTCATTAAAAAAAACAGGTGGTGCTGAAAAAGTGTACTTATTAGACCTGCTTTAGGCACGTGTAAAAAGTACTGTATGCTCAAAAACACTGAACAAAAAGTAACAAAACAATCTTGTAAACTGTGCGAGATTATAAGTGCTTAGAATACGCAAAGAAAAAAAGCTTTGATGAATCAGTCGAGAGTACATTTGCCACTGTCAGAGTCAGAAAGTATTCAAGGATCTATTTTTGCATGGTGCTGAATCAACCCTTAACTGTAGGAATAAATTGAGGCAACTGGACTTTATGATGAATGCGAACCTTCACAGACATATCGCACTTAAACTGGATTAAGCCAAATTTGAGAAACACTAATGGCTAACACATAATAAATGATAAATTGGTTATGACATAATATGAATAATAACGCATTTTACGGAGGAGATGAGGATTTTTAAAAGTCAAAATATTTTACATAAACATTCCTGACTCCCATGTTACAAATGACGATTATCTTGACAATCATTAAGGGAATATTGGGGGGGGAGAATACAAGAAAAACAGATGCAGTGTTATTATGATGTCATTAGGGAAAGGAATGTCAAGATTTTCCATACAAAGCTCCCTTCTTGTGAATCTTAAAATATGACCTTTAAGGCTCTAACTAGGTAGGATTATTAGGTTCATTGAAAAAGGGAAATTTAGACAGCTGGGAGTTGCTGGTAAAGCTGCACATCAAACGTATTTGTATATGGGTGCTTAGAGTTCAAGTAGAAAAAGTAAAGTAGAAATACCAGGACAAAAACAAAACAATCTAATATTAAAATGAATAGCTCTAAAGAAAAGGTGGACCAAACCCCACAGTCCAATGGCCCTGGAATTTATAAGATTCCAGGGCTGCTTGATTCCTTCTCTCCTGGGGCATTCAGAATTGGGACCATAGAAAAGCAAGAGAGCAGGGGCATTAAGGATTTCTGGAAAAGGTTCATTCAGCATGAATAATATTTTCCCTGGAATTCTGAGAAAACTCCAGTTCATTAGAATCTGTTTGTTCATCTCTACTACTTACTGTATCCCATGATGCATTGTTGTTTTACTTTAGCGCTAAGCTGCAACCTAATCCTTCTTTGAATTTGTTTTAGACTATCGTTAGCATCTTTTTGCCTTGACCAAAGACAGACTTCACCTAATAGACGATCTAAAGCGGTCAGTGTGACCATGTGCGATTCTAATGGCATAGTGAGCAAGTTAATGTTGTCTATCAGTTCCCAATGGCAGCATAAATATGGCTGCATGTTCCCAATGAAGTCACATACAGGCATAATCGACTTAAAATAGCCATATGCATTCCTCTTGTGTTTCTCAAGCATGACTCAAATACAGTGAAGCTGATTTTTGGGGATTCAGGAACACAATTCAAGTCTTTGGGAACAAAATTCGGGTTGCTTGTCCAGAATTCTGAAAAGCAACTAAAGCAGCCAAATGCCCATAATTTACATAGGAAGACCAGTAAACATCTGAGTAACACCTAGCTGATTATTTGCTAAATAAAATATTTAGATTGAGAGATGAATCCTCATTTAATCATAGTAAGACATCAGTATATAATGCAAAAGGCCCTCTAAACCACAATATTTTATTTTTCAGCCCCTTTTGCAACTAGCCTATTTTATTGCATTACAATAACAATATTCCAAAGTATGTCAGTTAGTTAGCAAGTAGTTAGTTAGTTAGTGCCTGTGATAGGTAGACAGATAACAGGACCTCTTTTAGTAAGAACATAAATAACAACACTGAGAAGAGTGAGACATAACTGAAATAGAAACTATAGGGGAATAGCAGTAAACAATCAACGTTTTAGACTGTATGGATATGGTTACACAGGCCTACAGAAAAAGCTTGACAAATGGGGCTCATGTCCTGTACATGTGATCCGTATGACAAAACAATTTCTAACCTGGGTGTAAACAGAAGCAACACAAGTTTATAGCTCCTTGTATGGAGAGTCTATGTATGTTCTGTTGATTTGTGAAGCTGGAGTATGAGGAAGCAATCCAGAACTAACAGCCCATTGAGCAGATGAATAGATGAGCCATCCACCCAGGTGTCCGGGAATCATAAGGCCCATGTATTCAGAAATGGGACCAGATTGTGCTGAAGCCACCTACTTGTCAGGAAGTGGTAAACAGTATATGCTGAGGTGATGATATATTTAGAAAAGTGAACCCTATTGTTGTGTGTGCATGAAGAGATTGCACCAGAGGAACTGTTAATGCCAAGCTGTGCCTTATGTCGCTGAGGACGAATAAAGCAAAAAACAATTGTTTTTTAAGAAGCTTGGTGTTTTTCTGTTCCTCCAACATCTGTATAAGAATCCCTTGTACTACCCCCCAACACAATCACATACACAGGACACACTTGGTTTTAGGTGTACCTGCTCCTCAGCGATACTGCCAACTGACAGCCGCAAGTCCACTAAATCTTACTAATATGGAATGGAAAGTTTGAGGTGGCTTATTAGAACTAAAAAAACATATAATTATGTCTACACATACATAAAGATTAATGTATTTTTTGTGTTCTTATTGTATTACCTCTTTATAAACTAAGAAAAAGAGTTTGGCCTGAAGCTAAGCTTTAAAAGGGCACAGCCAGAACTTGGTTTCATAAATATTCCCCAACTAATCTGAACAAGATATTAAAGCCGAGACCTAGTCAACCATCCATATAAAATATCTTATTATAAAACACATTTTCCATCCGATATACACACTGTCGTTCCTCCCTTTACATCGGTATGATAGATGGCTTGCCATGTAATTTACTAAAGAAGCCGCTCAGTCTGCATTACAGAAAGGCAAAAAAAAAGAAGGCAAATTGCATAGACGGGCACATTGACAAATAATGATTTCACATCCTTACATGACAAAGGGACTGAAGGACAGAATGAGGGATCTTTCTAAATAAGGATACAGAAGTGCTAATTCCTGGGCATTTTGTTGACAGCTCTGTCAATTCCGAGATAATCACCTGAAGGGTCAGGAAGCCTAGAGCTGCAACTTGTCAGAGATGCAGTGCTTCTCAGGAAGCTCCCACCAACCATCCTCCCTCCAGTCCCTTAAGAATTTTAAGTAGGTTTTGTTTATCAGCACAAAGGCATGAAATCTGTAATTAGCAACATTAGAAAAATACAAATCAAAAGTTCCATGAAACAAAAAAAATACAAATCAAGAGTTCTATTAAAATAAAAGAAAAAAAATCTTCTAAAGTATAATTAAGGTTGAATATAAACTTTTTGTCCTAAGCTGTCACTCAAGTACTTTTCCACGTCTTTTTTTTTTCGCTACACGCTGTCCTTGCATTTAGCAACCACTAATTGTCCTGTGAAGTTATTTAAGATGATTTGTTTTATAAATGACACAACGAGTACATTTTGGTTTAATTTACTCCTTTGAATTTAAGTGGTGGCGTCATTTTAAGCAATTAGAAACCAAGATGGGAATAGCTAAGGTGTAGTTGTATTTATTTTTTCTAGGCATTTAATTGGTGAAATTCGTGAAAATGAACTCGGAAAACAGCCTGCTATTAACATGTTGTTTAGGTATAGTGTTATATAGTCACCTGATGATGTACTAATTATTCATAGTGAGGTTATTCTTAAAGGCCATCTGTAGGCTAAAGAAATCTATGCTATTATTAACCAAGAGTATAGCACATCATTCCCATACCAGACTATTACCAATTCAAAGGGACCTAAACCCTCCCTGGAATAAAGATTGTCTGTGTCCATGGAACACATCCTAACCAAACCTTACTTACTTATTTATTGTCACAGGTTAGCACAGGGTGAAAAGAGCAGCCTACTTGTGTAAAGTAATTGTGGGGTCCATTATTCAGTGGAACTCCACAAGAACACAGACTAGGATCCTCCCTAATAACTTTGTTATTTGGGAGGTATGTGTGTGATATGGGCTTGCTGAGAGATGTATATCTTCAGCAGCAAAGGGCCCTTCAATACATTTATGCCAAGCTACCCTGGGGATACACACAGCAGGACATACCAAATGGGGATGCCCTGCCAAGGTGGAACAACAACCAAGATTCATTGGGTGTTGTTCCTCCCAGGATAAAATAGAAGATTTTAGGTCCCCTTACACTCTCATAATCAGGACATTCTGATTTGGGATTGCCCCCCATATCCCAGCTGAATTACTTACCATGACCATGTTCCTGCACTGCTCGCACATCCCATGTGACAGCAGCATAGCCCTTTTAGGACACAGAGCAAAGGAGCTTTCGGTGCTCCAGAAATATGTATGCCCCCACGCAGAGGTGTAGCTCGGCTTTAATCCAGAAACAGCAGGAGTGGAAGGAGGATGCTAGATGGGGAAAACAAAATGGGTCTAAACTGCCTCGAGCCCAGGGCATGAAGTATGTAAGCCAGTGTTATTTCATACTTGAGTCAGAGGAGCCCGTGGAAAGATGGTTCTTCCATGATCGAGTTGAAATCCACTATAAAGATAACACCATTAAGAAATTTGTCAACTGGCATAGGTGAATTGGCTGCATGGTGGACCTACCAGATCCAAACTCTTGAATGGAAGGTACCTGCACCCTAAATCTGATTCTGTGAATTTTAGGCGCTTAAATTAGACCTATCACCTCAAAGTCTGAAAGACTTAAGTGCCCAATGTGTGAACCCCCCAGACAGGCCTGCAATCACCTACCTAAAAGCCTTTTCGTCGAAATCTGCAGCCGTGTGGTCTCTTCAAGTAGATCTGGAATATACAGGGGCTCACTGTGCCCTGTCTGCCCTCTCCAAAGTACAAGAAGGCCCCATTCCCAAAACATAGCCTGGTCTTAGGGTCACCTCTAGTGCAAACCCATAGAAGTGCTCCGCAACTTTGGCCAGATTTTGAACTAAAGTTTTGTGTACACCCGACCTTGACTCAAACCGGAACCCCAACCCCATTGAAATCAATAGGGACCCAAATCTTGGGGGTGATTCTGCCTCTGAGGTCTCTTCACAGACACCCCCCGAGTGAGGACACTCTGCATGTCCTGCATGCTGCCATTCTCCTCACTAATTTATTGAAGCCCTGCCCATGGACATTCTGTCAGAGGAAAAAATACCGACCCTCCTCACTGTCTCAGGTAAGTGTACAGCCACTGCCTATGTGCTGCACACTCTGCATTAAGTTAAAGGGCACCCCTCACTCACAGCTATGGGCTAAGCTATGTGCTCAGCAGCCCATCGACCAGCTTTTCTGGATTTGGCTGATTTGGATTCGCCCAACAATGGTAATCTCACAACCTCCCCTAAAACACACCCTGAACACTTGGGGGTATCCCTTTTCAGCTCTCAGTGCACTTGGACTGCTGGCATTAGGAGGAGGAGTGCATATGGAAGAGACGCTGCCATGCCTTTTTCACCATGATTATTGTATGCATTCTCAGGAATTTCAACTCCCCTACTCTCTTCACAGGTGCACCATTTACCTTTAGTGGGTGGAAGCTTCAGTTTTCTATCATCTATTTTGTTTTGCTGGGGTTACCTTTCACCCTTTTTGGTTACTTTTAGCCCTTTATATTAAGCTTGACATGACATGGGGTCCTCCCTAAGGTGCTTGTCGGTTATAACAATCCCAAATCCTGTTCTCGCCATATAGTAATTAACTTCCGACCTTGCACTTATGAGGGTCAAAAGGCTATATCCAAGCACATCTGTACATCTGGGAAAGCAAAAAGATATAATCAGAGGATTTGCATGACTCCACCCTTTTGCGACAAGCGATAGGTAATCTTTTTATCCTTCTGTATCTTCAAAATACTTTTTGAAAAGCTCTCTTTATGTACTATGGCAATGACACATCAAAACATCTGAAGTGCTGGGAAGTGTTGGGGCTGCTAGTGATATCAGTTTTCTCTTGGGTAAAGGTCTACTCTAAAATGATGACATGCATTGTATGCATCAACCAGTAAAAAGGCTGATTAAAGGGACTGCCCAAGCAAAAAAAATTAAGAAGTAATGTTTACCTTTTGCCCCCTGCAGCTGATCTGTCCTGGTTTCAGATCAGATGCAATGTAGGGGGCATGCCCATGGCACAGGGCAGTGAATAGAGTGGGCATACCAAGTATTGTGAATGACCTGGGCAGCAGCCATTCGTCCTTGTGGCTGCTGGTGAATGCAGGACATGACCTTGGGACTTTATTTGTCAAGAAATATAAGAAGTAATTGGGATGGCAGGAGGTATATTGTTTTTTAACCATAGTTGAAGTGTGTAAATGGATGGTTGGGGAAATCTGAATAAAAGGACATAACTGGTTGAGATATTACAATTTCATAACCTTTCATTATTATTATTATTTATTTGTATTCATTTTTGAGTCAAAATAAATAAAAAACACAAAGTATCAGTGCCAATAATTAAGATGTAAAGTGCATCAGGGCAAATAACTAAAGAACCCATCTGTTGTCATAAATACAACGGCAGACTGCGCGTGATATTTCCACATCTGTCATTCATGTCTGCTAAATGAGAAGAAGAATCAAATGCCATTTTTTCGCCTCTCTTTTGGCTCTTCACTTGAAAATCTTATTGTCATTTAATAGATTGCCCATCGGTGACTATTAATAAAACAGTTTGCGTTCCTGAACTTACAGGGCTTAAGACTGCTGCTGAAAATCAAGTAATATGATTTCAGTTTAATCAGCTGTCTGAGACATAATGAGCTCTCGCCTTCCATAAATGTGTCTCGTGTCTAAAATGACAAAGCTCAATTTCCTAAAACCGATGCTTTCTGGCGATAACGAACAGAAGTGATGGCCAGTGTCAAAGGAGAGGACAGAAAAAAAGAACACAAATATCCATTTTAGACTAATGGGATTATTTAAAGATCATTGCCTGGTCAGAGGGCAAGACAGTAGTGGAAGAAAATAAGAGAGGATGGGTTGTAGAGCAAGTCTAGGGCACTTATTTCCATTTTATCACCCCCAAGTGGACTTTGTATTATTATTATCTGGTTGCATTAGAAGGCGAATTCTCAGAATATTTCAACTAATCCTATGTCAGCATGCTGTGTTTTGGTTTTATTAAATTCTAGCAGTCATTAGTGAAAGAAATCTATAGTTGTAGACAAATATATTGATAACAGTCCATTTTCATGATTGGTGTCTGCAATCCAGTTTTATTTGGAAATGAAAAAAATATTCATGTTTATTGATCACAAGACTATACTCACCTTTTATCCTGAACAGCGTCTAGGTATCTAGTTGTTCAAAATGTCAGTCTTAGGGTTGAATCCGCTAGTGCAGTTCTTCTCAACCTTTCTAAATCAAGTGCCCCCTAGCAACAACAAATTCCAACCAACTACCCCCAAAGGGATGATCAACAATAAATAGTACCAAAATAAGTAGGCCACAGTCAGAAACCGCCTGGTTGGTGGGCAACCCCCCCCCCAAACACTGCCATGTACCCCCTGGGGTATATGTACCACAGGTTGAGAAACAGTGCGCTAGTTCACCCTGTTGCCTCGTATGGTCAAAAGAAAAAATAATTTTTCCTTTTGACCATAATGTGCCTTTTAATACTACAGAACTGTAAGGCTAAAGTCCCACAATGTTACATCTTGGCTCAGGTGATCTGCTTGGCCTTGTGGATCCTCTCGTGTAACTGAAAACTGGGCTGGTGTCAGACAAGAGGTGACCCAGACTTGGCAGAGGCTCTGAGGTGGTGACAGACAAGACATCATCAAGACTTGGCAGAGGTTGTGGGCTGGCAGCAGACATAACATGGAGAAGATGCTGCACGGTAGTGGGACAACGTTAATGGGGACTGGAACAGCACAGCAGCTTGACAATCCAATCCAACCTGTTCTATTTATGGAGGTGGCTGTCTCAGGGTCCAACTCCTGTTGTCAACCATTACCTGGGTAGTGTTGCCCTGGTAGGCAGCAGCCACAGTAAGGAGTGCTCCTTGTGTATGTGGCTACTGCCCGTCGTTGATGCTCACCACCAAACCAGGCAGTAAGCTGTGTGACAGTGGACAGTTGAATATACCCTCATTACAGTAATGAATCTCCTCTAAAGCAGTTTGACATCAATTTTGAGAATATTTTGGTTTAGCACCCAAATATGAATACTGTTTGGCTGATTGCTGAAATTAAAAGCAAGCAAGCTTAGTGAGAGGTTCACCTTTTTTGTCAAAATGTCAGTTGTATCCACATGAATTGAACTTAGTGCTTAATTTTAGTCACAGAGCTATGTTATTAAATAAACCCTGGAGGAGAGAGATTCAGCACCAGGTGCAAAAAGTGCACTTTAGTTAAAAAATGAAGTAGTAGTGCTTTTTTACACCTGGTGCTTGACCTCTTTGTTTTTATAACGATTGGAGAGATATTATAATTATTGGCTTTGCTATTCATTTAAGTACAATATCTTATTTAATCTTGCTAAATCTAAAAAAAGATTATGTCACTTTGTCTGCAATGTTAGAATAACCTTCTTCTAGCTCTGTGTAAGTCTGCAAAATCATTCTGGAATATAAGAAACAGGCAAAAATAACTAGTTTTTGTGTCCTGTAATCTCCCTGTTAATAATATATGAATAATCCATTAACAGCCTCTCCTCAAGCTCCTGGATCAAAATTTACAGAACAAAAAAAGAGGAACAAAACCCAAGAATTTCACTTCATTGGGTTTCATTGTTCCCTTGCTCACAGGCTGCGTGTATCCCTTAGGATCACAAAACAACTCATCTCTTCCTGGTTCCCATGTGGGCTGCTCAGCCAATCAGCTGTACTTGTTCAATTCAGATTTGTGTAAAAAGCAAAAGGACAGTTTTCAAGGCACTGTTAGACAAGAGTTTTGGAATTTCCTTATCTGTCTACATTGTGGTTCATCATAATTTGCTCTAGCAATGCCTTGAAAATTTCTTTGAGAACTGGTGCAAGATGATCCCTAGCAAATTAGGATGACATAAACCCTTGATATTAGGAAACTTGCTCTAATCACTTGCAATGCTCTTATTTTCCAGACATCATAATTGTTATAGCGGTCCTATAATCATTAACTGCAGCTTATTGAAATATAAAACATTTAGAAGGGGGGTAGCATTCAAGTTCTTTTTAGGGTTATGTTCAAACCATAGAAAGAAATACTTTCAAAATGTACCCAACCTTTTAGCAAGCATTGGGAAGTGTTGCTACAAGCAATTAACAATCTTTTTGGACGCAATTAGCAATCTAACAAATGTGAACAGTGTGGCAGCTAGAATTAGATTCTAGAAAACCAAAGTCTTATCTATTACAAATTTCAGAGTATAACTGGTTATGGTTTCATAAAAGTATTGGTATGACTATTCACTGACCACTAACTAACAGGCACATTTTGTGGGGGACAGGGCCATGTCACTATGTCACTCAAGGACAGGCACCAAAGGAATCTCTGGGATATGTATGATTTGGGACTTAATCTCAGAAAATGGCATGTTTCTAAACTTCGGACCAAGAGGAAGCAGCTTCTTTTTACCCTGGTCCCACACCATCTTTTATAGACATCTCCGATTATCTGCTCTGCTGGGGGAGTGGTGGCATCAACAATCAGGTAACCTCAACTCAATGTGATCAGATGAGCTCAACACCCATTTTTATGAAAAGAGTTATATCACGTTATTCTGGGTCTGTATGTGGAATGTAAATACTTTTTATTTCTCTTTTTGATCTTGTTTAGCCCAGTATATTAAGAATAACATGGGTCTCTTCCTAAGTAGCCTGCCCTTTTTAGCTGTAAACTAGAATGCAAAAAAGTTTAAACGAAAACCAGGTCCACTAACTCCCCTATCTCCAGTTGAAGAGTACAAGGAAGCCCAGAATTAGGCAGAATTGCTTCTTGGGTCCTATGCTGCCCTACTGGATAAGCACAATGGGGACAGTAATATGCACTGCGCTCCAATGGCCTCCAGGAAAAAGCTTTTTGTCACTGTCTTTGGCAGATCACTGACCACTTCTCCTTTGGCCACCATTACTGATGGCCTGCAAAATGTTGAGTATTTCTGCTTTCAAATACTCTTTAACTGGAGGGGCTTTTGAGGTAAACCCGTAGAAGTTTGAGTTTGGCCAAACTTTGAACAAAATAGGAGGGGCAACTGGCGGTTGAGCGAGGAGTGGGAGGGCCCTGTCAAGGGACCCATAAAAGCAAGTTTAAGTCTGCAGCAAATAAGAAGAGGTTACAGCTTCAGAGTAGTTTTAGACCTGTGGGTGTGACAGGCACTTAATCATTTGGAACAGACCCCTTGCTCCCCCAGACCACACCGGCTGCCATGGTTATAGATATGTAAGTGTTCCCAAAGCTGTTTGTTAGCAAAGGCTAATGGTGCAGCTATCTACATCATAGTATTTTGTTTGTGTTGTTTGCTTGTAAGCACTAGCAAAGAGATCTGAACATTGTAAAATGATGTACTATAACCTAAAACATTGTTTATAAAAAAATACCAGAAAACTGAAGCTTTAGTAATATGCTTCATAACCTCCCCAATGTGTATGGGAGTGGGCCTTACTGTGTCAGCAAATAGCAGGTGAGTCCTCTCACTTATGTTTTTGGATGAAGTAAAGATAGAACTTTTTTCAGTGTATAAGTGTACCAAGCCAAAGATTTTCTTCTGGGCTATGCTGATCTATGCTGGACCAGAGTAGCCCATCGTAGTCGAAATCAGGGCCTAAATAACAAAAGCAATCAACTGAACAAATTCACAGATCCTTTCAGTCAATCCCATAACAGGGTGCTAGTCCTGGATATTAAGTACACCTGTGATGGTGAATAAAAAAAGGAAAAAAACCTTATCCCATATACACTTAATGGTTTGCACTGGTAGTCTCAAGTATCAAATAGTAGATGAGGATCTAGTGCCCACAACATAAAACCTAACTATAATATAGGTTAGGTTTTATGCTGTGGATGCTGGATCCTACACTATTTGAACAGGCATGATAGTGGCCTTGCGCCAATGCCTGGGGCCCTCCAGATGATGCACTGGCCTTCTGATGAGCTGGGCTGATGCTGCCCAAGGGCTCCTTATACCACAGAGGGGTCCAACCATGCTTTACAAGTGGCTCTCCCTGGCACTTTAGGGCTGATTCAGCACCATGAGAATTTTTTGGTGTGAAAACTCTTTTAATCTTGATTTTTTTTTCTTTGGTGCAATTAAAGCGGACCTTCACTCTGAATAAGAGTCTATCTTATATGTTTCCCACACCCTGTACATACAGATTGTCCACATTAAAAATCATCCTACCTGCATCTACTGCATGTTATGATCCTTTAAACATCCAACAGGAAGTGCCTCCTGACTGTGCTGCTCTGCATTCTGGGACTGCTGACCTTTACCTGACCCTAGCTCTGCACTGTCTGAGCAAAGCACAGCTATAACCCGCCCCCCTGTACCTTATCCCACTCTCCTCTCCTCAGTAAGTGTGATGCTTCTGAGTCAAGATGGCGGCGCCCATATCCTAAATTCCTGAACAGAGTTGCAGCCCAGTGGCGGAAAGAATAATAAGTAAGTGACTAAAAACGTAAAATATATTAATTTTAGATGCTGGGGAACCGTTTTTTAAGAGTTTGGGTTTTTCATTAAATCACGCTGAAGGTCCGGTTTAATTCAATTTTAAAACATTTACAGAGCTAAACATGGTGCTGAATTGCACAGAGAAAAAAAAACACTGTAAAAAGCTTATCTCATAAAAAATGAGAAAAGAAATCTAATTGTGCTGAATCAGCCCTAATGTGTCACAGGGACCATCAGGGCCAGCAACAGGTCATGTGATTCAAGGGCTTCTTTCCCACATTGTGGACCCTCTATACAGTACCTCTTCTTGTTTACTCCAAACCATAAAATGTACCCTCATATAATTCAAAAGCTTTCTTTACCACCCTGGTGTCCACCCATCCTGTTTAAAAGTACCACTCCGATCCTCTTGGGGCACCTTTATTCTTCTTGTACTTTCACAACTTTTTATCTAGAACACCTTTGCCATCCCAATAACCTCCCCATCACCAGTGCACCGCAGCTATCATTGCTCTTCAAAGTTTTTATGAACTTTCCATATCTTCAAAGAACCTCTGTAAATTACCCCATGGCTCACCCATACTGCCCAAGCACACCTTGTTAAACATATACTGTATAAAATAGTGATGAAATAGTGGGGGCATGTGTCCAATTTACAGAAGAAGGATGGCAGGATAATATTCTGGAGTTATATATGTACTGCAGTAAACATGGATGATTGGCTAATCATTTCTTCCATTGACATTTTTTTTCTTTTTCAGCCTTGAAAATTTGGACCCTCCTGATCACCGCTAAGGCCCCATTCAGCCACAATGACCTAGGAGGAGCTGCAGCCGCACCATCTGCGGTCATGTCTTCACCATTGCTCTTTATTGCAGATTTTGTGCACACATAAGCTCGGATCATTTGTCAGGTACAGGAAATCTCCGCCGAGGATTATTTACTTTTTATTAAGCTGCCGCTTCAACCTGTTCTCAGGATGTGCTAACCGTCTGTCAGAAAAATTCACAACTCAGCCCCCAAAGCCATACATTTGAAAATCAATTTGCAAATTAAAAAGCCTGCTAATTTCTCTCAGACCTTCCCTGACCCGCTCAACAACTGAGGGAAAAATAGCTTTTGGAAATAGGCCATTATTAAAAAAAAAAAAATTAAAAAGGAGAGGTGAGTCGCAAAGAAACTTTTCTTCATTATTTTATACATTTTGTTAAAGGAAACAGCATAGGTGTTTTTTTTCAATTTAAAAATATAGAAACTAAAAAAAATTTTTTTACGTTTTTATTGTCAGGGTAGATTGATTTTTATTCCAAGCTTGTTTAAAGTGATCCTAAAGTAAAATAAGGCTTCAGACCCACTTAATCATCCATGGCACATCCTGATTTGGGATGGCTCCCCTAAAATATTGTAGCATAGAAAAAGTATATAGTATAAAGTCATAGAACCAGGACTGTTCCACTTGTTCCCCAGCAGAGGGCGCCAAGGTTTCCTGTGTGCTCGCATGTTCGCACTAGGGCCAGTAAGCGCGCGATTATGCATGCGCATTTGTGAACTATATGAATCAGCGGATTAATGCGCATGTGCGATTTTGCGCGGGCATGCGCATTGCAGACGCGCGAAAATACGCTCGCTTTTGCGCATGCGCAAGGGCCTTTAAATATTGGCGAGCCCTGAGCTACATTGCCAGTTGGTCATTTCTCCTGCTTGTTCCTGAGTTCCAGTCTTCTATTCCTGTGTACCGACCCGGCTTGATCCTGGCTACGCTCCTGTTCTCCTGACAGCCTTGGCTTGTTTGCGACTCCGATCCCAATCTGCCTGCCCACGACCCTGGCTTGTTCTATTTTCCAGTCCAGCTCTGGTCTGTATTCTACCCAGAACTTGGTAAAACCCACTCCTGGGTTGCCTGACCTGGGGCCTTCCTACAGCCCAGTCTATCCTCACCATTAGAGGCTCTAGTGAAAACTAGGTTGCTGCTTAGTTTCCAGGCTTCCTGGTCGAGAGGTGAGCCGGTTCTTAGTCTCCGCAATCAGAGTTCACACTCGGTAGCCTGACACTCACTCAAGGTCTGAAAAAAAAAATAGGAGGCTGATTTAACACTAGTACAACGTGCCATGTAAGCGCCTGTGTAGCAGCGCTTAGAGCGGCCCCTAGTAGACACTGTAAGCGGGTGTCGGACGCTCTAATCTAGTGTAGCGGCCAGACAAGTGGCGCTGTAGTATCCTGTCCATCAGTGATAAATGTGATGTGCAGGGAGCTGTGGAAGCGCTCTCCCTGATTCACTGCAGAGCCAATCCCGAACGCTAGGTGGTGTTCCAAGGTCAAAGCGCCCAAGACTCTCTGCTACATCTAACGACAGGACAACGCTGCAGCGAGCAATAAATAGCTTCAATTAAGTGCGTTCAGCACTCGGCGCTGCAGTCCGTATTCAAGAAAAAACTACACTGACCCAAAGCCGGCGCTCTAAAACTAGGCCAGAGCGCCAGATGCTGTGTGATAATCGTCTGTTATAGTCTGTCACAACACTTATACACCAGTACCAGAGCGAAAACATATGGAATTACATTGTTTTAACACTGTGACAATGATATTGCAGTCAGACCTGCACATACAATTCTGTGACCCAGGAGCGGTCACACAATGATTTGAGCCAAAAAATGTACAGTTTATTTGGCCAACACGCTATTTATACACAACCAAATGAAACACCATTGTATGGGAGAGCGCTACTGAGTAACAAGTACTACATGGCGCTGCTGAACCTAGAGTGCCAGCGCTATACACAGAGATGACGCTAGTGATACATGTTAAAAACTAAATTGTCCTTATTAGGGCAGTTAGTTAGTGTCATGTACTTTACTGATGCTAAATCAGGAACACCAGGTGGGAACGGAGGAAGATCTGGAAGGCAACAGAAAATTCTTTGGGAGTCTGCCAACAGACTCTTTCCAGCCATTTCCAGCCACCACTACTTTTCTCGCCAGAAATCTCTGCCCTGCAATGTACTGGCGGCTGGGACTGAGGCGGGAAGAAATTTGGCGCATATCTTTCTACCACCCAGGATTTATGGAAATCTGGCAGTGCCTCCTGGTGTCTCCTTTTCTTCTGCTTCCTGATGCAATTAGTACCCCTGCACCACCAATTTGAGCACTGCTATTGGTAAATGGCAGCAGTAGATGCTAATACTCATCTGTCTGAGCTCCACTCAAGAGCTTTGGACCAGCATCCAGTAGCAGACAGATGATTTGTTGTTGCCATTGCAACTGAAGCTCAGTGTGTCAGCTGCAGCCAAAATGTCTGGGTAGGTCGAAGTGCAGACCAACAGCACTTCCTGAGTGGGTCTCCATGAGGGACATTTGTGCTGTGCTGCAGTGCTTCCAGTATGCCACCAATATGGTGAGTGTTTATGTCGCCGTCATAGGCGCTACCGTCCCCATCCTTTGTCTGCTGGAAAAAACCCTTAAGGCCTTGATGGAGGATGTGATGGTGGCACAGGAGGAAGCAGAGGAGGAAGAGGAAGGCCAATTTTCCCAGGTGTCAGGGCAGTGCACACGTGGGTCGCAGGGTGGGTTGCAGGGCTGACAGGGGTCAGGTACACCAGTGTCCAGCCAGAAGAATGTTTTGGAGGAGTCAGAAGATTCGGAGGGGAAGTAGAAGGAGCACATTCTCTCACAGCAAGGGGGCACCCATCGCAGCTCACAGGCATCACTGGAGAAGGGAGGAGGAAGGAGCAGGAGAAGACACCAGACACTAGGACAGCTTCTCCTTGATGCAGGCTGTGTGGCTCACATGAGCCACTATATGCTCCAGTGCCTGCAGAAAAACCTCAGAGTTGTCCACATAGTCACCAGTGCCGATTGCCGGGTGGCCACCCTACAGGTGGATTCCCCCCTATAAGGATAACATTACCTCCTTGATTCCAGCTCTCAGAGGGATAGAAAGATGGGCTCATTACTGGTGTTGCCAGCTGAATTTGAGGGCTCAGAGTCCAAGGAGGCAGAGAAGCAAGTCACTAATGCAGCAGGGGCACCAACACCAGCTCGCTGGGAAGGGGGTGTCTGGTGTGGTAAGGTGCAAGGGGCCGTTATTGACGGCAGGTATGTAGCACCAATGTACCTGGCATTGGTGCAGTAAAGCCGTATAGCTTGTTTTCCAGCATCAGCTGCTGGTGGCAGTTTGCTGCTGATGATTTAGAATAGCCGAAAGGCTAACCTGGGACGGCTTTACTGGGATGGAGTAGAGCAGGGTGGGACTCCATCCCACTACCCAGGTCCGGGTTTTGCGGGCTGTTTAAATAGCCTGGGGAATCAGCTGTGCTCTGTCCTTTGTCTAGAGCTCACATGGGAGTGAGACTCTGTGAGCCTGGCTGAAATCTCCTGTGGAGGCTGTTTCCTGCGGACCTGAGGCCTATTTGGACTGTAAACAGGACGTTTGCTCAAGGACTAAAAGCTGTCTGCCTGATTGAATCATTTATGCTGCTGTTTCCTGAAAAGGTGATGTAACCTGTATGGACATATGCTTTTGTGGATTTATGTGTGAAATAAACACAGACTTTACTTTGAACTGTTTGCCTCCGCCTCTATACTGCTGACACCCGGTCGCCTACCAGAGCTAATCTCCACATTTGGTGTCGGATGCGGGCACAGCAGTGAGGCCGTTGCTAGGAGCAACCGACGAAAAAGTTTTTTTGTTGTGCATGTCCTATATTAAACCTGCCAGGCTGCTACCTGGGACTGCAGACAAAATGGAGGCGGTCGTGAAAGCGCTCATGGAGGCCAACAGGCAGCAGCATGAGACCAACCAGCTGTTTTTGCAACATATGATGGCGCAGCAAGCTGCAGGTGCGCCCAAAAGTGTTCCCGATGCCCGGAAAGCTGTCCGCTCGGCGCTCACAAAAATGACCCCTTCAGATGACGTTGAGACTTACCTGGCGGTGTTTGAAAAGGTGGCTGCAAGGGAGAAGTTGCCGCATGACCAGTGGGCTGATGTCATCGCTCCATTTCTGGCGTCTGGACCCCAGCAGGTGTTGTTTGATCTCCCAGAGGACCAAGCCGCTGACTACCCGACTCTGAAGGGTGAGATACTGGCGAGACTGGGGGTGAATGTGTGGGTTCGGGCTCAGCGGGTGCATCAGTGGAGCTACCAGTCGGCAGAGCCCGCCCGACCCCAGTATTATAAACTGCTGCACCTGCTGCAAAAATGGCTGCAGCCGGAGTTGTTAAGCCCCACTGCCATGTTGGACCGCTTGCTGGTGGACATGTTTTGGAGGGCTTTACCGCACCCTCTTCAGCACTGGGTTGGCCAGGTATCCCCTGACAACGCACTAGGGATGGTGGACCTAGGGGAGCGATATGAGGCCACCAGGAACGTGCAAGGTGGCTCCATAAGGAGGGATTCGGGGAAACCCCGGAGGTCCCCGCCCCAGCTCAGGCGAGTGGCGTCCCCTAAACCCCCTCAGGACCTACCCCCCAAAGTCCCTGCCCAAGTGTTGTGTTGGGGATGTAAGGAGTCGGGACATATCAGAGCCAATTGTCCCCACCAGGGGGAGCCCATGGATGTGAACTTTGGTTACCGCCCTTCCATGTATGCCAGGAGGCTGTGTGCTGCCGGTGTCCCTGAGCTTGTGGGGCAAAGTCACCTCTGTCAGGTGAAAGTGGGAGACACCCTGCCTGTGGCCCTCGGGGAGTATGGTTACCCTGGTTACCCTGGCAAGACCCGCCTTAGTACTGCCCGATGAGTACACTGGGCGGAAAACCGGGGTTTTGTGCATTCATGGGGACTTGAGAGACTATGCCACAGCACAAGTGTCTCTCACCACCGTCTCCGGCAGCTGGAAACATGAAGTCGCTGTCGCCGCTAAACTCCCGTATGAACTGATTATTGGGAGAGACTTTCCAGGGTTCAGGTCACTATGGGCCAAGTTGGCAGTTCCGGAAACCCGCGAGGCGGGTGTGTCCCCTATAGACTGGCCCTACTCAGGGGAGACCCCGGTGCCCTGGGAACCGGAATCAGGAGGCACCGTGGAAGAGGTGCCCGCCCCTAAAATGGAAGAGGGGGAGTCAACCCCACTAAATGTTATGGTTGGAGATGTGGAAGAGTTGGCAACAGGTCCAGAGTTGGCAGATCTCCAGGTCTCCACAATTAACTTTGGTACCGCTCAACACCAGGACCCGACCCTGTCTCGGGCCTGGGAGAATGTTCTTGAGGTGGAAGGTGAACAACAACAGCCAGGGGCGGAGTTAAAGTTTCCTCGCTTTGTGGTTCACCAGGAAATGTTGTACCGAGTAAACAAGGTACGTGAAACAATTGGTGGTACCCAATCCATATCGCAAGTTGGTGTTGGATTTGGCCCACCAACATGTTCTGGGTGGACACCTAGGCCAGCAGAAAACTCTGGACCGCGTTTTACAACGATTCTACTGGCCCAGTGTGTACAAGGAGGTGGAGAGATATTGTGAGTCCTGCCCAACATGTCAGATGACCAGCCCTCAGCCTCATTACCGTGGTCCCTTAGTTCCTCTCCCAGTTATTGAGGTACCCTTTGAGCGGATTGCCATGGATCTAGTGGGTCCAGTGCCAAAGTCCGCTAGAGGGCACCAACATATTCTGGTGATCTTGGACTATGCCACGCAGTACCCTGAGGCAGTGCCCCTGCGTCACACCTCTGCCAAGCTCATTGCTAAGGAGCTTATGGAAATGTTTTCCAGAGTAGGTCTGCCTAAAGAGGTCCTGACCGATCAAGGTACCCCGTTTATGTCGAAAGTAATGAAAGAGCTCTGTAAACTGCTGCAGGTGAAACAGTTGCGGACATCCGTTTACCACCCGCAAACAGACGGCCTAGTCGCCAAGGATGGGAAGAATTGGGACTTGCTGCTGCCCTATCTGATGTTCGCAGTGCGAGAGGTGCCCCAGGCCTCTACGGGGTTCTCGCCCTTCGAACTCTTATACGGTCGACATCCACGGGGCCTGTTGGATATAGCCAAGGAGGCCTGGGAACAGCAACCCACACCCCACAAAAGTGTGGTAGAGTACGTGACTCACCTACAGGAACGGATAGAGACCGTCTTGCCGCTTGTCAGAGAACACATGGAGGCAGCGCAGCGGGCCCAAAGCAGGGTTTATAATCGGCAAGCCAGGGTACGGAGCTTTAACCCCGGTGACAGAGTTGTGGTTCTGGTACCCACGGTGGACAGTAAATTTCTAGCTAGATGGCAGGGTCCCTATGAGGTCATTGAAAAAGTTGGGGAAGTGACTTACAAGGTACATCAGCCTGGGCGGAGGAAGCCCGAGCAGGTGTACCATGTAAACCTGCTGAAACTATGGAAAGACAGGGAGACCCCTGGGGGTGACAATCCCCGACCAGGTATGGTGGGGGTGGAGCTTCCCATTCCTCGGTCTGTTATTAGAGAGGCAGTAGTCGAGGTGAAAACTGGCGACAACCTCTCCTCTAAACAGACTCCAGGAAGCCAGGGAGTTTATTAGCAGAAACACGGACGTGTTTTCAGAACTCCCTGGGCGCACTTCGGTCATCCAACATGATGTGGTCACGGAACCTCAGGTCAAGGTCCGGTTGAGGCCTTACCGGGTACCTGAGTCCCGGCGACAAGCTATCGCGGAGGAAGTGCAGCAAATGCTCCGGTTAGACGTGATTGAAGAATCAAAGAGTGAGTGGGCCAGCCCCATAGTCTTGATTCCCAAGCCCGATGGTACGTTGTGGTTCTGTAACGATTTTCGCAAACTTAATGAAGTTTCCAAGTTTGATGCCTACCCTATGCCCCGGGTAGATGAACTCATTGAGAAGCTAGGCCAAGCCAGGTACTTTTCGGTTTTGGACCTCACAAAAGGGTACTGGCAGGTGCCCTTGACTGAGGCTGCCAAGGAGAAAACAGCCTTTATTACACCAGAGGGACTGTTCCAATACAAGGTATTACCCTTTGGGTTACACGGCGCTCCCGCTACATTCCAAAGGTTAATGGATATTGTCCTCAGGCCACATCGTCGGTATGCTCGGCATATCTGGACGATATAATTATCCATAGCACGGATTGGGAAAGTCACCTACCCAAAGTCCAGGCCGTAGTGGATTCCCTCAGGAAGGCTGGGTTGACAGCAAACCCGAAAAAATGTGCTTTAGGCCTAGAAGAAACAAAATACCTGGGCTATGTGATTGGACGAGGAGTGGTCAAGCCCCAGGTGAACAAACTAGAAGCCATCCGTAACTGGCCCCTGCCTAACACCACCCGCCAGGTAAAGTCATTTCTGGGGTTGGTGGGATATTATATGCGGTTCATTCCCAATTTTGCCACCCTAGTGGCACCATTGACAGACCTGTTAAAGGGACGCAAGTCTGTAATGGTGAAGTGGAATGAACAGGCCGAAAAAGCGTTCTCCGCTTTGAAGTCTGCCCTGTGTGGGTCTCCGGTGTTGGTGACACCTGACTTTAAGAGGGAGTTCATAGTGCAGACCGATGCCTCCAAGGTAGGTCTCGGTGCTGTACTGTCTCAGGAAGTCAACGGGGAGGAGCACCCCGTTGTCTACATGAGTCGCAAATTAACACCCGCGGAGACCCGGTATAGTATAGTGGAGAGGGAGTGTTTGGCCATTAAATGGGCCCTGGAGTCTCTTCGCTACTACTTGCTGGGGAGAAGGTTCCACTCTCCCCTCAAGTGGATGTGCCAGGCTAAGGACCGGAATGCCAGGGTCACCCGATGGTTCTTGTCATTACAAAACTTCAAGTTTACAGTAGAGCACAGAGCGGGACGATTATTGGGTAACGCGGATGCCCTGTCCCGAGCACATTGTTTGGCATGTGTCCACCCCCTCAGGGTTGAACAAAGGGGGGGGTATGTGGTAAGGTGCAAGGGGCCGTTATTGACGGCAGGTATGTAGCACCAATGTACCTGGCATTGGTGCAGTAAAGCCGTATAGCTTGTTTTCCAGCATCAGCTGCTGGTGGCAGTTTGCTGCTGATGATTTAGAATAGCCGAAAGGCTAACCTGGGACGGCTTTACTGGGATGGAGTAGAGCAGGGTGGGACTCCATCCCACTACCCAGGTCCGGGTTTTGCGGGCTGTTTAAATAGCCTGGGCAATCAGCTGTGCTCAGTCCTTTGTCTAGAGCTCACATGGGAGTGAGACTCTGTGAGCCTGGCTGAAATCTCCTGTGGAGGCTGTTCATGCGGACCTGAGGCCTATTTGACTGTAAACAGGACCTTTGCTCAAGGACTAAAAGCTGTTTGCCTGACTGTATCATTTATGCTGCGGTTTCCTGAAAAGGTGATGTAACCTGTATGGACATATGCTTTTGTGGATTTATGTGTGAAATAAACACAGACTTTACTTTGAACTGTTTGCCTCCGCCTCTATACTGCTGACACCCGGTCGCCTACCAGAGCTAATCTCCACACTGGCCACAGTGTGGAACACCTTATTTAACTGTCTTCCACATCCACCACCATCGATTTAAGCCGTAGTACCAGGAGGCACACTTTAACTTCTATGGTGGGTGACTACCTGTTGATGTGTCTCCTGATAATGAGAGATGGGTCCTCCCCGTTTAATTCCTGGATTGTTAAATTGGACATGTGGCCAGAGCTTGCCCTCTATTGGCTTGATGCAGAGCCTCCCCGTTCAGCTCCCCCGTGCGTTTTCCCGTTGTTTTTGGGATTTGATCGGGTCAGGAAAGGGTGCTACGTTGATTTTAGTGTGCGCTTATGCGCTCAGGTGTGCGCTCAGCCGCCTTTCCGATTGTCGGCTCGCACGAGGCTTTTTCCCGGGAAAACGGACGCCTCGTTCATTGGCCCGTTTTTTCCAGTGATGCAGAGCCTTGATTTCCGATTGAAATCAGCCTAATAAAACGGGGCCACTGAGCCTTCACTTACGGCCAGTCTGACCAGCCGTATTGGAGCTCCGTGCGTTTTGGGAATGCATTCCTCTGTGGGCCAACATCAAAGGCGCCAGCTACGCCGTCTGATAGTTCTGAGTATGGCATAAACCAGGCTGCAGCGCATGCCTTTGGATGGCATGAGTGACGTTGACCTATTCGAGCTCACCTGCCTTAACCGTGTTTCTCTCCATGCCTTGTATAGCGACCTGCGGCCATGGTTAGCCCCCACCACAAGAAAGGGGCATGCAATTGCAGGTATGACCAAATTGGTTGGTTGGCTGCCTGCAATTTTTGGCGAACGGCTCATTCCAGAGACTGGGTGCCTTCTCCCTGGGGATGTCCCAGTCTACGCTGAGCCGCAGCCTAACCAAGTTTTTGGATGGCATGGCTACCCTGGCACAGAATTACATTTTTTTCCCTCAAACAGGGGAAGCCTGGAATGCAGTTAAGTTGGGCTTTTATAACATAGCCGACATGCCCAACGTCCTTGGTGCAATCGATTGTACACATGTCTCGCTCATCCCCCCTGCGGACCAGGAATATCTGTTCAGGTATGTGGTTTGGTTCTGCTTTTTTTCTGGTTAACCAACATTTTTTAAGGCTCACACTAATTCCACTGTTGTTTTGCTTGGTGCAGGAACAGGAAGATGGGCCATTCCATCAATGTTCAGGCAGTGGCGGGCCCTGATCTTCAATTTTTCAGTCTGTTTGCTGGCTTTCCTGGGTCCACGCATGATGCGCACATTTTGAGGAACTCCAGCCTCTATCAACGGTTTCAATCTGGAGATATTTCTGGAGGATGGTTACTGGGCATGTGTATTAAATTTGTATTAGTTGGGCCCCAGGTTTGAATGTGGATTTGCCACTACCCCACTAATCTGTGAGACCTTTCCTTGAAATGTGAAAATGTTTTTTATTTAGTTTGTTTATAAATTAATGGGTGAAAGTATTCACCACTATTGGTTTATGTTTTGGCACTCTTATCTAAGTAGCATTACACAGACATTTTTAATGAGTGTACAGGTTGCATGTGTTTGTAGGCTCATTAAAAATGTCAATTACTACCACCATACCTAGCTCACCGATTTGTCCCTGTGTACTAATGTTTCTATGCACACCTAAACCTTTTTTTAGCCATCCACCTTATGTTTGTCTTTTGGATTTTTGCAGGTGACTCAGGCTATCCCTTGTTACCATGGCTGCTCACACCCATCCTGCACCCATCTTCCCAGGCACAGGAGCGCTACAACACAGCCCATAGGAGGTCTCGCTCTGTGGTGGAACGTGCCTTTGGGTTGTGGAAGATGCGTTTCCGATGTCTGCATCAGAGTGGGGGATCTCTTCAGTATCAGCCTGGCAAGGTTATCAAAATAATTATTACTTGTGGGGTTCTGCACAACCTTGCCATTAGAAGCAGGATTGCTCGATATACTGACCTGGGTGCAGAACCTTTACCTATTTCTGACGAGCAGACCCCTCCTTACACTGGTACACAAAGTGGGCAAGCACACACAATCCGTGCCGACCTTGTGGCCAATGTATTTTCTTGAAACCACCCCCTGTCTGCAGGCTGGGGAAGATTAAATCACACCTAAGAAGTGTTACATGCTGGTCCAAAAGCGACTCTAAATGCATTTGGGCTTTACCTCTGCTGCCGGCGCATGTCCATTTTTGGACAACTATCTGATTTCAGGTCCACAACTGTCCGCTTGATTTGTTTAGTATCTCGACGGACAAAACCCCATAATGTACCCAAACAGCATTGGCAACAGCCATGCTTTGTGCTTAGGTTTTGTGGGTATGCTTGGTGTGTTGAGGTTGAGTATGCTGCAGGGTCTTACTAGATTTAGCACCCTGGTGTGTTTGTTTGTTTTTTTCTGGCGGGGGTGAATGGGTTAATGTCTCCTTGCTCCTGCGTTTTGGGGAATGTACCTGTGTCTGTGGAGTACCCACCGTTTAAGTTGGTGCATGTTCTGCATGTGTGTTGTGCCTGCTCTTCTGTTTTATTTAGAATGAGGCATGTGTGCGGCTGCTATGTGCCTTTGGCCTTGCTTGCCTATTTTTGCTCACTTTAGGTCTGCCAATATTGATATGGTATCCTACACCGAGCGGAGTGGCTTGTTCTTTAAATATGTCTCCCGTATGGGCGTGCACAACAGCGAGTGCGCGCCTGCGCGCACGCACGCACGTCAACGCGGGGGGAACGTCAGAGCTATCTAGCTTTGTAAAGAAGACAAGATGTCGCCCGCCATCTTTACCCCGGAGCAGGAAGACATCATCATGGATGTGAGTATGCGAGCGTGCGTTTATGTGCGCGCACACATTCCTTGTAATTAAAAAAAAACAAAAAACAAGAATAGTCTGAAACAACTTAGTTTGTCACGTTACATACCAGCCCACCTTAGTTTAACACATGTACGCAGCAACAAACTAGCCTACATGCAGAGAGCAGAACTAGGGCAATGTGAGGCAGCAAGAGGTTAATAAAGTGACTTGAGTTAGGCCAGGAAACTTGTTAATGTATTTGGTGGCTAAATGGTGTGTCCTTGTATTTTTTATTAACAGATGATGCTGAGGAATTGCTACGACTTCCTGCCGTCTGATTATGCCAAACGGACGTTGGCCCTGGAGGTGGTGGAGGCGATAGAACGCCGAACCCAAACCACCTATACCTTCACCCAGATCGCCCAACACTGGTCTGATTTAAAAAGAAGG
This sequence comes from Gastrophryne carolinensis, assembly GCA_027917425.1. Classification (NCBI taxonomy): domain Eukaryota; kingdom Metazoa; phylum Chordata; class Amphibia; order Anura; family Microhylidae; genus Gastrophryne; species Gastrophryne carolinensis. The sequence goes on from CM051235.1 coordinate 424,426,309, forward strand.
CATAAGCCCCGGGTGAGGCGGTACTTCAACAAACATTTTCCATGTAAGTGTAGAAAATGTAAATGCACCTATAACCCTGACATCGCCTGGGCGTGGTTTAATGATTGTGTTTGTATTTCAGCCCATGAATGGAATCTACGGTTCCGCCCCACCCGGACCAGGACACGCAGCCCAGTGTTGGGCGAAACAGGTGAAGGTGTAGGTGGCCCACCGCCAGGGTCAACGGCCACCCCCTCCTCTGTAAGTGACTCGGAGGAGCCGCTGGACCTCAGCATGCAGGGGAGGGGGGGATCTGACGGCAGGGAGTCGAGCATAACAGAGCCTCAACCTGACTCCGGTAAGGGAAATATAGTTAGATATGTGGAAATACATGCATTAAATACAGATACTCATGTGCACTATTGTTGTAGATTCAGACGTCGCTGGAACATCCCAAGGGATGAGTGAGGAAGGGGGCGAGGAGAAAGAGGTTGCTGGGGAAGGTGAGTAGATTGATACCTAGAAGCCTAACTTAATATTCTATTCATGAAAGAACAACAGTCTCTAATATCAGTGTGTTTGTCATCCATACAGATTCACAACAGCAACAGAGGGAGGCTGAAGGGAGACTCCGCCCCCGACGCAATGTGCGGGCCAAACCTTGTAAGTGGTGTTTATTTAAACTAAAGAAAATGAGCAAACTATTACATTTTAAACTGAAAATTCAGAGACATTTCCAAATTAATTTTTATAAAAAAGCACTTAAAGCGGACCTTAACTCTGAATAAGAGTCTATCTTAAATATTTCCCACACCCTGTACATACAGATTGTCCACCTTACAAATCATCTTACCAACCTTTTCCAGAGCACAGCTCTGCTCTGTGTGAGCAAAGCACAGCTATAACCCACCCCCTGTACCTTATCCCACTCTCCTCTCCTCAGTAAGTGTGATGCTTCAGAGTCAAGATGGCGGCGCACGTATCCTAAATTCCTGAACTGAGTTGCAGCCCAGTGGGGGAAATAATAATAATTGATTGACTAAAAACTTACTATATATTATTTTAAGATGCTGCGGAATCTTTTAAAAATAGTTTGTGCTTTTCATGAAATCACGCAGAAGGTCCGGTTGGGAAAGGGCCCCAAAAAAACCACGCCCAACCAAACCAAAAAAACAATGCTAAACTAATGTTGTTTTTCATTCACAGATCAAAGAAGACAACATCCCGAAGACCCCGAGGCCTAATTTTTTTAACAATTATAAAAATGTAAAGATTTGTTTCTGTTTTACCCCCCCCCAAAAAAAAACCTAAAAAAAAACCACAAAAAAAACAACGTTTGAATAATAAAAAAATTAACATATTTTGAGAGTTGGCTTTCCTGCAAAAGTACAATCACACAACATCAGCACACATTTCCATGACACCAAAGGTTTAGATATGGAACAATAAATCAGACAAACACACAAACAATTAAGGTATGCATTAAGGACAAGGAAGAAGGAACAAGCAAGGAGATTAAGGTATGCATTAAGGACAAGGAAGAAGGAACAAGCAAGGAGATTAAGGTATGCATTAAGGACAAGGAAGAAGGAACTACTAGATGATTAAGGTATGCATTAAGGACAAGGAAGAAGGAACTACTAGATGATTAAGGTATGCATTAAGGACAAGGAAACCCCCACAAAAAAAAAAAAATGTGTGTCAAATTTGCATTTGTGGCCATATGCATATTCCAAGGGAGTTTGAGGGATGTGCGCTTGCGTGTAGCCAGATTGGCAACTGAAGAGCCATGGAGATGTAAGTATACTTGCTAAAACCACCAAAATGGAAGGTCAAATACGTCGGAAACCAAGCAGCTACGTTCAAAAAGGCAGGAAAAATCAGGGAAAAACGGGCCGCCCGTGTGAACGTGAACGGGAGCCCAGATCAAATTGAAGGCACCCGAGAGAGCAAAAAAAGCTTTCTGAGTAAAGTGAAATTGACGGATCAGTTAGGGAGCCATTCCGACGGAGGCTCTGCATCATGTTTGAGCCACGATTCAAACGGGAGCCCCGGACAATCGGAGGGTTTTAAGGTCAGTTCAGAGGAGGCTCTGCATCAGGCCATATAGGCTCGATTCAGAGAGACAAAAAAATACTTTCGCTTTAGTAATGATCTGTTTTTTTTTTAAATGTTCCCGCTCTCGTATGAGTGTGCGAGCGATTCAATGCATGCATTGCTATCCTTCAGTAAAGTTTCCGCCCGTTCATACGGCAGAGTACGAGTACGAGGATGTAATTTTCCAGCGTGACTTTTCCGTTTCATTTTCTCATGTTACAACGTAGGCTTTCGTTTTTGCCCTATTTCCATCGTCTCCTTCCACGAATCCTTTACGTTTCCCGTTAGATTCTGTTTCCCTTTTTCATTAAATAATCGTCCAGGCGGAAATCCTTACGATCTAGCGCCTGCGCACTACAAACTTAACTCATTAAAGTGCTCGCCTACATATTTGCCACCCTCACTTCTACTACAATGCTTAGCTAAATCACTTAGCGCTATCCTCCATCTTCCCTTTTGGACCCTTAAAGTGGACCAACAGCCACTGCTGATCGGCCCGGGAATCTATAAGATTCCCGGGCCGATCAGTTCCCTGCCCGCGGGGCACCCCGATCACTGTGTGAAACCCCCCAGGACCCCCCAAAATCCTACCTTTTCCTCGTTCCAACGGCGCATGCGCGGGCCGCCGCCGCCTCTCTCGCTTCCCTCTAGCAGGGCGCGCACCCGCGCCGGCCGTTTGTGAATGGCCGGCGCGGGTGCACTCCCTGTTAGAGGGAAGCGCGAGATGCGGCGGGCGCGCTCTTCTTGTCCGGTCCATATTTCAGCTTGTCCGTCCGTGCTGATTGGCGGAGCGCTCGCGCATACGCCGTAGGAGCGGGGTGAGGTGAGTTTTTTTGGGCTTTCTGGGGGGTTTCACACAGCAAGGAAGTGGACCAACATCCAGGATAGTGAAAATCCTGGGTGTTGGTCCACTTTTAAGCTCACACCAACCACTTAGCGCTATCCTCCATCTTCCCTTTTGGACCCTTAAAACTTACCCAAACCACTTCCCGGTTAGGTTCTTCTTCCATTTTTGGACCCTAAAACTTGCCCAAACCACTTCCCGGTTAGGTTCTTCTTCCATTTTAGGACCCTAATACTTACCCAAACCACTTCCCGGTTAGGTTCTTCTTCCATTTTAGGACCCTAAAACTTACCCAAACCACTTCCCAGTTAGGTTCTTCTTCCATTTTAGGACCCTAAAATTTACCCAAACCACTTCCCGGTAAGGTTCTTCTTCCATTTTAGGACCCTAAAACTTACCCAAACCACTTCCAGGTTAGGTTCTTCTTCCATTTCAGGACCCTAAAACTTACCCAAACCACTTCCCGGTTAGGTTCTTCTTCCATTTTAGGACCCTAAAACTTACCCAAACCACTTCCCGGTTAAGTTCTTCTTCCATTTTAGGACCCTAAAACTTACCCAAACCACTTCCCGGTTAGTTTCTTCTTCCATTTTAGGACCCTAAAACTTACCCAAACCACTTCCCGGTTAGGTTCTTCTTCCATTTTAGGACCCTAAAACTTACCCAAACCACTTCCCAGTTAGTTTCTTCTTCCATTTTAGGACCCTAAAACTTACCCAAACCACTTCCCGGTTAGGTTCTTCTTCCATTTTAGTCCCCTAAAACTTACCCAAACCACTTCCCGGTTAGGTTCTTCTTCCAATTTAGGACCCTAAAACTTACCCAAACCACTTCCCGGTTAGGTTCTTCTTCCAATTTAGGACCCTAAAACTTACCCAAACCACTTCCTGGTCATCTGAATCTTCATCTCTAAATATTTATTTCACCCTTCGTTTGGTGTTAATGTATTTGTGTTAAAAAATTACACTGAAACTTTGTTTTTGTTTTTTGTTTTTTTAGTTGAAGGCCATTTTTTTGGGCCATTAGAATTTTGTTTTTTTACAAATTTTTTACAAATTTTTAAATGAAATCAACTTTAAAAATATAAAAAATTTAAAATATAAAAAACTATTTACATAAATATAAACAGTGACAGGAACCCGGAACACTATTCTTCTTCTGTCGTCCCCAACGAGTCAACCAGCTGCTGCATATCGGCCACCAACTCAAGGACCCTTCGATTCATTTCTTCCACTTTTGCCCGTGTGGTCCCTGTATCAAATTTTTGAGACAAAATTACTTAGAGACAAATACATGTTTCTCACCTGTGGATGGAATGTTTTTTAGTTGGCAACATAAATCAGGACGACATATGTCAGTCTGCTAAGTAATTACTCGAAGCAAGTGGGCACTGGTCATTCTGCTAAGTAATTACTCTAAGCAAGTGGGCACAGGTCATTCTGCTAAGTAATTACTCTAAGCAAGTGGGCACAGGTCATTCTGCTAAGTAATTACTCTAAGCAAGTGGGCACTGGTCATTCTGCTAAGTAATTAATCTAAGCAAGTGGGCACAGGTCATTCTGCTAAGTAATTACTCTAAGCAAGTGTGCACAGGTCATTCTGCTAGGTAATTACTCTAAGCAAGTGGGCACAGGTCATTCTGCTAAGTAATTACTCTAAGCAAGTGGGCACTGGTCATTCTGCTAAGTAATTACTCTAAGCAAGTGGGCACTGGTCATTCTGCTAAGTAATTAATCTAAGCAAGTGGGCACAGGTCATTCTGCTAAGTAATTACTCTAAGCAAGTGGGCACAGGTCATTCTGCTAAGTAATTACTCTAAGAAAGTGGGCACAGGTCATTCTGCTAAGTAATTACTCTAAACAAGTGGGCACTGGTCATTCTGCTAAGTAATTAATCTAAGCAAGTGGGCACAGGTCATTCTGCTAAGTAATTACTCTAAGCAAGTGGGCACAGGTCATTCTGCTAAGTAATTACTCTAAGCAAGTGGGCACAGGTCAGTCTGCTAATGCCATAGACTATGGTTTGATGTATCTGGGTGATCATGTCAATTAACACATACTGCAAAGAATGACATTACAACTTACTTGGTTGGTGGCCGACGGATGCCTCGTTGGGGACAACCCTACGTCCTGGGCCCTGCCACAGTTGTGAAGTAGAGGCTGTCGAGACATGGCAAATAGGGTCACTTATAATGTCTTAGTCAACAGTAATCAAAAAACATTTTGAATGTGTGTGTCACATCACTCACCTTCTCTCTGTGCCTCCTGGGCGAGATCTGCTGCATCCTCCACATCTTCACCCGCTCCAGAAGCATCTAGAAAAACAGATTAAGTGAATCAGCTTGGGTGGAAATAGCATGTATATGTGTGTGCAGTTACATGAAGAGTCACATACCAGAGGCTCCCGCCTGCGTCGCTGGGTACGACTCCCTGCCCAGGCTGTGCCGCCCCTCCTCTGTGGAAAGGTCCAGGGGCTGGTCGGAGGACCCAACAGAGGAGCGGTAGGACCGTCGCCCTGGAGATCCACCACCTTCACTTCCAGCTGCAGATTCATGCAGCACTGGTCGGCTTGTGAGCGGCGGATTCGGTAATCCATTTCCAACACTAGAAAAGAAAAACAATTATAAATAAATGCCTACCTTCTGTATGAGTTACATCTGCCATGCAATCGCTATGTACTTACTAGGGAAATGGATTTCGAAAAAACGCTGCACCCGGGGCATGTGCAGCCGTTTCAGGTCCGACCAATGCTGCATGATCTGCGTGTGGGTGAAGGTGGTGTCCGTCTGATGTTGGATTTGGGCAATGATCTCCAGGGCGACGGTGCGCTTCTCAAAAGAGTTGGGCAGGTAGTCGTACCTGCGCTCCAGCATGGTCTACAAAACACAAAATAAACCTAGGTTTTAGTTCAAACTGCATACAAATATCTGTCAACAATCGATCATTTGACTAAATGACATTAACAGACACATTTGTAGCCTAATACAATCCTTGAAGCTGGCCTCAGTGTTGGTTCGCACGTATGGGCCCTCACTTCGGTTTGGCATGGAGTTTTAGACATTTTTAAAACAAACCGTTTCTTCCTGCCCTTCCTTAAGGGCTAGGCATGCATTTAGATGGCAAATCAAAGGCATTAAAAGACACTTACAAGCATGATGATCTCTTCTTGTTGGTGGGTGAAGATTGTGGGCGCCATCTTGCCTCTTGTCTGCAGCAGATAAGTAATGCCCCTCCGGTTTCCGGGTTCCGCACGGCGGGACGAACGGCCATACGCACGTCTGTACGCAGTTGTACGCTTAGCGTGATACCCCACCAATCTTATTTAAAGGGTCCTGGACACACAGCTCATTCTCTTTCAGAGTCCATGAGCAATGGCACCTAAAAAAGCTCCACAAAAAGCAGCAAAGGAGGGCACCAGCAAACAGCCAGCCAAACGGCAGGAGCCTGCTGAAGGGCCCAAGACTCGGTCACAGATGACCAAAGTGAAGTTGCGGCCAACCCGCATTGCCCAACCAAAGGCACCCACCACAACTACCCAAAAAAGGAGGCCGCTGGAAAGAGCAAGCCACAGGCCAGAAAGCCAACCCCAATGGAGGGGAAAAAAGGGACCAAGAGGGTGCGAAGCCCCAGCCCCCCAAGGTCACCATCACCCCACCCACGTGGCTACCATGGCAAGACAACCAAAAGGAGACACCGGGAAAGAAGCCCCAGAAGCTCAACCTCTCCACATCAACGGGACCACAAGGCTCATGCCAAGAGGGCAAGGCACAGGGCCAGATTCCGAGTTCACCATCCCCACCCGCACGGGTGTCAAAATCATCGGACAAGAGGGCAAGGCACAGGGCCAGAAGTCCGAGTTCGCCCTCCCCACCCGCACGGGTGTCCAAATCAGCGGACAAGAGGGCAAGGCACAGGCCCCAAAGCCCAAGCCGGCCGTCTACCTCCAAGGGGCATGGGTATTCTAGGGGGCCACAGAGGCACAGGGCCCCAAGCACGACTTCATCCACAACACCCTCTCCTCCTCGGCCACATTTGGCACCGGCACAGGTGGAAAGGTACTCTCCATATGCCACAGCTACGCCTGCAAGTTCAGTGGCCACCCAGCCAAGAACCCCAAGTCCATATCCAAGTCCAGTTCAATCAGAAGCCAGCCACCTGTCCTACATTTCTCCCCAACACAGCCAGGCCAGAATGTCCCCCGATTTGCCGCCAACCACCGATGAGCCAGAACGTCTAGCAACAGGGCGCACATTGCGCCGAGGCCACTTGAGTGGCAGGTTTGGTGAGGCCCAAACTCTGGCATTGGCTAGTGGACTCACCTTGTATTATGATGAGCTATATGGGCGCAGATCCAAAGCTACAAGCAAACAGCGCAAAGTCGAGATTTTGGAGGAGCTCACCAGACAGGTCAATGCAGCGGGGGAAGAGCTCAAAGATGTGGAGCAGATACAAAGGAAAATATCGGACCTAAAGTATGCAGCACGGAAGAAAGAAAATAAACGGCGTCATTACAGGTACATATATACTTTGTGGATTTGTCTTCATCTTGTATTGGCAACATTTAGCTAAATGTGTGCAACTCTCTTTTCAGCTTACAAACTGGCGGCGGATTCCCCACAAAACTGCAATTTACCCGAGCTGAGGAGAGGGTGCTGGGCCTGCTACATCCTGTGGCCTTAGAGGAACACTCGGCCCGACAGGACACGGACATCCCTACTATTCCTGCAGGTTAGTAATGTTATTGTGTATGTGAAATGTGATCTACGTGTAAAATGAGGCACAAACCCATATATTAACACGTGCCTTGTAGTGGAGGTAACAATTTAAACAGTGTGTGTTATGTGTGGTGAATCATCATTTGCTTTTTTCCTTGCTCATACATTATTTGGGAGAGTCTTGAGGAACACTATTGAGATTAGCAAAGGATTGCCTGTTATGTATTTAGAGTCAATTACATACAACACTTCCATCTTTATCTGTAGCCAATTTGGGTTTGAGCTGTGCTTTGCTCAGAAAGGCTTGATCTGGGGTGCTTGAAAGTTTGACCTAGAAAGAATGGCAAACAGCCTAATCTAATGGCAAATGTTGTTTGCAAGCTGAGTGTGGTCCCATAATGGGCTTTTAGGGATGTGTGAAGCCTCAGAACAGCCAGTACATGCATGTTTATTTTGGTTAAGGAGATCAATGTGTATGTACTTGTTGACTAATACATCTAACAGATAATGGCATTCATAGTCAAGTTAAACTTGGTCCGTTGGGGGAGTTGCCATTCATGCATGGGCCCGTGTTTTAGTGAACCATATGTGTAAATACACATCAGCAATGCCTAGTTGTGTGTTAACATGCCTTCTTTTCCCCAATGCAGCCCAGCATCATCCCTCAGCTAGTGGGGAATCCTCTGCCAGTTTTACAATGCCGTCTACTTCCGTGCTGCCTCGGACCCAGGATCCGATATATACGGATATACGGTAAGTGTCTTTTTATGATGTTGCTTATGCATGTGCCTTGCCATGTTTCTTTTTGCTGAATTACATATGTATTACCCAAACTGAACCTTTGTTATTTACATGTCCCAACAGACCCACAAACTGATGGAGGAAATCCAGGAGCTGGAGGAGGATGGACCCTTCATTGGACCTTCTGAACAGCTCCCCCTGGGACAGAATCTGCAACTGTCCCAACATGTTTCTACACCAAATCCTCAGCAGCAGAGTGAAGCTGGCTGCATGCTGCCAGCCCATCGTGGGCAGCATGCAGAGACTGAGCCGACAGTCTCCAGTGTTACCTCTGCTGCTGAGGATTTGCCAAGCAGACCTGTGGCTGTTGGTGGACCTAGAGGCACATCATCTGCACGCCCCCCAACCCAGGGAATTGGGAGGCGTAGTCAGCTATGTCGCCCAGTTTCCCAGGGGAGGGGAGCGCCAATGATGGAGTCAGCATGGCACCATGAGAGGCGGCTATTTCGCTTCCAAAATCAACAAAACCACGAGCATCTTCATGGGCAATTAGAAACATTAAACAACACCTTAAACTCCATGCTGACTGAATTTAGGTCCAACAACAGCCACATGGCCACCTTATCCAATTATTACAGTACCATGCTTGAGGAAGTTCGAAATAGCAACAGCCACATGGCCACCTTAACTTACAATCTCAGTGCCATGATGGCTGAATTTCCAATAGAAACATGTTGGAACAGTTGCAGATTCTGAATGCCACACAGGCCCAGGTGAGGGCCCACCTCCAAGGGCCCCAACCTTGGTTTTATGGGCATCCCCCATTTTAAGGCTTATTTGGCCTGTATCTGCTCCACATCTTTGCTCTACATCCCCACTGTATTGATGTCTGGTGAGCCCTACCAATATACCCTTTTGGGATGGCTTTGCTTGTTTGCTTTGGATTTGCGCCCATATAGCTCATTAGAGTGCTGAGGTAGGCCACTAGCCAATCCCGGAGGTGAAGCCTCAATGAACCTGCCACTCAAGCTGTTGCGCTGCAGGCTTGTGGCGAATTACATTGGTTCTGGCTCCTCCTGTTTGTAGGCATGATTGGGGGACATTCTGGCCTGGCAAACTACTACCTTGACCCCTGGCTGAGATTGAACTGGACTTGGATTGGGACTGGGGGTTCTTGTTTGGGTGGCACACTGAGTAACAGGTGTAGATGTGGCATAGGTTTGGCTGCTTTACATCTATGCCTGTGGCAAATGTGGCCAAGCAGGAGAGGGTGTGTCTGTGGGCCAATTTGTTTGCTGCCCAATGTGGACATGGCAATGCTTGTCACCTATGTTTTTTAAATTTTCATTTGTCACAAACTTTGGACAGGAGTGCCTTACTTTAGAACTCCTGCCTCTGGCCAATTGCTATGTGGCCTGATTTGCCTAAACTTTTATTTGTGTTTTGGCCATGTATTTTATGCAACTATGGGAGTGACCATCAACTCCAATGTTTGCTTTGGAAATAAATTAAATACATTTTTAATTAACCTGTTGTGGACTAAGTTTATGCCTTTATGTTTTTGGGGAATAAAGATGACTTAAAGTAGGCACTAACAAATTTGGAACATCAAAAAAAGTCTAAAATCATGTGTGAGGTTCTTTGTAATTAATTAGTTACTGTTTATAAAAGTAAGAAACAAGCATACAAACACAAAGGTCCAAAAACACAAATAACAAACAATAAAGGGACAAATCAAACAAAGGAACACCAAATTAAGCAAAATGTGTCTCTATTAAATTAGTCCGCACGGCTTGGGCAGACGCACTAGGTGGGCCACGATAGTCCTCCTCTGGGTCATCGGTGGGTGGAGAGGGGGGCAAATCCACATACCGGGGGACACGCTGCATTATAGCAAAATTATGCAACACTGCACAGGCCATTATAATATCTATGACCTTTTTGGGGTCATACTGAAGTGCTCCCCCGGTATGGTCCAAGCATCGGAAACGGGTCTTCAATAGGCCAAACGCCCTCTCCACTACAGCCCTGGTCTTCCTGTGCGCCCTATTATATGCCTCCTCGGCTGCATTCTGGGGCCGGGCCGGAGGACGGGCGTCAACAGCCACGGAAGGAGTGGATAGCCGGAATCACCTGCCAAAATGTATTATAAAAAACATAAATTACACATTACTCAATAAATGGAATCCCCAAAACGGGCCATCAACATGACTAAGAGGCTAGGTCACATTTGCTACACAGCATGAGCATACATAGTGCACAGGCCCCAAAAAAACACAAAAAACATCAAATAGATGTGGAAACAAATTAAACATCCAAGATGGCGGATGAGGGACATTCAGCCAGACTGCTAACAGGTATTGGTTTCGAACTGTGCTGCTCAGCATTCTTGGATGTCTTAAATTTTCAGGACCCTGTATCTGCTTTGTATGAGTCCAAAACAGCTCTAACCCGCCCCCTGCACTTTATCCCACTCTCCTCTACTCAGTAAGTGTAATGCATCTAATCAAAGATGGCGCAGACCCTATTATAAATTCAAGGACATAATTTAAGCAGAGTGCGGGGAAGACTAATTCTTACTTTACTCTAAATTTTAACTTTAAATTTGGCTAATGCAGGACTAACATTTGGCAAGGCTATGTTGTTAGAAAAATCGAATGGTTAAGGTTGTGTTTAACATGTAAACAAGGTATTCAAATAGGCATAGTTTCATACATGGGACACAAACTAAATTCCTAGCCATACATATAAAAAAAAAGGACGTTATTGGCGTCAACTTACCAAGGAGCCATCCACCGGAAAATTCCCCAGACTCAAACCGACCGTACAATCCAGATCTGCAAAGAATGTAGGCATCATGGGATGAGCCTGGGAACCCGGCGAACAGACTAAGGAACCGCATGTCCGGGGCCACCACTGCTTGGACATTCATTGAGTGGCCCATTTTGCAGTTCCTGGGATAAAAAAAACAATAGAAAGGGAAGGAAAACTAGGGAAACACTAACTAATCACACCCTAAGCAAAACCTGTGGCCCAATTAAAATAGCAATAAACAAGTACATAAGTATTTTGTTTAGCAAAAAAAGATTATGTATGTTTGAAAAAGGAAAGATTAACTTTCCAGTGTCTATTTCAGGTACACATTAAAATGTTTCCTTGGTGAACACATGTGACATTTATATGCAACTAAATACGGTCCATGGTTCCAAAGGGAATCTTTACAAGGAGGGAATAATTAAAAGGAGGGAATAATTAAAAGGAGAGATACATTACAATGAGGGTTAAATTACAAGGAGGGAATAATTACAAGTAGGAAATAATTACAAGGAGGGAATAATTATAAGAAGGGACATTTTACAAGGAAGGACTTTTTGAAATTTTTTGGACATAAAAAAAAAAAAAAAGGAAACCAAATATGACTGATTGGACTTGCCTGTAGATATACTCGTTGACTGCCGGAGGGACCAGGGCAACGTGGGTGCAGTCAATGGCACCCATGACGTTGGGCATGTCGGCGCTGACAGCGTAGCCGGCCTGCCCGCTCCCACCATGCCGGCAATTTTTTTTTTTTTATTTCAGGGAAAATTCAATCGGCACGAACCAAAAAAAATTCTGGTTCGTGCCGAATCGAATTTTCCCTGAAATTCGGAGCGAATTCCGGTTCATCCGAACCGGTTCGCTCATCCCTAGCAATAACGTAAGTTATCTGAACGAACGAAAAATATCAGATTTGGTTTGGAAAATGACCCGAACTAACGCATATGTTCCGATTTGCATTCGTTCATCGAAAGCGCATATACGCATTTGCCCGAATGTTCGTACGAATGAAAAATGGATGAAAAAAAACAAAAAAAAAACAAACACCCACAAAAACTTTCACAGACAGCTACGGAAGTGCAGACGAATGTGCCTCTGAATTGTGCCTTATGTCTTGAAGGTTCTGGCCTGCCCTGCGGCAAGTGTCCTATCAGAACATGTGTTCAGCTGTGGCAGAGGCTATTGCTAGCTATTGACAGTTGGAGTGGAAAAATATTATTGCAGGGCTGTCTTGGGCAAAATAATTCAGTGTCTACTTCTGTCCTGGGTAAAATGATTTTGTACCAGCATCTGTTCTGGGCAAAATAATTACGTATCTGCATCTGTCCTGGGCAAAATATTGTTTTGTAATCATAGATTTGAATGTTCATGTTTGCATTTTGTTTTGTGTTTGTTATTAACCGGCCCTTTGAAGGCGACCAGACACCCTTGATTTAAAGCAACAAAAGCAGGTGTACTTTTTTCTTTCTGAACCATCACATATTTTTTACTTTTCCAAGGAACAGAATACTCAATTTAAAGAATAATGCTTTAATGATATTTGAAAAGGAACTAGCAAAATTAAATAAGGGATATACCTTACCTATAACCTCATCGTTGCCCTCCTCAAAAATATCTTGACTAAAAAGTCAGATTCTACAATTTCTAACGAAACATCAAAAAATGATTTTATCCTCAAATAAAACAGAAGAAAGTTAAGGTTTTCCTGTACATTTGAAAGTCATTCTATATGAAGTGTGCCTTTTATATTTTATATAACTATATAATATGGATTTTAACCATACAGAGGCTTGATACCTACTTTACTTTACTTTTACTTTACCTAATTATACTTCCACAAATTTCCTCACTCCACCTCTATAATATACATAAAAAATAACATATGTTTATGCAATTTCTTGGGTGTTAAAATTAAAAAGGTTTCTGAGGTGCAGGTTGAAGTTCACACCACAAGGCTGGCGCACCTTGCTTCACCAAATAAATACCCTCCTTATGTAGCCACCCAGTGGTTGTGATGTGTGTTGTAGCCTGTCAAGGATTTTGCTTGTTATATTACAAAGCCGTGTTAAGTTAATATTGTGATATGGGTGTCTAAACTTGAGGAAAAATCAGTGGACACTTCTGTATCATAGAAAAGTTTAGGGGGTAGTTAATTTAGCAAGCTTTAATCAGCTTCCAAATATGATAACAGATTGGGACGCTGACCTCATATAAAACACAAACGGAAAGCCTAGTTTCCTGGACTTGCTCACCAGCGTACCTTCACCTGTCTCATGGAATGATTACTTTCCCTCAGCACTTCTGGTTTGCTGAACGTGTACAGCCATGTATTAAGTTCAGGAGAGAACCATAGAGAATAATAGAAACCTTCGGCCTGATTCAGAGCCTGCCCGTGAATGCTTGTTTTTTTGGGAACTGATCTTGGAGGCCGATTCATTAACAGCGCCAGGTAGCGCCAGATGAGCGACTGTAGCGTGATTTTTTCAGCGCCAGCCAGTATTCGCTGTGCTTGGCCGGCGTTAGCTTGATGACAGCGACTCAGTCGGTGTGCGGTAATGTTGAATACGGGCTTAGGGGTCGCTGTTTCACAGGTTCAGCGTTGTATGTGAGCGCCTGACAACGAATGGCCAGAGCGAACGGCTAGCTTCATATTCATTAACAAATCACGCTCCGAAGGTGCTGTCGCTGTCCATTCCTTGTTTAAACCCCAGAGCGCTGGCGGCGATGGGTATTAACTAGTTTTTAACCCCTAAACAACCATATTTTTTGAATGTAACATTATACATGTTTTTAGAATCATTTTGTAATATGAATACATTAATCTCAGACCTGTTAGATCAATTCTGCACAAATTTTTTTTTACATTTTTTTTTACTTAAAAATAAATCCTAACATTGCAGAAGTGGTCTCCGAATTTTTGACATTAAAAAAAAAAAAAATTAATATCAATTAATTATGATTAATTATAGATTGCTCCATTGAAATGCATTGGACATCGCCAGGGAGCGACAGCTCATACCTGGCGCTGTGAAGGAATTTGCAGCGGCGCTGTTCGGTCCAGACGGCTTCATGATGAATGCCGCGCCAGCCGTCGCTCTCGCCGGCGCTAGCCTCATTCTGCTTGATAAATGCGTCATTGTGACCGCCGCCGGGCGTACTTGAGTCGGTAGTCGCCGTTAGCTGCCGCTACCTGGCGCTCGTCAGACACTACCTGGCGCTAGCCCGTGATAAATAAGGGCCTTGGTAACAGGGAAATTGAGAACGCTCGTATAATTTACAGCCATGTTCCAAGAAGGGTGCATTCATGTAAGCAACTGTATTTGCTTTGCACATGCATACGGTTTATCCGAGCATTTACGGTATTTGCAGCCAAAGTAGTTTTGGAAGCCGCATTTTTACCTGTTTTTGAACTTAACTTGTTGTGGAGCTCATTGTTCTCTTTGTCTCCTTGTGTGGCTTTCCCGTGCATGCCTTTTTTTGTTGCAACCAGCCATTTTTATGTGCTTCCTGACGTCCCCCGCCACTGTAGTCATGGTAGTCTGCATGTCCTTGCACATACTTACCCTAATCCCCCCTGCTGGCATCTAGGGCATCCCATGTAGTCTGCATGTCCTTGCACATACTTACATTTCTTCCCCCTGCTGGCATCTAGGGCATCCTATGTAACCTGAATGTCCTTGCAAATACTTACCTTTCTTCCTCCTGCTGGCATCTAGGGCATCCCATGTAGTCTGCATGTCTTTGCACATACTTACCTTTGTACCTTGGTTGCCAAGTTGTCTGCTTCTACCCATTATTACTCGATTCATACTTTGGCCACCTTCTGTTTTGCTGATCTGTTTTGCACTGCTGCTTGTTTGCTTAGCATCTGCTTTATGTAGTTGTTGTATTGTTATATTATATTTATTTTAGTTTATTAACTTTTTTAATTATTTTTATTATAAACAAATATTTATTTTAATATTTTTTAATTGTTTTATTTTTTTCTGGGACCAACATGGCACCTGCAAAGAGAAAAAAATATACATTAGCACTTTGTGGTCCACATGTGCGCCTCTTTTCATGTGTGTTAGGCTTGAAGTCGTACCTTTGATCCATGAAAGTCTGCAAACAAAAAAACAGATGTGCATTGTTAACTTATTTCCTCTGTTTGGGTCTCCTTTACCTCCACATGCATGCCCCTGTCCCTTTAAGTAAGTTTCAGGGACAGTGCAAGCACCCAAGCCTCTTATATGCTAGTGTATGCCAGTGCTAACTAATCCAGTTCTCTTGTCCCACAATATCAGACACACTTAGGCCAAAAGGTGCACCTAACCCTCCACTCCGCTACTACTGTCGGATAGGGCTCGGTGACTACGGCCAGCAACAAGGCAAAGCCAGCTCTCACATGCCACAATAGTAGTAGATTGCAAGCACAGACACACTTAGGCCAAACGGTGTGCCTAACTTTCCCCACTTAGGCGTGCCTAACTTTACAAACATGCCAGAGTGGTCCACGTGATTGTGGCAGCAAAGTAATGTGGCCCTGTAACGTTGGAAGGCCAGGCCTCCACCATTACTGTGGTGCCCTGTGCCTTCTTTTGTATTTTGCAGCCTCTCTCTGTCACCTGCACTTTGGCAGGTGTGTAATGCAGCACACAGCATAGGTGAATGGCATGAAAGTGTGACCATCATATAATCCTCCTGCTGCTCAGGGGTGGGTGACATGTTGGACCTTTGGATGTCGTCTGTATGACTAACCTGTGCACCAAGGCACACATGTGCCAAATTGCCCCGAAAGTATGCTTGCGTCCATACACCGTGTAGCCTATAGGTTGCTTGTGCGTTTGAGGGGATGTTAAATAAACAAAATACAATTACCTACTCAATTAGGTATAAAATAACTCATCTGAGGGTCAGACTTTATTGCCACTGTTGACTTAGGACCTCACTATGCCGCACCATAGGTGCCACCATAGCCAGGAACCAGGAGCCAGGAACACAGGCATGGCTGAGGAACCAGCAGCATCCGGCCCAGGTACCACAGCCCTAGTCCTAGCCCCAGGACCTGCCGTTCGTCCCACAGGCACTTAGAGATGGAATTATACCAAAATTATAACAAAAAACAGAACTTTGGATGTTATTTAATCACACACACACAAGGTAAGGGATATAATAAATCACAAATGACATGAGTAGAGAAAAAAAATAAAATTCAAGAAAAATAGGAGTCCACCAAATGCTGGCGAATGCTTTGGCCTGCATGGTTCTGGGTGCCAGAATACAGATGGCCAGGAATCTCTGGAGCAGAAGCAGGGGTTGTCTCCCCCAAATATGCTGCCAGCCTCTCACTCAAGGGAAAGTTATGAAGGCTGATGCATGCCATGATAATTTGCACGACCTTCTCTGGCTTGTATTGAAGGGTGACCCCTGTGTTGTCCAGACAGCGAAATCTGGCCTTCAACAGCCCAAAGGCATGCTCAACTACAGCCTGTGTGTGGCAGTGGGCCCCATTATAAGCCTCCTGACCAGGTATCTGGGACCTTAAGAAGGGCGTCAGAAGCTAGGGCAGCAAGGGATAACCTGAATAGCCTAAAAGACAAATTAAAATGTAAATTAAAATACTACCAGGCAACACAACATTAAAACAGCCTAGACCAAATAATAGGTATCACAAAAGGGCCAAACAAGCAAAAGGTAAGGCATTTCTAACTGTAACAGGGAGAAGGGGACATTCAAAGAGGGGCATGAGCACAGTTGAGATGATGGAGGGCAGGGAGACCAATTGGCTAACACAAGAAACTTGGACCAATTGCAAAAAAGGGGCACATAACACAAGAAAAACACATTGCAAATGCAACATAAACAATAAACAGGCAGATCCACTCCAGCAATAAACAGACCTATATACAAGCCAACCACCAGTCAGCGCACCACTCTCAAAAAGGGTGCTTAAACTGAAATTTTTCATGATAAATGCATCGTGGGACAAGCCAGGGAAGCCAGGGAAAACATTAAAAAAGCGAAGATCCGGCCCCACGACACATGGACATTAAGAGAGTGGCCCATCTTGCGGTTGCTGAAAAGAAGCCACAAATAAAAAAGGCTCACTAGACTGGCAACAACAAATGAACCTCAAGAAAAAAGTAAAACAAGGGCCAAATGGGACACAGTAAAGCTCTTTGGGTGGAGGGGAAGCTAGGCTTGACTCAAGAGAGGAGAGGGGGCTACAAGGAGAAACTATGTGGACCTAAACATACTGAAACATACTGATGGAGTGCATGGCACTTGTCGTATTCACAATGTTGAAAAAATACTCACCTCACCGCGTCAGGGAAAGAGATGTATTTCTCCTGTAGGACAACCATGCCATCAAGAAATTTAGTTAGGGCGCGGCTCAGTGAAGGCTGGGACATGCTAACTGCCCCTAGCCTCTGGAAGGAGCCATTCACTAAAACTTGAAGGCAGCCAACCATGGCTGCAAACTTGAGTAAAGCTTCTCAAGAGAAAGGCGGTTCAGTCGGGTCAATTTGAACACCTGCTGATTGGTTATGTGATCAATATCCAGGCAATGGTGGGTATGCCTAAGCTCTGGAAGGTACATGGTTAACAGCCCACACTGCAGATGCGCATACTCTTCACAGAATTCGTCAAGTGGGTCCATTGTAGGTGCAGGGGATGTAGGCTGTATTTTCACTAGCAACACAAGAATGTTCAAGGTTTCCTGCTAGCAACAAGATGGTGTAAGGTTGAACTGGAAATCTATGGCTTTTATAGGTCCAAAAACCTACAAATTGGGGCTCTGAGTCCTGCACAAGCGCAGGTTAAACCCATAAAATTACGGACGCCTTGAGTAATTTTTATATGGTGAGCACTCGGTTTGGTATATACATACAATCTCAATCACCTGACATGAAAAAGATATAGTACATCAACGTAATTCCAGCTAGCGGGAATGCGTGCAGGCTGGAATGCCTCATTTTATGTCCCAAATGGGGCTCTCAGAGATTAGGACTGCGCCCCACAGAGGCACCTTGGCGCTGGTGGTGCAGCTTAAGCATACTTCTGCAGATGTGCGTAACCAAGTTTAGAGACAGATTGTAGGCTGGTCTGCAAGCTAACAGGGTTGAGTGCTGTGACTCCTTTAAGACTTTTGTATCCTGATTGCCCTGCTAACGTGCACCTCCTAGGTTAGTTATAAAATGGTCTGAGCGGCTGCCACCCCTCCTTTGTTTCTTTGGAATGCCTCATGACCCATTGGCAGTCCCGATCTGAGGTCTTAAATGGATTTTCCCTTTGACAGTGTGCTGTGCCTATCATCCAGTGATTCACCTGTCTGTGATGTAAGAATCACTTATTGCTGGGGCAAGAAGTCAGGGTAAAAGGCCACGGACAGCCATAAAAACTTAATAGAGGATCTAGGCCTGCTCAACACTGTCCAAAACTAGGGAACATGTTTTGTCTTGACTACGTTAACTACCAACAAGTCTACAAGTACGAATATTTCATTAAGGTGTCTGAAAGTTAATTTAAGAATTTTCAGTGGTGGCATAATACATTTTCAACCCAAACTCTTCACTCCACATTACAATTCTTTTAAATGCTTAAAAAATGTCCTTTATTAAACCTAGTTCAGAACATTTTGAAGCCGTCTTCAATCAAAGTACAGCTTCTCATTAAAACCGAATGATTATTAAAAAGCTCGTATGGCTTCCTCTCGTGAATTATTTGCATTCAGAAATGTGTGCTGTATTGGTTTTAAGAACAAATGCAAATATATCAGCAGGGTCCCTCACACAGGCTTTATTTTATTATTAGCCACATTTTATGCATTGCGTTTATTACATCCTCGTCATCTTTCACATTATATTAAAATGTTACCCTTCTTAAAATAATAATATTTTTTTCCTTTCATAATTGTCTGACTCCACATCTTGCTGAGGTTCCCACTCGTAGCAACGCTATATATAATTTTGAATAGTGGGTAAAAAAAAATAGTGTCTTGGAGCCAAATAAGAGGAAAGTCCATCCATGGTGCCATCACCCGTGGAGAGCCTGATTATAACGTTGAGGGTAGTACAGTGATTGGTGGAGGCAGAGAAGTACTTTTTTCATAAATTTATTTTCTATGGAAAAATATAAAAACAGACTAATGGAAGTCTATGTGCATATTCCTGCTCTGTACAGCCACGTGAATATATTCAACAGAATACAAACCATTAGCATTGATGGAAATAACCGACCCCTAAATATACCATTAAAAACAGAATGGGAAAATCCAGATTGCTTGTATTGCTTGTTTTCTATCGAACAATAAATGCGTTGCACTTTATTCTTGGGAAGAACACAGATATATATATATATATATATATATATATATATATATATATATATTAGAGAGAGAGAGAGAATACCTGTCGGTCTGTAAACACCAAAAACAGCTGGTCCAGCAACTCCTGCCTAATCTTGTCCCCGGTTTCTGAGAAATAGTGCCGCAGCGAGTGCCCATCATAGATCAGCACATGTTGTTTGTCGTGCCCACACCTACATTAAATGAAGGGAACATGCACGTTCACTATAACTTAAGGGGTGGCAGGAGCACTAATAGACCCCGTCAGACCCAGCACCGGCCTGAGAGCTGCCGCAGTGGCACCTTTTTTATTGGGTTTACAGACCCTTGTTTTTAGCCAGGGGTGAAAACTGAGGAGGTGCATAGGGAGCAACTGCACCGCGACCCAAAAGGTTAGGGGGGCCTAAGCATTGTTGCTCCTCCACCTTTTTTTTATCATATTTGGACTCACTTGGCGTCATTTAGATAAAAGAGGCACAATTTGTCTCTGCTGTTTCAGTCTTTAGTTGTCTAGCTGCATCAAACTGAGTTAAAAAACAGAAGAAATTAGTTATGCCACTGTGGAAAGGAAAAAAGGAATCCTCCAAAAACGGGGTTCCTGATCTACAAGGGCAGTCTTGTATCACTGGACACCATTTAAGTGCCATTTAGACATAGAAAATGGACCCATAAAATAGGTGTTGGTTCACTTCACTGGAGGGGGGGTGCAGAGTCTCAACCATCTGCAAAGCTTTGTAAATTATACCTTAATCAGTGTTCCCTGCGTTCATGTGGAAGCTGTGGAACGAGGAAAAACCCTTTAAATGCCAAGCCCACTCGAGTCTCATATGCTTGCCTCTCCAACTGTTAATCGCCAAGCACATGGGACTCACGGACCTGGCTTTTCCACCTGCTAGCGGGCAAAAACATTTAAAAAAACACTCACCTGATCCCTTGATCGATCCGTCCACGTCTTTTCTTCACCTGTGGGGTATCCGATCCCCCCTCTGGGGCTCTCCAGGATTCAGGAGAGGGCCTGGAAGAGGACTCCCCCACTCAGTCACTCCCCCACTGCCGCTGACTTGCTGCTAGAAAAAAAAAAGACATATACTCACCTGCACCCGCAATCCCTCCCGCCTGCTCTCGTCTTCATCTGGGGGGCCATGGATTCCTCCCTGGGCTCCTTGGCGGTGAGGAAAGCCCCCTTCCCCGCTTCTGCTGGCACTTGCCCCACCTCTAGCCCCAACTTTTGTGGACGGGAGGATTGTGTCAGCTCATTAAATCATCCGCCCCTGACCCCACGATCTTCAGTCCTGACAGTGATTGGCAGAGAGAGGATGGAGGGGCAGGGGACTCTGATACCCTGCCTCCCCAACCCTCCACCGATCACCGGCATCTGTCATCGGAGGTGGTAAGGACTGGAGTTGTTGGTGAAAGTGGTTAGTGAGATATGTAGGATTCTCCAGCCCAGAGCAGCAGTGATGTTAGTTAGTAAGATATGTAGGCTGTTGCTATATAGGATACAAACATGGTGACTTGTGATAATGTTCAATGTTCCTGACTGGCTGACTGACCTACCCACCTATATACCTGCCAACTGACCCACCAACCTGCTTACTCACTTACCTACCTGCCTATTGACTCACCCACATACCTATCCATCCACCCGCTTACATACCTATCTACCTGGCCACACACCCACCTACCTACTTATATATCTGACCCCCCCTGACCATCAGCCTACCTGCCTTCCGATCTCCCTACCTGCCCTCCCCCTAACCTCACTACCTGCCCTCCCACCTACTTACCCACTCGCCTATCTGCCTAACCACCCACCTTTCTACCTACTCACCTACTTACCCAACTATATACCTGCATACTTATCCAACCACATACCTACCGGCCTATGTATCTACAAGTCTACTCACCCACCTACCTACCTTCTTATTTTAAATTCCCACATATCTTCTTCCTAGCTACCCACTACCTGTGCATCACAGTACCTACCTATCTATCTGCCTACCCACCTAGCTTCCTGTTCAGCCACCTAACTGACTACCCCACCTACCTATCTATGCCCACTTACCTACCTACCCACTCACCTCTTACCTGCACCTAGTGCTGTGCATCTGTGCTGTATGCAATGTGTGTGTATGTGGAGGTTATGTTCGAAAGGTTTCTAACATAACCTCCACATTAACACACATTGCGCACAGCACAGATGCACAGCACTAGATAGAGTGGTTTTAAACAGGAGCATGACTTATCCACTCATAGTAGAAATGTGCTTGTGTTTTATTTCTGAGTGGTGTATGTTACTGACATGTGTATGCCTTGGTCTAACACAGTGTTGTGATCATCAGAGTGATTGGAGTAAGGAGCAATGATTGTTTTTGCATTTTTACAGGGGAGGAGCAGGGTTTATCTGCTTAGTATGTGAAGTGAGGGGTGGGTAACCTGTTTCTACATACATGCAAAGCCCTGGCATACCTCCTTCATTGCAGTTAAGGGGGTGGGTGTGCCAGCATTACTGTGACAGATGACAGGGAGGTGACCTGTTTATCACAGAGGCTGCCTGGAGATGATACTGCCAGGATGACACAGGGGATATGCTCTGACTTTCTGTTTAGTGTACAAGCAAAGGCAAGCATTTCTTTTGTTATATTACTTGGTTGGACTATTACTTTGAATTGCATGTCCAGTGTTTTCATAACCCCCGTGCACATCCCTGCCTGCCCATGTAAGTTTGGGGCTGGGCAAAGGCTGTGCCCATGGCCTGAGACAGTTGGAGAATGGCACTATATCCCGGCTGCTTTATTTTTGTAAACCCCCTCCATCCTGTCTCAGTGCCTGGGGAAGGAAGCCAGGCTGAGGGTTATGAAGACACTGAACATTTGCTTTATTAGGAAAAAAATACTGCATCAGGGGCCTCCATCAGCTTTCCTGCCCAGGGGCCTCCACCACATTTAATCCAGCCCTGATGGGGAGGCTTTGTGGAGCAAGGCATCATTCTGCCAGGATTGTAGACCTTGTAGAGGAAGATTTTCAGATTTTGCCTTGGCATGCCCCCTCCATTGAATGGAGTGGGTATGCGGATTGGCAGTCTTCCATGGAGGAAGAGATGTTTTTTTCAGATTTTTCTTTACGTTTCAGCCTTGTGTAAAGCCCCAGCGAACAATTAGTTAAATGCTCACCTGCGTTTCCCAAGAGATCACAAGCAGGATGTCCAGGGTATGTTGGATAAAATGGCCCAGGGGACCAGTTTTGCCTTTACCGTAGGTCCCTTTTTACTGGCTTCAGTTGTCGTTGCCATTGTTCAAATCTCTCGGTGTTCTCTTTCATTATGTTTGAAATGCCCACCCCCAGAGGTGGGGGGATATAATGATACACAAGCAAGAGAATAGGGGTTTACAATAGAGAGCATAAACAGAATTTTATTTATCTCCCAGGGAGAGGAATAACAGTTCTGAGGTTGGCTAAATTGGTTTTGCATCACTGGTAGGTTTGCTCTGCTTTAATGAGGGTCCACATGCCACCTTGAAGGGTCTGTATTAAAGCAGTCCTAAACTCTGAAAGTTTCTCCCCATACTGCCACCGACCGATCAGGAGAGCTCAATGAAGTTACAGTAATAGGTGTGGGCCGCTGTAGCTGTAATTATCCACATTGATTTCAGGTTCCACTTTAATTTTCCCACTGGTATTTATCCCAAATTGGGATGCACCCTTAGGTGGCCCTAAAGTATTTTCAAACATTTGGACTGCTTTAATGCTAACCTCCACGCTCCCTTGCAGTTCTCTAGCATTAGTTAAACAGCTGCACACTTGTTGGGCAGCCACATCTCAATTTAGAATCACCCAGGAGTAATTGTTAAAAGTGACCCAATATAATTTTTGACTTTAGGTCTGTTTTCGGTTAATCATGAAGCAACCTGCAATTTCCATATGCTGGGAATTATCACATGTTCGGTGTTGATGGGTAAAGCCTGTAGAATTGGCTATAATAATTATTTTATGCACAAGGCAGCATGACCTCTAGATTCAGTCCCATGTCCAGGAGTAGGGCCAGCTCCAGGTTTATATGGGCCCTTGAGTGAGAAAATCCTAGTGGGCTCCTTTTTTGTGTTATGACACACATAGCAGTAAAGCTGCAGGCATGAAGGCTATTGCATAGATTTTACCTACCTACGCGGAGGCCGATTCATTAATAGCGGCAGGTAGCGACAGTTGAGCGACTGTAGCGGCATTTTCAGAGCGCCCGCTAGTAGTCGCTGTGCTTGGCCGTTGTTCGGTAGTTGATAGCGACTCAGTCGGTTTGCCATAATGTTGAATATTGGGTGAGGAGTCGCTATTTGACAGGTTCCGCGCTGTATGGGAGCGCATGATAGCGACTGGCCCTAGCGACCGGCTCCCACCATATTCATTAAAAAATCACGCTCAAAAAATTATTGCGCTGTAAAATGCATGTTTAAACCCCAGAGCGCTGGCGCGATGGGTTAAAAGTAGTTTTTTAACCCCCAAACAACCATATTTTTGGAAACCAAAAAAAACAAGTTTTTTAAATAATTTAGTAATATGAATACATTAATATCAGACCTGTAATATCAATTCTGTACAATTTTTTTTTTTTTTCCCTTAAATCTATCTAAAATGGCAGAAGCGGTCACAGAATTTTTCACATTTAAAAAAAAAAGAATAACAATTAATTATTAATATTTAAAGATTGTTCCATTGAAATGCATTAGAGAGCGCCAGGTAGCGAGAGGTCATACCTGTCGCTGTTCAAGGTCGGACGCTGGCGCTGTGGGCTGAGGCTGGAATAATGATGAATGAGTCGCTATATGGCGCTATCTCAGTCGCTAAGCAGGATTGGCTTGATAAATGTGTGATTATGGTGGGGAGCCGGCGTTCTCGTGGCGGGGCCCGTCATTACCGGCCGCTCACCAGTCGCTACCTGTCGCTATTCCTTCATAAGTAAGGGCCTAAGTGAAATTCCTCCCACCTGTGGCTGCTTGCCTGAAAAATAGCAGTGCAGGGTAGATGTCTCATCATCAACCCTTGCTGCCAGTCTCCCTTTATAGTTCTTGTATTTCACAAAGAAGCAGTCTGTAGAGAGGGAATGACCTCTGGTCATCATGGCAAAAAGGTTTATTTACCGTGTTAGGTGAGCAGAGACCCCGGCACCTGCTCAGGTAAGCCATGTGCTGGCACTGGTCCTACCCAGGAGCATGCATAAGTTTCACATAGGGCATGATGCTATAGGACATCATTGGTGGCTCAACCATAATGACCCCCCCCCGTTCCTCCATGTGCTGTGTGTATTAACAAGCAAGCTCTTTCGATAAAGAGCATCACTGAGAGTGACATCATTCACTTATAGCCCACTTAGCACTTCTCAGTGAAATAGTGATTGGTGCCAGGCTACTCGCTAGTTTCTGCAAGGACATAAATACATGAGCGGAGCAAAGGGCAGTTGCCATTACCTGCTGGGCCACCAATGTTGTCTGTAAAAGAAAATAAACAGCATTGTAATGGCGCAGCTCGCAGTGTCAGCTATGGCAACGGATGCCCTCGCTGCCTTGGACACACCCCGCTTTGCGGCATTGTTTTGTGACGCAGATGGTCAGGTTGTCTGGGGCGCGGGCAATGGCTAGGATTGTGACTTAAGTCTGTTAGGAGGGACTAGGCTCCAGCAATGTGTTTCCTGAGCATCAAGGGGGCCGCCACCACGTGTGTCGGAGCACGTGCAGGACCC
The DNA here is from genome assembly GCA_027917425.1 of Gastrophryne carolinensis. NCBI lineage: Eukaryota > Metazoa > Chordata > Amphibia > Anura > Microhylidae > Gastrophryne > Gastrophryne carolinensis. The sequence continues at coordinate 424,451,561 of CM051235.1, forward strand.
CAGAAGCTCTTTCATTTTCATTGTCTACACACCTTGAAAAAGTGGTTGTTCTCAGCGCAACGCGTGGGTGAAGGTTTACCAGCGGGACACAGCAGGGACACAATCTAATATTCACATAAATTCACTCTATGAATTCACTCTATGTAGTTGCCTCTTGCCTATTGTTGTTTTCTCTTTCTTGATTGTTCACTATTGTACTTTATTATAGCAGTCTTTTATATATTTATTGATATTTATCTGGGAAAATTATCACAGGGCATTTGTTGTCATTGAATTTTTAGATGAATTATGCGATTAGATGTTGCACTATTGTGGTTGGGATGCCCCTGCTGTGTTTTGATTTTAATCATATGTTGTTTGTCATGGTTTTAATTTTAGAAATTTATGGAAATGTTCTAATCTGATTATCATGTGATTATTTGGGGTGACTGGTGCTGACCTGGCTTTTTTGTGGTAGCTGGGGCCACAGTATTTTGATAATTGACTCGTGTTGGTGTAGGGACCACCTAGTCGGCACATCACATCCATATGGATATATTATTGTGGTGGTGCAGTGTTGTTTTTTTTTTTTTGGACATTAAGAGTCAGCTTGGGGACCTGTGATCTTGGCTTGTATCAGAATGACGGTGGAAGGAGGCAGTGGACCCTTTCTGCCATGCGCTTGTTAGCAGCTGCATCTATTATATATATGCCACCGCTCACACACTACACAACAGTTGTTTGTTTTATATGAAAAAAGTTTGTAAGCTGTTCAGGCAGAGCCGCCGCGCTCCATCTTAAATGGGCCATTGCTTTGTAATATTAGATATTCATACAAACACAGCATGGCGTTTCAGTTAATGATTTTTCCACACCTGATAATGATCCAGGAGAAAGCAATACTGTGATCACACATTGTATCAAATACTAATAGCTGGAGAACAATTTATGCTAAATCAGCTCTGCCGCCGGGTGTGCCAGCTATTATTCTACATTTCATATGTCCTGGCTGCCACTACAGCTGAGAGGTGCATCGCAATGGCAAATTGCCAAAATGAGGTTGGGGAAAACTGCATACACAGTCTGTAAGAGGCATCCAAAGTATACAAATTGTGAATGTGTCTCTTTTATGAAGAGTAGTCAGCAACTTCCAGGACCAGTGACCTCCAATTGGTCTCTGGTGGTAACATGGCACAGAAGACTAACCGCTTGATAGAACACATTAGCAGTAAGTACGGCGTTACCTGTTCCCAAGGTTGAGGCAAATCAGGACACCCCTTTACAGTGGAGATAAGAGAATGAAAGTTCTTTGTTAACACCAGAAATGTGTCTGTAGTTTAGGCCAGAGGTCACCTTTGGGCAAATAATATATATGAAAGTCTGGGCACTTCCAAGCACTTAGTAAACTTTAGTAAACTTCTGAATAAATGTTAAAGGCACCCTTTAGAACCATGTAATTAGAATGGAAGGTTTTCCCTTTTTTATCATATCTCATTTGTATATAAAGCTAAAGGCCCCCTTAATATAAAAAGGGAAATCAGCAAGCCCACAAGACCTTTTTTCCATTCCCCATTCTCAGGTATATTGTAAGGATACAAAAGTATCAGGAAGTATTACATGCGGTCATTAAATAGGAACAAAACCCATTATATTCACCTTCCAGGGGTTTGTTCATCTTCCAGGGGCATCCCAATTTTAGATGCCCTGCCACGTGTGGAGGGAGTGGTAGGCATCCCCACACCCGTGGCCCACATATGCAGTGTGGTATTACCTGGAAATGTAATTATCTCAGTTTATGATACACATAGACTGCTGAGAATTTTTAAATATGTTTTTTGCAAATTAAAGTGATCCTATACCCAGAAAGGAAGTTTATGATGCCACCTTTCATCCCCATCCCAGTGACAAAACAGCCCGTGTTTCCTAAAGACTTTGCCCAATATTCAAAACAACATAAAATGGATACAGTCGGCCATATTGCTCTCTGGCCGTGCAGCCCAATCCCCGATGCTTTCCAGTGATGATACGTTCAATTGCAGTACACACAGCTCAGCGTTTGGGGTCAGCCTTATCAGTTAGAATAAACTCCAACCTAAATGCTATTACATGTCAGTCTAGTTGTAACTGAGTTAATTAGCATATGGCTGCCATTCGGATATCATACTGCTTCCTCTTGGTGTTTTTATGAATATTGGGTAAAGGCTTTAGTATAAAATAGAAATACAGGCTTTTTGGGGGCACTGGGCTGGGGATAGATGGTGACGACAAAAATATCCTTTCTGTATATAGGGTTACTTTAAGATGTTATAAAATATAAAATTAGCATCATGCATTCATGCAGAAGTGTGGATAACTATAGATGAGTGAACCTAAAAGTTTGGTTCCAGTGATTCGCCGAATTTCCCAAATAAATTTGTGTTTGCTTGAACCTAACTTTTAATGAACTCGCTTCAAAAATTAAAAAAATAAGCTTACCCGTTCCAGCACCTAGTGATGTGCTCCTCCCCTGGCACTGTCCCACGCTAGTCTCCTCAGCATCCCGGAACCTCTGCTCTCCACCACAGGGAACTGGTAAGGGGTCCATGAGACTCGTATACCTGTTGACAGGATTAAAGCCTTAACAAAAAAAATTTAAAAATTAAATGAAGCCATCCCTGCCACCAGCTTTGTGGGTCTGGTAGCCCAAGGCTACCAGCCCGCATAGCTCCTGGACCGTGGGCTCTTTAGGGGGGCACGTTATGGGGCCGGGAGTTAATGGCAAGTCACACACCTGCCGCAGGTGACCTACCACCACCTTGCGCCTTGTGAACAGGTATAGGGGTCTCATGAACCCCTTACCAGTACACAAAGAGTTCAATGTAAAAACACACGGGCACAAGAGAAAAAAATCTTTACTCTCCTCGCCGCAGAGAGAGGAAATTTATAATGGAAGGGAGCGGTAACATCACAATTTCCTTCCAATATAAACTGCCCCTCCCTGTAGCAGGGAGCCGCAGTGCTGGTAGGTCGCATGGCGTGGGACAGAGTGGAGAGCAGGGCCACCCTTTAGGGGCAACTTGTGTGGCCACATAGGCTGTCTGCTCTAGGGTGTTCTGCCTCAGCTACTGCAGATATTATTTTTTATTCCTGCATTTTTTTTGGGTGCCCCTGATCCCGGTTGGCCTTCTGTCAACTGGGCAATCTTGATGCCCCTCCTCACCCCTGAACTGACATGGTCACATGCAACACATCGCCACCTGTGATCGCCGCTGCCCCCCCCCCCTTTCCCTCTAAGTGGCAGGTTCGAGCATGCTGGAAGGCAAGGTGCTGCATGCTGCCATCCTGTCACAACATTGTCATTGGTGGTTTAGCACCCTGGTTAAAGTGGAACAACAGTCAAAAGTAACTGCTAGTTCTCTTACCTCACATTCGAGGGAATGTGCCAGTTTTGGTTACTGACACAAAACCCAGTGTGGCTGACCCTGGATTGCAAGACTCCGCAGCCGGCCACTGAGCAAGCTGTGGGACATCCCAAATCGGGATTCCTTGCTATGTGAACCCCCCTGGGGGGGCCAAAACTCACCTTTGCCCTGGCATCCACGCCCATGTAAACAGCAACAGCTTCATCCCCAGCATCTCTGGGTCGTGTCTAAACAGCCAAGTCCAAACAGCAACTGGGGATGCGGCAGCTCCCCCTCACTACTGCCGAGTTCTGCGTTTCATCAGGGCCATATAACTATTGTTAATATGCATGGCATATGGCGCTGATTGGGTGAGAGCCTGCATGTGCGCCAGGGGGTGGGAGAGAGTTTTTATGAGTGATTAAGAGAGTTTCACACAGCCGGAAAGTATGTGTGGGGGGGTGCCACATGTAAATCTCAAATGGGCCAGCTCTACTGGAGTGTAGAGGCGGTTCAGACAGGGACAGCGAGAGCTATTTCAAAGAAAACTTGGGTTCATGACGAATCAAACTTTTGAATCTCTAATGATAAGAGGCACATATTATGTTCATCAGTACTTCCTCTGAGTCCTTCTGGTAGTGTTTCACCACATATGTGTTGCATTTCTGATTTGTGTTTGATAAGCCCACCAAGCATGAAAGCTCAAGGTCAGTGCATAAAAATGAAATCTCCAACACGCTGTACTTGCCTGTCTCCAAAGACATTCCACATTTTATGCTTCTGCTCATACAAATGTTGAATGAAAAAGATGCTGAGATCTGCAGAAATGTAATACAGACAGTTATATCAGCAGGAGAATTTTTTCAATTCAGCTTTTAAAGAAAACTCCACTTTTGAAAATGTAATTATTATATCTGCAATAATACATCAAGACAATCTGACTTTCCAAGCTAAATACATCTTAAACTCTGATTTTGTGGTTTCTGCACTGCAGGTTCTTTCACGGTAGGCTTTTCGTGTCTGGATCTCCAAAACCATTAATATTACTAGTCAGGTGGTGGGTCTCGAGGTTCCAGGGTAGCCCAGGGAGGTATGGGCCGAATTGCAGACCATTGCAGAATCATTCAGTGTTGCACTGATGAAGACTTTAAGAGCATAAAACATAGATAGCTAAAGATGAGCCTGAACAGACTATTCCGTTTTTTTTTTAATCTTTAAAGATTTTAAAGGAAGATCAACAGAGGGTGAGGTACAGAGGTCAATGAACCACCATAAATGTTAAGGTTTGCCGACAAGGGCCTTTTTACAGAGGCCTAGGAACCATCATATATTTTATGATTGGCTGCGAACCATAATACATATTAAGGTTGGGCACCAAGCACCTGTTTACAAAGGAAAAAGAACCACCATACGTGTTTAGATTGCCCGCCAAGGGCCTGTTTAGAGAAGCCACCATAAAAGATTAACTTCTTATGGTCTCCAAGGACCCATTTAGAGACGGCGAGGAACCAGCATATATGTAAATGATATACGCCAACTAAGGTCAGGACCCCAAGGTGACTCTGAAACCCTAAGAACTACACATATACATGTAAATGTTATCATGGCCTATTTAGAGACGCTGAGTAACCACCATAAAAGATTACATTTTTATGGTTTCCAAGGACCCGTTTAGAGATGGCGAGGAACCAACATACATGTCAAGATTGCTCACCAAGGGCCTGTTTACAGAGGCTGAGGAATCACCATACATATTAAGATAGCTTGCCAAGAGTCTGTCCAGCCCTTTATTTAGAGCAAGACTCCCTCTAATATTGTATCTCTGTAAAATCTTATTTGCAACAGCCAATGTGCTGTATGTGTTACACTGTTTTACTACATTGTAAAGAGCTAGGGAAAAAATATATAGATCAAAAAAATATTCTTCCTCACATTGATCACATTGCAGGTGGTTCCTTAAGAACAGTCCCCACAAAGTTTTATTTATAAGAGACTAATTACAACTAGTGATGAGCTAATAAATTTGGAAAAATGTGGATACCATTACATTTATTTCCTCAAATTAAGGACCAAATCTAAAACTTTAGATTTTGGGGGGAGAATTTTTGAAAAATATTCACATTATTTTTTTTGTTTCAAATATTTTATTGGGACATATTCATAAGCATTCATGTTTACATTTTGATGACGATACTGAATTACAGATATGACATGTTTCAGAAAAGGACATTCCATGTAATGCTTAACAGAGGATTAATAACATTGGTTGTCTTATACCTTGTCTTTTCATTTTCTCTTAAATAACATTTGTCAACTATTTATAGTTTGGTTTATATAATATGGCTTTAGTATTTTATCCAACTTTTTAAAACAATTGGTCAGGTACCACTCAGATCTGTTGTTGCTTGTGCACAAGGCCCCTCGCTTCTCCAGAAGTCCCTCCCATCCCCAGCAAAACCCCCCAACCATAACAGGTAGTTTGTCGAGAGCCAGCAACCAAGCTTTGCTGGAGTTCCAGAGGGAGTGTGACAATGTAACTCTCCCAAGTCTCCACATTTATTTTATGCCTTGCTGCCTAATAAGGGAGGCTGCAATCCACTTCATTCTGAAATTCTTATTTTGAGAAAATATGCCAGTGATGGGGTATCCATTGAGATCCAGCCGACTGCTGAGTTAATGCATAAGATGTTTACTCCATTTAAAGATGCAATCTACCTCTGCTGCCCACAACCCCAGGACTGTCGATTCTGGTGTATAAGGAATGTATTTTACCACTAGTTACCAAAATTGTTTAAAGGAAGGGCAACCATTCATAGCATGTGTCATTTTTGGGCAGGCCAATTATAGCAGACATAAGTACTATAAAATCCTCTCAGGTACATTCCAGGGGCCAGGGCTGTTTCCATCCAAAATGTAGAATCTTTAATATTTACTCCACACACAGTGTGGGAAACCTGTTGATCCACCTCATCAACCCTGTCCCTCTGGTAGAGTAAACTAGTGAGTCCTCTGGGAGTAGATGTAGCCTGGCCATGGAGTGAAAGAGGATTCAATATTTACCAAGGCCCTAGGGTTCCCATCCCTCCTCTCCCCTCCACCCCTTTTCCCCAGAAAGAGGCATCCTTTGGAGATCAGTGTTCCCTCTCAGAGGCAGGAAAAGTGATGAGTGGCCATTTAATTTAGATTTATTGTGTGCCAGACCTTGCAGACCAACATTAGTAAAGAATTGCCCACTACCAACTTGGGAAGGAACTCTTCACAGAGATGCATAAAGTGAAGGAGATTCATATGAAGTATTAGACTTCTGTCTATATCTAGAGGTCCCATGTATCTAGTCTTTCAAATATCTCAGATTGGCTGCTTGGTTATAGGTTTCAAAGTTTGGAAATTGATACCCCCATTCAGGGCCAGATTAAGCCCCGGTAAAATAATAGTCCTGGCAAGTAATTGATTGGTGGTTGTCTGGCACCCGCCTACTTACTCAAATATCAGATCAAGCCCTTGTGCAACCATTGTGCAGGTGCGTGCTGCTTGGGAACTCCTGCTTTGCCCTTGGGGAAGGGGGGTTGTAGTCGCCCAGCTGGTCCAGCAGAAAACAGTTCCCTGCATTGAGCTGCCAGTGGCTGTGCTTGGTGGCTAATGTGCAGTGAGCGACCGCCGATTGACTGCTCTGCACTTGGCTTTAGCTGCAGGTTTGCAAAAACAAAAAAAGGCTTGCCCTGGCACAGGAGCTGCCATTGCCATCGATAGCTTTGTTGCTGGCCCCACGACCCATCAGACCAAAGACTGAAAAGCCCCCTGGACCAGACCATAACCCAAAGGATGATGGAGGCCCTCTTTGCAGGGCAAGTGGTGGAGGCACCGTGGTGTGTGCCTCTTGCATCCCTCTCATAATCCAGCCCTGCCCCCATTGCCAGGAGTATGTTGAAATATTAGCAAACTAATGCTGTGGGTTTTTTTTTTGCCACAAAATGCTGCCAAGCTGGTCTTTAAAATCTGTTTGAGACAGGAAAAAAGAGTTTGTAAGTAGTGTAAGACCCTGGGGGAATATCACCATTTTAAGTAGATAGGCCCTACCTAGGCTCACTTTATTTATTTGTTTTCTTTTTAATAAAAATAATAAGATAATATTCAACATATCTTTAAAGTAGACAAATCATCCCTGAGGTCGGCCTGGAATCTTAATGATTCCAGGACAGGCCACTAGCCTGCCCCCAAGGTATCTTATATCGGATGCCCTGATGTGTGAAACCCCCACTGGGGACTGGCGATCTTTCCTGATCCCGGCGGGTCCCGCTACGGGATCTCATCGGTGCCGCATCCCCGGCTTTTTTGCAGCTGTGCGCACTCCCCCCTAGCCCAGCCATTCAGATAAGCTAGACACTATGGAGCATGCGCTCCCCGGGGGAGCTGGGGGATGTGGCCGCGGGTATGCCTATGCCCGCACGAGGTTCAAATCAGCGCATTGCTGATTGCACTGTGGGGGAGATGAAAGGTGAGTGAAAGTGGGCGATCTTGGGGGTTTTAGATAGTGGGGTATCTTATATCAGGATGCATCCTAGGGCAAGGACCGATAACCAGAATAGATGAAATCCTGTTGATTGGTCCACTTTAATAAGTTCTAACAGCTTATTAAGCTACATGAAATGTAGACACATGTTATAATGAGATGTTTCGTATGAAGTTGACTCCCCCTATGCCACTTACTCAGTATTGATTAATGCCTCCACCTCTCACCCCCCTATTTTAACACTTATAAATTAATCAGATTGGCAACCTATAGATAGGATGATAATTTTGTTATAAATCACCAATGTTGGAGGCTGAGATGATTGCTGTGAAAGCCGAGATTTTGTCATTGTTCCACATGAAAGCATGCAATTATACCGCCTTAATTGGAGGCACTGATGTGTTTTCATCAGGGAGCTTTGTTTGTATTCTAAATAATGAGATCTATGCAGAGGGACTTATGCCATTTTAACTCTGCCTCCTTCTGTGGACTTATTTTTCTGAATTTCCTTTGTGGTAATAATTGGCGCTGTTTACGGAAACGTGCTCCTGACATATCTGATTTGAAAAGAACAATAGATGTAAAGCATCAGTATTTGAGCTGTAAAATAACACCTAGAATAGCAGAATGGGAGACACCTAGAATAGCAGTGCTTTTAGGGTGGTAGCTAATCTGAAGGGCAAGACTTTCCTCAAAGATACATAGGGCTTGATTTACAATGTTTGTGGGTTTTTACTAGTTTCCCTTACCTTTAGTGTAACGTGTGCGCTGCAATTAGAAAACAAAGCGACAAACTAACCTATAATTCTAGCAAACATAGCTATAATTGTACAACCAATGTAGGGAGAATTGACTGGCATTTTGTTGCACTACACTTCAGCTGGCTGGAAGAGTGGTATTTACTTGGACAAATGGTTTGGCACAAGCTGGCAAACTGCTGTGGCAGATGTGATTTTGAAAACTAAAGGAATCTTGCTGAAAACCCACTTTTACAGCCATTATGGTACGGGTTTCAAAATATGTGTGGTGTTTCAGGAGTGTCATGGTTGTTTGGAAAGACTTATATAATGAATCTGGCATTCAAGCTCAAAGTATCTGGTATTGTTGCAAAATCCAACAATGGTGTAAGAAACTACCATTGATTTCAGAGGTGTTTGCTAGAAAAATGTCAGGTGAATTTGGGCGAAACGGATGGCTGGACCTATGTTTGGATAGCAGGTACATGTGACATGCTTTATCAATGTTTCAACTGGGTTGTAGTTGTAATATAACTCAGTCGGAACTAGCTGTTTAACAGTTCTAGAAGAGGAACCAGAAAGGAGAAAGTAGTCAGTGCAGGAGAAAGTAGTACATGTGGAGAAGACAACCAGGAGGCAGGGGTGCCCTTAGGCTAGAACTAGGCCAGACAACCATCACCAAGAATCAGTGGATTAAGCCAAAGACCCAAGTGCCTACTTGTGTGATTAGGACTGTGCTGGCGGGAGCTATTGAAGGGTAGACTGTGTTGCTGGAAAAATCAGAAAGCATTTAAGTATACTTCTGGAACAGTTGGCTGCTTGATGCAAAGTTTGAGTTACTCACAAAAATATTATCCAAAGATAATGATCCTTCTAGATAAGCATCATTTACAAATAGGTCTTGGTTTGACCCTATTTTACATATATACTCAGACATTTCTTAAAAACATCTTCCTTTTAAAACACACCCTTCTCTGTGAAGATCAGATTATTACATCCATCAAATCAACACGTCCCTCGGGTGTGCATGTTTCACACTGCTAATTCACTGCAAAATACCACTGAGCTGCAAAGAAGAATAGCTTCCAACTGAGTAGCACAGAAAACGTTAAAAACTTCTGATGGTAGCCGGGCCTGGCGGGAGGTGGAGTGGCGTGCACAATTAAGTCACATTTTGTGTGGCTCTCCTTTCCTGCACCATGAAACGTGATGAACACGGGATGCCCTGCAGCCTGGGTGCTATCTACACCCATGGAGGACTACAGGAGGATATATTGTTCAACAATGGGAATGAAAACCAGCAAAATCCCCCACCCAAAGTTTTTAACTTTGTCAGTGATACTCATAAGCAGTCTGAAGCATGTATACCTTAAAGGAGCACTATCACGAAATTTGTAATATTAAAAATCCATATAAACACTTTAGCTAATAAGGGGAGGGGTCACTTATACACCTGAACTGAATAAAACTTCCGCCACGCTTGTGGTTTTCTTTCCCTGGTAGGAATAAAATCACGGGGTTACAGGTTTAGTCTATGAGGGGTGACAGAGTCTGTCACCCAAGATGTTCTCTTCCTTAAAATAAAGAAAAACAAGCCTGGCTGGATATTTCTCGAGACCGGATGTATAAGTGACCCCTCCTCCCTCCATCCAGCAGATTTATATGGATATTTATTATTGGGCCATTTTTTCGCGATAGTGCTCCTTTAAGGACGCTGTGACTTGGTGGATGCAATAATATGATGTTTACAGAGAACAATGTGTTTTAAGAAGAGAAAATAAATTGAAGATGTTTTTAAGAATTTATTATTTATGTATCATATGGACAGAAGGATCATTATCTTTGAGTAATATTCTTGTGAGTTGTGTGTACATATCCTGAACCCAAATGTTAAATCAATGTTATTTATGTTATTTATATTATAGGTATGTACTACATAAAGTATAAAATATAATTGAGGTTATCCCTAATAAAAGTAAACCTTCTTCAAAAGACCTCTCTAACTGTTTGTACTTGTGGAAGATGTGTAGAGCAACCCATATTCCACAAGTGCCAAACAGGACAAATCAGTGTCCATGGAAACCACACCAACTGGCCTGTGTGCAAAATATGTAGATTTTTTATTTACTAAATAACATGGGCAAAACGTAACCCCCCATATGTTCAAAAGACATTGTCCTCCCACTCTTTCCTGTGAAGGCATAAGACATTGCCCTTCCTTACTTTTCTATGAACTAGAAGCTTGACTCACCTCAATAAAAGCTTGACCCTCAAAAAAAATGAGATCTATTTAATATGCCTTAGAATATGTGACCTAGGAGTATTTGGTATGCAATGTCAACCTGTAGAATATTATTTTCTAATCCACATAACCAAGACCCAGTTACTATATGATCTTGTTTAAATATTCCTAAGGAGGCCCCAACCCTCTTTCACTATGAAGGCTTCCAGCTAGAGGCTTGGCTTATTAAAAGTCCATCAAAAACTTTCATATTCTCTGTAAATAAGCTCGCAACATTTTTGAGACTTTTGAGATTTTTTGTGGATGTGTGTGGACTGAGCTTTGAGAGTATCTCCATTCCCAATGGCAATAAAGTATAAAGAACAACCCTGCATATGATCAGGTTTTGTGATAGGGTAGTTTTACATGCAAGGTGCAGACTTTTTTCACTAAGGTAGAATAGGGTATTCATTTAAATGCTCAAAGACCTTCTTGCCTTCCAACTCTATGATTTCTTTAGTATTAAACAATAGGGGATTGTATACATAAATCACTAATTTATCAGAAAAGTCAAAATACTTCTCCCTACCTGTAGAACTCGTAATACTTCCAGCATTTTGTTTGCACATAGTGAAGAAAGGCTTGGTCCTGGCTGACAATTTCTGGTTTTCCATATAGACTATGTAGAACTAAGCCTCACTCTTGGGCCTCACCAACAGAGGCATACAGAGTAGTCAAGAAAAGTTGCTACGTACTGCTGGAAGGTAGTAAAGGGCTTGAGCACACAGCAACATGTACTGCAGTGGTACTGATTTTTTTTTACATTTTTAAACATTAATAAAATGAAAACCCAATTGACCTCAATGTGCTGGTATGTAAACATGCCATGGGAAGTATAAACCCTAACAGCCTTCAGGGACATATGAAGCCTTTTGGGTCATAGGCAGGCAAGTCTAGCAGCCCCAGGGACATGATAGCCCACTAGCCCACAGACAGGAGAGGAAAGTATATAAAGCTCCCCAGGCAGACACAGCAGATAATGAGGACTGATGACCAGGGCAGCCCAACTAGACCCCACTGATGGCCACTGAATTAGCAACAGTGCTGAATAGCAGCACAGTACAAGCAGCAGCATGTCTGAAAAACAAACCCTCTGTTACAGAGTTAGCTAAATTAATATGGTTAAAGAGAAGGTGGAATTTCTTTTTCCACAATTTGTTTTTTTCTGAAGGTAAGAGATGTCTTTGTTGGACACATGTTCGTTTCTTTTTGTGTGGGTTTGGATTCATGCTGCCACAACCATGGTGGTTCCCATCCTGTTGAAATTTAGAAAACCTCTTTAACAATTCTAAAAGTTTTGGTTACAGTTGATGGGTAATAAAGACCCCCAGTGGCTAATATGTCTGAAACCCAAGGACTTTTTACATTCTCAGCTGCCCACTGATTTCACAGCACAAGCCAGTCTGAGAAAATGACCATATTCACCCTCCCAGGTAACTATGTAAGCAGCAGAAGGGCACATTCTATTTTTGCATGCAGGTGGAGGGTACATTTTTTTTTAGGGTCTAGCCTTGTTTAAAATTCTCCCGTATTGACATATCACCAGTGAGGACTGGAATATAAATAACCCTAAAAAATTGAGTCATTTGCTTCTGACAAAAAGCACGCCTGTGTAGCTTAGCTTAGTGTCTGTGCTTTAGCCATTTACATGTCTATAAGGTTTAGCTGAAACAGACCTTAGTTTAATCTGGCTCCCCATTCCCCCATTGTGCTATCACTCCTTTCATCCTCATTTCTGCTCCATTGGATGTATTTATTTTGTTTTTTTCCGCGTTACTTTGAGCATTTGTACTCTCAGCAGAGCTTTTTATACCAAGATCCGAATGCACACTCTCTATTAACTACATTTCTAGAGGCAGCAGGGCCAAGTACTGTAACAGGTGATGTTTCTTGAGTAAAATGCCTGAAACCTGAAAAGGATGTGAAGAAATCCAAGCCTTTTAGACAATGATCACTAACCACCAACTTAGAACCTAAAAAATAAACAAGAAAATGTTTGTCAACAATTCAGTTGATGAATGGTCCTAGGCTAAATGCTCCCCTCAGGACAATATGCAGCAGCAAGTTTAAAGCTCAAGGGCTATGGTAAATTATGTAGTCTTAGAATGCAAATAAATCAGGCCAGTCATTGAGCTTAAGTTTGCCTAATATGCCTAATATAAGGTCTGAAGTCATATTTCCCTCTTTGGCCTTTGCTCCTGACACAATATTTAGCCAGTCAGAAAGCTTCAAACTTGAGGGAAATAGCAAGTAACCTAGACTTAAAGCGGACCAAAACCCGCATTTTTAACTAGCATCCCCTGAATTGCTCCCCCCATGAAGAGTACCTTTTGCCAATTTTAACTGCTCCTGCTTCACACTAATCCTAGATAATGGCACCTGTTTTAGCTGTAAAGCTCCACCTCCTCCATGCACTGCCACTGTTGTGTGTCACAATTATGTCATTACCACACCTATGCAATGACTGATCCCCATGCCATCTTACAGAGAGGGAGAGCAAACAAATCAGTGTTCCAGGACAACCCATAAAGCGAAAATATCCATTTCTAGTTCTACACCCTAAGAAGGGAGTATCGACAGGAGCTTTGGCCAAATGTATTTCACAAGTTCAGTGGGTTTTGGTCCACTTTAAAATGTGGAAATTGGGCCAGCCAGTGCATTAGTTTTTTCCCTTCTCTTGCCTGGGTTCCTGACAGTAAATGGGTCTTCAATCTTAAGGCCAATGGCAGATGACACATGCTTAATATGTGGAGTCTGTATAAACTTTTCCCTCTCTTGCCTTGGTTTCTGTCACTATATTGGGCCAATCAGGCAATGGTGGGGGATCTAGATTTTTATGTACATTTCCCACTCCTGGCCTGACAGTATATTGGGACCAGTCAGTGAGTATAAAGCATCAGGGTGATGGCAGGTGATAAGGCTCAATATTCAGAGCCTATGGACCTTCTCCCCTCTATCAAAGAATGTACTAGAACAGAAATACAATTCTGGGCACAGACAGTGTGGTAAAGGGATCGTGTATACATTTTACAGCGGAGTAGCTAGGTTTTCTGGTTCCCGGGGCAAAGATTCGAAATGGCGCCCCCACCTGTTCTCAGGCCCCCCTTTGGCACCCCCCTGACCTGCTACACCCCGGGGAAGTGCCCCCTACTCACCCCTAGAATTTCACCAAGATGTATGTCTTTATCTCTATAAGGCATGGGGGTTAACATCAGAGGAAGTGCTTTCCTCTCTCTGCTCTAGGTTATGAACAAAAGCTTGGTTTGAGTTAGCCTGGAGGAGGGTGGACATCCAACTCCACCCATCCTGATGCTGATAGCCCAGGTTTAGGGATGTCATTTAATTATTCAGGCTGCAGCTCTTGAAGCCTTGAAAAGGTCTGGCGCAGGGGTCCCCAATCCTCTCCTACAAGGCCCACCAACCAGTCAGGGTTTTCATATCCCCACACAGACACACAGGTAAAGTAATTAGTGCAGCAGCAGAGCTATAGAGACAGCAAAACATGAGCTGCTGGTGGGCCTTGTAGGAGAGCTTTGGAAACCACTGGTCTGGGGCACAGGCAGTCACAGCTCTGATTCTGGGAAACAGACACATATGATGTGAAGCATTGGAAACTGATCTGAACTGAAATGCTACATCATACCCGTTGATGCTGTTTGTTTGGAGTGGCTGGCACCTGACCTGACACTAGCTGCATCAGTTAAACCTTATCCTGCAGTGTGTAGTCACCTTTTGTGCATCCTGTGGAATGACAATGGACAGACAAATATAATATTGATACTGATGATATTACATTATATTTCAGTGATGTCAGAAATGTCTGTTCTGCAATGTTTCCTGGCCCACAGTAGATCATACTTGGCTCTCCCTATTGTATCTGGTGGCTTTCCCTTTTCAGAAAGGATAAGTTTTAATTGTGTATCCATCAGTCTCAGTAATTCACACTCAGGGACTATAGTGGATGGACACGAGAGAAGAGAAATGCTGATGGTGCATGGCTTGGAGTGTTTCCTGGTAACTAATGGCTTTTACCAGGAATCTCCATCAATTACTCAAAATTCTTACAACCCCCAAAGCTCAGTTTCACTCGTACCAGGGAAATATAAAGGATTATGGAAAAGTACATCACTACAAGAACGAAATTGCACCTATGAATTGTTGTGCCTACAAACTGCATAGGTATGTCTTAATGGAAAAAAAACACTGGCAAGTTCTTCAACCAAGCGGCCTCAAGCTGTTTTTGTTCCTTTTAAGGAAACTTTTATTGTAACAACATTTATAAGAGTTAAATAGAAAGTAAAACCTTCATATCTGGTAAGTCCTTTTGTATGAGAATATTTTTTTTATAAATTATGCTATGAAATAATTATTTCATTAACAATTTATCACTTCAAATATGCACACATTGAAGCTGCCATCTGTGCATTCAATTGTGCTGTAGCATTGCGCATCAGCATGTGTACATGGCATACCTGGATGTCTGCGTGCTCTTGAACAATCCGTATGGCCGGTGATTGCAGCTGATTGCTTCGTAACGCCAGTCTTTGTCTCTTGCGATCCTTTGATTTTGACCGATTCCCTTGTTTATGACCTGGCCACGGATGACTTCCTTCCTTTGTGTACAACCTGGCTTGGATGATTGCCCATTTCTGTATATGAACATGCTTTGGATGACTTCCCAATTTGGCTTATGAGCCAGGCTGGCTGATGTGCTTCCTTGACTCTCAACCCTGCTCAGCTGTTCTTGGTTTCTGCTTGTTTTTCGTTCCGCCAACTGTAGCTCCTGCCAAGACCAATGTAGTGGTCTCATGACCTGGAACTTTCATGCTGCACCATCCCTGCCATTTTGGGTTTAAAGGGAGCAGACAAGGATTATTTTTCTATTCTGTGTCCAGTGATCTGTGGCTCCCATGCTTGCTTTCATACTCTGATACAGAGAAAAACACCCCTTCTTCTATACAGCACTTTGTATCTGCCAAGGGAATCAATTTCAGAAGCTCTACTGGCTTAATCAATGTTCAACATCTATGGGATCCTATCAGATCATGTGCTTAGTGTGACATATGGTGGCGTGCCCCCACCAGACACTTACCCAGCAGAGTGTGGGCCAGTGGGTTACCGGAGAAGTGCGGTACATGCACACAGGCCTTGCAAGACGTGCGGCATATGCATGGCAGGTCACAGGAGGTGTGCAATGTGTGCACAGTGAGACGGAGACAACGAAGGCACCGCATAGAGGTGGAGTGCGGCAAAGCAGGTGAGGCACATCGCTGGATTGGTAAAAATTACGCGTGGGCATACATTTATAAGAGGTGGTACAGGTAGCTTGTGTCAGGTCCCCTTCTTCCACAGGCCCGAGAGCAGGTGTTTGCACTGACTCTATGGTATGCACGCCCCTACATTTCAGGTCTTTCCTGTCAACTGTGAGCATTTACTGAACCCATCACATGCAACATGACCCATATTCACTAGAAACCAAGGTGTCCCAATGCCAACCCCCTTTAGTTGCCACAACCTCTGAAAAACTTATATAGATTAACCAAGATAAGTTCTATAATTTAGTTTATTTTACAATAGCAGATTAATAACCACAAAATGACAAACTATTAAAAATATATGCAAAGCTAAAGGAGTGCATGACTATGTAAAAAAAACAGAGCAATTCCACAAGCGTGATACCGAAATCAATTAAAGTACATCTTATCTGTTAAACAATAAGCAAATCCCAATATCAATACTCATAGAATATAAAGATAAAGGCCTTGATTCACCAAGAGTGGAAAAAAACTCTCATGGTAGTAAAAAATTCAATTCATGAGAAAAAAGCCTGAGAATGTCACTGTTACTGAATCACCAGATAGGAAAACAATGAAAGTCAATGACACTTTTTACTACAGGTAAAATGGGGTAAACATTTCAATACATTTTTCATGGTCTTCCTATCTGGTGATTCACTAACAGTGACATTCTCAGGTTTTTTCTCATGAATTTATTTTTTTTACTACCATGAGAGTTTTTTTCAACTCTTTGTGAATCAAGGCCAATATATATTGATCCAGGTGTAGTTAACTTCTGCATTCAGTTGAATGCCGGTTGAACAGTATAGGCATCGGATCATCATTACCCGCAGACCCTGCTTGACAAACTTCAGGGACTCTCCAACTGTCAGTACAACCTGCAATCCACTCATAGCTTTGGTAGGGCAATCCCAAGGTCCATGGCAAAGATACACTACACAGCCTATTCTGCCTGCCAACTCAGCAGCACTGGAAAAGATTGTGTGTGTCCATAAACACTTAACCTCCATCTGACCTATATCCCATAAGCATGATCTCAGGTGAGTACCTTCATGAAATCTTTTTTCACTACCAAAATACATTGAATAACAATATATTGCTTGACTAAAGGGGCCCTCTGCCATTAGCTACTGATGAATAACTGGAGTTAATGTGAGCCTCTAGTCAAATAAGACCTTAAACACAGTAGGGGGCAATTCTGATGAGGACACCATGTAACTGCCAACAGCCAGTGGGGTTTGCAGGGCAGGCTTGCAAAGTGCTGTGCATCCATCCACCCGAAAAATACCACAGATCAGTAGAGTGGAAGTGAGAGTCGGGACTGGAGTTCAGGTCTTCTCATGCTTGTATGTGGAGTGTCACAAACACAAAGAGTGTTCCAGATGCCTGTCCCACTGCTGATTTTAGGGAGGCTTTAGGCTTATCTGACTGGATGGTCACTTTTGATGCTTTTTTGAAAGAAAAAAATAGAGCTGGTAAAACTAACTGATTCTGTTGGAACAAACATAATATATAAAAATAATATGATAAATATGTAAGGTGTAGTAGTAGTTCAGAGCTCTCTAAAGTGGCCCAAGCAGTACACATTTAAAGTAATAAAATATCTGACAAAACTGGAGGGAAGTGAAAATCATAAGACAAACAATTCTGTAAAATATATTCTGGTGAAAAATAGCACTAAAAGAATCTAAAAAAATGTACCTAACTCAGTCGGGTCCACTTAGCTCCCATTTACAGTTGGGCGTCTTTCCTTTCTCGATCTGTTTTATACTATTTGTATTATTTTCCTCCGGAATAAATAGAAAAAAAAACACATTTCATCTCTTAACATGATAGCAGAGACATTTCCTCCCTTCGGAGGAAAGAGACAGAGCTGCACATATAACCATCTCAGCACATCTTGTTACTGTTAATAACACATTAGTCATCACAGCAACTAGCAAAGAGTAACTCACTGTACACAGCACAACAGTGTTGGGGTGAGAAAACTTCCCGGGTTCCCTGAATCCATCTATATGTTTCCATGACTGACCCCTCTCTAATTTGACTGTACCAAATGTGGATGAAATGTTGCTTCTGAAAAGAACATGGTATAAATTAGTGGAGCAGAACTGAAGGACTCTAATGCTGTGCCATTTGCCTTAGCCGGTGATGTCATTACTTCCCCATATTGCATTGCATTTATGGCCCACTAAAGGGCAGAAAGAGTGAAAGATAATAATCCAGTGCTGGTGATTACTTTCATTCCAATGTTCCTTAGTGATTATTGTATGACAGTATTTTATGATTCAAGTATTCACAGTTTTTATATACTTTTAATGCTAATATGCATAGACAACAGGCAGCGGGTAGCTATGATCCACCAATCCTGGTCTGGTCTCCCAGCAGACAGACTTCCAGAAGTGGTCAGTTGCACAGGTTTCCTTGCCCTGTTTATAAAACAAAGGCTTTATGTGCTGCCGTGTGGCTGCAGCACTACACTCGAGGCCGCATGATGACCATGTGGCTGCATTTGCACTGGTACCATGTGGCCGCATTACAGCACATAAAGTCTTTTAAACAGGGCTGGGAAGCCTGTGCAACTGACCACCCACTGGAGCTAGGGCTAGCAACACAAACAATGGTGCAGGAGCACTGTAAGGTAAGGACTTTTTTTTACCCCCCTCCCTTTATATGACCCACCAATTCCCCCTCCACTTTTGTGCATCTTATGGAGCAAAAATATAAGAATATATATCCAAATATTACTTTTTTGTATCATGCTATAAAAATTATTTAATTATTCATTTACTTTTTCAATATATATATATATATATATATATATATATATATATATATATATGTATGTCGGAGAATCTGATTGTCACAGACTGAAAAAGAGATTAGTTATGTAAACAAGGGTCCAACGAATTTCTCTTGAGACCCAGCTTGCTGATCGTTGGTTGCATGGGCTAGCTTTTGGTTGTTTTCCAAACCATGTGTGTCAGCTACTGACTTTTTCTGTAGACTTTGGCGCTTCCTGCTGTCTCTGCATATTACAGCTGTTTTGTTAGATAACCCAGTGATGTGGCATGTGACTGTCATGGGTTAACAGGATAGAGCAGAAAAATAGGCAACTCATACACAGTTTAGACCAACAGACAGAATATAGGGAACCATTTACTTGTTTATCTTATGGGAATCTTTAAGTGCCTTTTCATAAAGACTGTCTCTCGGGAGTTTTCCCGAGGATTCCCCGTTGTGGGAGTCTGGACATGGGTAGGAGACCAGACAGCATTATACGGGACTAGGAATATTGTGGATGGAGGACAAACAACCCGCCTGTGCCACCAAAGAGGCAAGTTGCAAACCACCCATGTCATGGGAGGTCCAGTACTCAGAGAGCACAAAACCAACCCAGTTTCTCAGTGCTCCGAGAGGTGGAGGGTCTGGATATTCTTTGGTTGTCTCAGACTTCGGGATGGGGAAACATAGGGCAGACGTACTCAAGATAGATGGTCTGGCTCCAATGCAATGGAGGGTTTGGGCCCCAAAGCCAGCAATGGAGGAACTGGGCCCCGGTGCGGACAGCAGATAGCTCGGACTGTGAAGGACCGTGGGCCAAGGGCAGATAATAGCAACTGACAATGGAGGGCTGTGGGCCCAGTACAACTGGCAGCACAGACACGGGAAGTGCTGCAAGCCAAACTCTGTGGGCCCAGCGCAGACAATGGAAGAGTCGTGGGCCAAGCACAGACAGCATGGCCAATGGAAGGCCCGTGGGCTCAGCACATACAATGGCTCGCACCAAGACACGAACAGTAAATAACCGTAGGCTCAGCTAGGACAAGAAGGGCATGAGCCCAATTCAGGATACCAGAAGCCCAAGAGCCAGTTTCAAGATTCAGGAAGGTCTGTGGGCCCCACAAAAACAAAGAGGGGGTTGGAGAGCACAGCCAGACTTCAGGAAGGCAAAGCAATGATCCAACACAGGGACGGGGCCAAGCACATGCATTTTTAGGAACCACCACAGCATAGCCAGTCCCTGACTTGGTGGACCTAAAAAGACTATATTGCCCCATGGGGGACAGGAGGATAAAGATTCCAAGTTCAGTCTGTTTTAACCCACTATATTAAGACTACATGAGACTCATCCTAAGGTGGCTTGCTATCATGTGTGAATATAAAAAATATAAATTCTTTTTTAGAGCCTTTGTCCTTTGGGAAAGCACAGTCTGACAGTCAGATTTTCCTGCACAATTCTCATGATAAAAATACAGTACTGTGTTTTTTTAGCACTTTGTATGTATTTTTTATGGGAATCTAATAATGAGAACAAGTAAATAGATGGCAGGAACTTTCTGTTCCTCTGCGCCTCTCGCATTCGAGCTGGTGACAAGGGAAGGTCAAACTGACGTGATTTACAGGGAACTAACCAAACTGAAATTGATTTATATATCCTGTACTCCCCGCCACTGTCTGTCGCACACTGCAGAACTGGAAATCAAGAAAACCAAGATTTAATAGAAAGATTAAAGAGTACTTGTCATTCATACTGTGCAGAGACATGTTATATTTAGGGACACACTGTGATGAGCAGATAGCATTAAGCCCAGTGTGATGGTGATTGATCGGATCAATAATGTTTCATAGAGCTAATGAGTGCTGGATAAAAAATGAGGTCAATAGGGCATTCATCAAGTCTGGGGGCTAACTGACGATAGGGAGACCTAGGGGAATTCTCGGGGGGAATTTTTTTTTTTTTTATAACACCCTCTTCCTTCTAAAACTTTGGTTTCTAACACCCTCATCCAATACCCTGATTTAAGCACAATATACTACCATACATCACAATCTCATAGACTACATATACAAATGCATCCAATCCATCCAATGATTTTGCACCATTTTGACACCTGATAATGTTACGACTGCATAGTGTGAATGTTTCTCTACCATTAATATATTGAGATATATATATATATATATATATATATATATATATATATATGAGTGAAATGGAGAGTGCAAGCCATTCCCAGCAGGAGATTGGAGGGCAAGTGAATTAAGAAGGGTGATTGATTAAGCTCACCATTTTTTCAGAGGCACAAATATGGGATGCTTAAATTTCAACAGATTAGAAAATCGCTAGGTTAATTTTCTACAGTGACAATATTGGTCACACATCATGCAAGGTTGTCACTATTGAAAATCAACCTAGCAATTTGTTCTTGTAATGTAAGCATCCCAGATTTGTCCCTCTGAAAAAAATGTCAGCTCAGTGATTGATGTCTTAATATCTTTGAGGAGTTGAGAGGTATTATGGACTTATAGTGTATTGGGAAAGGGGTTAAGTGGTCTTCCTGGATAATAATTGTGGAGAGATGATCTGGATGCTAAAGGAGATATTGGATAGCCAGCACACAGAGGCCTATGAAATTTTAATTGGGTAGGATTGCCCTAAATGCTAGAGAGTGGAATCTGGATGGATAATGGTGACAAAGTGTGGAACTGGATGGCGAATGAGAAGGGGCCCTAAATTGTATGGAGCCCTTCAGGTAATTACACAAATGACAGCGTGACTGGTAATTTACACTGCTTCTCCCTGTAGACGGTAGTTTAGAATCAATAAATACTTTTGCTGGTCTCTTGATTCTGCTGGAGAGATTATTGACTTATTGATCATCAGAATTTCAGAAAAATGTTTTTACATAAATTCCTTGAGAGTATTCAAGATGGAAGAGTGGAGATCAGCATTAGATTTGTGTTTCCTGTGCTATGATCCATGTTGCACCTTCTAGAAGAGAAGATAAACTTTTTGTTTGATCCCCACAGACAGAAAGTGATGCTAAATCCAGGGCTCAAGGATGGAACTGCCTGTCTCTGGCCCTAGTTATTGTATGCCCTTATGCCCCATCGTTTAGATCTGAAGCTGAAGGGCACTGGGTTCTTCTGCACTCTGTCTGGCCATTTAGAGGGAAGAAGATTAAACAAGCAACCTGCTGGGTTGTTATAGATCCCTCACCAAAAGTAGTGGAATACAAAAAAATAAAATAATAGTTTTAATATTCTTAATTGAAGTATACTTACCTATTCCTGATATCTTGTTTTGTCTTGGTTTGTTTAAAATTATGCTTGCAGTTATGTCTATCCCCACCAGCATCTGGAGTTAAGGGAGACGCAGGTCCCTCCTCACCCTTTCTTGGCTTCCAGCCAAGGGTAATGGCAGATGCCAGGGAGCAGAGCTTTTCTTACTAGGGGGCAGGGTCTTTCCGGAGTCTCCCCATGTGACTTTGATGTCACTGGAGGGGTATGAAGGGGGTTATCACAGGAAAACCCCCTCCATACCCCTCCCATCCAGTGAGTCCCATGGGGTGAATATTAAGAGGCACATACATGATTTAGAATAGAAGAGGTGAAAAGGTATAAATAAAATAGATCACTCTTTTTCCAGGGTTGGGGTCAAGGGGGTTAATTATTTGAACAGCTTTTTTAAACTCCCCCTAATTAATTCTTAAGAGTTGACCACATGGTAATACAAAAGAATTAAAGGGTTTATGACCAAATATGCTTTAGGAAGTTACTCAATTGCTGGATTGGATGGGTGATATCTTGGTAGGCTGTGGCCCCTGATGTGAATTGCCAATAAACTTTGCATATGTGGAACTGAGAAAGGGGTTTGGAGATGGAACTGGGACAAGCTTATAGGATCCGAGCTTTTCCAACACAGTCTTGGCCAACTTGGCTAGGAACCTAGTGACATGTTTCATATTTGGTGTTAATGTGCTAATGTGGCCAGGTTTTTGATGTGGTTTGCTCCAAAAGATAGATCTCCAATCTGCTGCCCCACCCTTTCAAGCTCATTTTCCCTAGCCTCTCCTGGAGAACCCACGTTTTCTACCTGCTATGTGCAAAAAATATTTTAAATGGTGGACAGAAAGGGTTTGTATAGCACAGGCTGCTTTTCTTGGTTGACATATTGAGTTTAAACATTTTAATACTTTTTCAAACTCTTCCCGAAATTACACTATGTCTTAAGAGCTGGCTAAATCTGTTGCTTTCTAATGTCAAAAGTAAGAGTAGAGATGACATTGGCTTATGATACATTTACGATTTGCGAATGAAAAACCGCTAAAAAACGATACAACGTTCAACCAACAAGCAAATTCTTGTTGATCACTTGATTGCAGAGGGCACTTCCACAGAAAAATTATTGCTTGATTTCATTCGCTTTAGCGAAAATAAAAATAATAGTAGAGGTGATGTTTGCTTTTGAAAGGTATGCACTTAACTCTCCAGAAGGGATGAGCAGTATGTAGTCTATGGCACCTTAAATGGAAACCTCTCACTTTGATATCCAGTTATTTGTCATTTATAAACCTTTTCCTCAATGTAGATTTTGATAATAAAATTAATTATTTTTGCGAAGAGAACACTTATTGCTGTTTTATGTTATTTTGCACAAAGGAATTATTGACGTTACATAAATGGCCAAGGTTTTCCCAGATTTAATCAACATTTAGTTTTGAATAAACCAATCTGTATCATTAACATTTGAGTGAAAACATTAACTAAATCCAACAGCAAAACTTTTGGACAGCAATAGACATAAATGTGTATAGAAGTGTATTTAAATTGGAGAAAACCTGAAACTGTGTCACATTTCCATTGTTTGAAAACTTTTCACAAATATATATATATTTTTCTTTGTTTTTAATGAGACATTTGAGATGGCAATTATCGACCTTGCAACAAAATATGTCAGTCAGATGATGTTTCTAAGACTGTTTGTGTTAAATAAAGCCATTACTTAGTTAATTTCACAGGCACTGACACACTGAAGTGGTAATCCCTTTATAGGACTGAACCCGACCGAATTGGACAGGGAGACAGTGACTGTGATTGGTGGACTTCGGATCTGTGTGCTGATTGGTGCACTTCGGATCTGTGGTTTGATTGGTGCACTTAGAGAGCTCTGGGCTGATTGCCCCAGCTGAACTTTAAAGGCATACTGCCCAGAACTGGACCCCCTAGGTTTAGCTCTTTTAAACAGCCTCCAGCGGCTGCGCCGTGTGCAGCGCCACCGGAGGACATAAGCTGACTGTACTCGCGTGCAAGCATGAGTTGAATGACAAGGGACGAGGGAGTTGGGCGCGCTCGGCGACGCACGTACCGCTGGAGCTGGCACCTGAGGCGGAAGCGGCTGCTGGGCAGGAGAAACCCCGGCCAGTTGCCTAAGGACACCACGGGCACGGACTGAAGGTAAGTCATTCATGACAGTGAGATTGACTAGGATGAGGGGGCACCATGGCTGTCAAGATCTAGTGTTCTTTGTGCAACATTGCACTGGATTTTATGTGGGAAGTGTATAGGCAGCGCAGGTAAAAAGGCAGAATATCAATGTGCGATGAGTTAGTGCTGTGTTGGGTCATTGCTCTGGTGGGTAAGGTTTTATTTTTGCCCAAACATATCCATCAAGGCTCCTCTCCCACACAGCTGCCATCCTGATTTAGGATTCCCGTCCACCTAGATCCCCAACATCATTTGAATACCCACATGTTCGCTGGTGCTCTGTAGGGTTTACATTATCCTCTTGGTTGTAGGAGCAGTGAAGGACTTCAGAGAGGGTAAAATAAATTTCGTGATTTTGGGCATTAAAAGGGGGATGTCAGTGGGGGCGTGGGACAAAGCTACAGATATGTTGCCTGTACAGCCCCTTTAAAGTGAAGCTGCACTTTATCAGATGGAGCTGTAATTGGAAAAGAAGATCTTCTTTCTAATGCAAGGCTCGCTGGAAGGATGTGAGTTAGGTTAGGTTAGTTTAGTGTTTCTGTGAACCTGGACCCCTCCTTGCACAGAGTTGCCAGGGAGCCTGTAGGTTCGCTTTAAAGCCAACATTATTTTTTCTATTTATTACTGTAAATAGGATTTTGTTAAATTAAACTCATCACGCTAGCCAAGAACAAGAACCCTTGCATGGTCTTTTAACTTTTGAGTAGAGGAAAGTCAGATCTACTAATACTCTTTTTGCTGCCTGTAACCAAGTTAGAGAATTATCTTCCTGTTTGGTCATCATAGACAAGAGTTTACTTTTAACAGAAAACCCATGATTATCATCATTAGACCCTAATACATAAATTTACTAGGGGGCTAAGTGTAAAATCAAAGAAGATGAGGGACTTGAGGGAAGCAATTTACTAAACTTCACTGGAGGTCTGCTTTAATGAATCTTGTATGTTAGAATAGGAGGCAGTGAAAAGTGAACTGGTATGGGGTCAATAGGACCATTACTAACCAGTTCACCGATTTGCTCAGCTGAGTGCTATAGGTCGGCCTGCTTATCAATATTTATCGAATTCTGGAGGGTTTGTCTTAGAAGTTTTTATATTGAACAAGAATGTTTCCCCAAACTCAAGGATGCACAGTTATCCAAGACAGGCCCAGAGTGAGTCTTACTTCACAAACTCATTTGGGTCATGTCTGCAACCAAAAGGGTTCCCAGATTGTTACCCCCCCCCCCCCAGCAAACCTTAGTGGCCATCTGATTTCTTTGAGAACCAATACCCACATAACATGACTCTACAGTCTAAAAAAATTCTAGGGTAAGGTTACAGCCTGCCCTCGGGGGCTTTCCAATTTGGCATCCCTGGCTTTGTGACCCCCCCCCCCCCCATGTGGTTTACCCAATACTTAACTTGATCCTGCAATCCCATGGCACAAATGCGGGCCACCGCAAGGATCCTGGTGTGTGCAGTGAGTGGCACACAGGTGATGCCTCCTGTGCTTGTGCTGTAGAATCGCTGAATCAAGGTGAGTGTAGGGCAAACGGGGGGGGGGGATGCCCAGGGGCTGACACAGCATGACATTCTAACATTCGGATGCAGGACAAAACCCAGGTGTGAAAGATTCCAGGTTTTGGCCAGCTTTAGGGGGATAGGCATCTTACTTCAGAATGCTCTATTGAATTGTACACATTAATTAATACATATAAGATATAACATCATAAAAGGCATCTTTAAATGTATATTTGAGTAACTTCAAGCATGTTCTATGATTAGAATCAGCCAGCCATGCACCTGCTCCCTATTCATTCAATACCAAAACGGAACTTGGTACATTGATATGTAAATAGGATAGGATCAATGAGTGAATATCACGTGCAAGTGATTTAATAAGATTCATTTAATAATTCACGTATTCATTTAACCTGCTTGATTAATGCAAATACACATCCCCGCAGTGGTACACAAAGTACATATGCACATTTGCATACTCTTAGTCATTTTGTTATAGCAGTGATGTCATATAATGCTAATTTCATTTCACTGAAATATAAAATAGAAACATATTCAGTGCTTAAAGTTACAAGAAGCATTCACCTGCTCCTCAGTTACCCGATCGTCGTATGCCACACAGCTGATTAAAATGTTGATGCAGGAGGTTCAGTGAATGGATTTCACAGGTGGTGAATAGAATCAAAAGGTGTTGAATGTTTTAGATAACCATTAATAGGTGCGTCATAAATGTTGTTATCCCCTCAATGATATTTGTCTGCTTAACAACACACATTGTATGAATGAGGTTGGAAAAAATCAGAGATCAAAATAAAATAAATAAAATATTTATGTTTTATAATAATATATTTTTTATATATTTTTTAAATATATTAAATATATCCAACTGTTTTGGATTTAAATGAAAGCTTACAGCTGATACAATAAATCAGACCAAATCGGGCTAAATGATCTCTAATCTCTAATGTTTTTTTAGGGGCATGGACAGCATATACGGTATGGATGGAATGAATAGGGTATAGGAATGCTTGAAAATATAGACCTAAGGTTTATGGTTTTTGTAAGTACAGGCAATGTCAGACTGGCTCACCAGAACGTCAGAAGGTCCTCAGGCGGGCTTCTATCTGGGAGGCACAAGACCACCACTGTGTTTCTAGTTTGCCTGCAGTGCCCTATAAGCTTATGCATTTACAGAAAAGTCTGTTTGGCTAATACATGTAATATTCTAGTTGTATTTTTGGCGAAGACTGGGCCCCAAAAATTATTTACTCTGGTGTGTCTTATGAGTGGGAAATCGACTGACCTGTAGAACTAAGAGTGGAAAATTTTAAAGTGGGCCCTGCTAAAGGCAATACCTATGCTAAACATAAAAAAGCATATGCTCAATGTATTTCTCCCACAGCCTTAATCTTAAAATGTATCCAATGCTTTGATTGAGTTCCACAGCATGCACAAACCCTATACCTCGAGAGCTTGTCATCATTTGCAAGCACTGGGTGGACAAGACTTTTCTCCCCACCTTCATCACAATGACTGGAGAGTGATACTTCATTGGCTTTGTAGAAGGTAGCAGGGGCACACCAGGTCATGGCCGGCCGCTGAACACGGTATAGTGTTGAAGCAAACCGATGGGTGGGGCACACAGAAAGTGAATATATTTTTTATGTTCCCAGACATGGCCTTAAACTAATCAGGGAGCAAATACTTTGCATCCTGAGAATTAGCATATATAGATCATATGCATTCTATGGTGCCACTGTCTACCTCATAAACCCATTCAAAACCTTAGGTGCAGTACCCCTGTAACCATCACCCCTCGCAGGTCTTCCTTGTAACTCAAACAAATTGAAGCAAAAATGCTTTTGCATCTTGTCATTTTCCTGCTTTAAATTATGCTTTCTCACCTTTTGTACACTACCCCTTCCCTGTATGTATTTATATATCTACTCGGCATTCATTTTTTTCCAATACGATACCTTTTTTTGTACAATTTTTTACAATACCCCTATGAGGTATTCAAACATAATCATCAAGGTCATCAAACATAGTCAAAGGTCTTAGGATAGCGAAAGCCTTGCTATTATTGCCTTGCTATTCTGAATATCCTTTAGAAGGCTGTTAGGTATTGTACAGAAAAATCTTAACCTCAATAGAAAAAATGTGACCCTTAGTTGTAGAGCTGCCTATTGCAACACTCAAGCAGATGCATACATTTGTATTTCTTTTTTTGTTTTGAGCAATAAATGCTCTCCAATAGAATTGGTGTGGCCCAAAGTGAGCCTTACCTCATCCAATTTTTAATTATCCCAATGTAACTACTTTGTGTTTTAAGAAAGTACTCCTTTCCTGTTTAACTACTTATGAAGTGAACTTTTCTAAGTCTTTTGACCCACCGCAGTCAAAAACATACTAGGTTTGCAAGATCAAGTCCCATGCTAGACAGGCTGCTTACCATTCGCCAGTGAGCACCTGGACGGGCAGCTGCCCCGATTGGCATGTCCCATCCTTTGCAGGGAATAAAGTGGGTGTGCTTAAATCAATGTGACCGGTGTCACCGGGGTGGATGTCCATCCAGGATCTTGCCAGTGAATGGACAATGGGCCTGCACCGCATGAGACTAGAGCGAATTGGCTGTGGGGGAAAAAGGGGAGTATTGCTTGTATTTTTTACATGCCTGGAAAGCAGCTTCAAGTCTGGCTTGTGCATCCTTTCAGTAACTGTAAACTCAATAAGGCAACAAGCAGCTTACCGGATGCCTGTCCCATGTGTTTCCTATTTTTTCCAGCAGTGCTGGGTAAAAGCCATAGAAGGGCCCCAAAGTTTGCTTTTCTTTCAATTTTATTCCTCTAGGACCTCGCAAAAAGTTGGTCTAACAGGCATTCTTTCCCTTGGTGCTCTCAGTGTGAGTTAGCACGGCAAGCCACAGAGGTTTCACAGCTGTTTCTGACCACAGCAGAGAATGCTCATAACTCATAAAGCCGCACTATGACCTGCCCTTCCCAGCTCAGCCACAACCAAGAAATTAAAGAGAAAATGGGACAACCAAGAAATTAAAGAGAAAAGGGGGCTTTATTTACAATAAATATTTATCTATAATCTGCGATTTTGAGATGCTTTGAAATTGCTTATTTTACACAGTTAAGGGGTGAGAAAGTTAGTGTATGTCCGGACAGGGACTTTAAGAAGGCTTTCTACTCTAGTCAAGGTAAAAAAATTAAAATATGATGAACTTTCCTAATCTTGCAGACGGGGGTTTTCTTTATACTTTATTGTATGCGTGTATGTGTATGCGTATTAGCTCTAATTTTGTAAAAGAATAACGTTACACTGAGGTCTTGGAGCCACTGGACAAATGACAATAGCATCTCTGATTTTTATTAAAGGTCCTCTTGATTGTACTGAAATTTTAGAACTAGAGTTTCTGAAAACTCAAAGCACACAAAACATTCCATTTAAGATACCACTGTATTTTTCCCTCAAAGTGGTCTTTACAGACTTCCTTGCATTTGGGTTCTGTAGCATTTTCTGGACATTTGATTGATTATTTATTTAAATTTAGAACTTCCTTCTTTTCAAAGTCTATTTGCGGTGGCGACAGTGGACCTTATGGTTAGGAAACACATTGAGGAGAAGAGCCTTCCAGTAAACAGACGATTGTGTCATATATTGTCTGTGCGTCAAAAAGAAATCATTAATTAAAGACTTCAACTAACTCAACTCATCACACAAAACACTATTTATTTCATCAGGAAAGTTCGAGCCTCCAGCCATGAAGCCATCAATAGGTTATTATTATCCTCCAGACAGGAGATGTGAATGGCGCCTTTATGATATAGATAAAAAATGAAGAGCTGCTCAAAATAACTACAATATGTCCTTAAAGTTTTTACTGGTACTGTTATTCACATGTCAAACCTCATGGCTGCTTAACAGCATCACCAAAAATGGATCGTTATTTTGGGCTCAGGATTTAATTTTTATGGGTGCTCCAAAAATATATAGTGCCTGATTTATCAAGCACTATTTGCCAGACTATGCCACATTGGTGCAAATTAGTGCAAAATATTATTTCACATTTTTTTTGCATGTTGCTGCCATGCTAATGTCTTAGTAAATGTGTTTCTTGCACTGCAGCAACAGACACCAGTGTAAAAAACAAATTATGAATGATACCTTTCAGCACTCTAATTTGCATCAATGTACTATGTTAGAAAGTGCTTGATAAACCAGGCCTATTTATTCACAGTTCTTTCGAATGTTCCTTTAAAGTTTGTGAACTTCTTAGCCAAATTTCTGCATACATTTGAACTATATTTTTAAACAAATGAGTAAACAATATAATACATTTATCTATTGAGAAAAATGAGTCCGAATCACATTTTTGCAAGTGGCAGACTACTATGGGTAGCGAATGTGGGGCAATTATGATGCTCTTAAATAATCAGCTAGGATTGGCGCTCTAGTTATTGGCCAGTCTGTGTCTGCACCTGTTGGACCCTTATGGCGACTAGAACAGCACCACTGAGCATCACTCTGTATCCCCAAGTTTTAGCCTCGCACACCGGATTTAAGTATGAATTAGGCGCTGGTCAGCGTCTCTTCATTACAGTCACTGTGAACAAATAAGACAAGGTTTACAGTGCGTTTAGGCTTTGTTTTGTGCTGCAATGTATGGATTACTAACAAAAAAACAGGCATGCTTGACATGAAAAAAAATAACATGACAATTGGCAATATCTAAATCTTGCATTTACATTCATGACAAGTCACCAAAGCAAGTTCCGTACAAATAATTGTGTTTTACATTATTTATAAGCAAAAAACACTTCAGTACAGTCCTTTCCTCTGTGGTCTATAGGATCTTAACATACAGTGCCACTATAAACTGGCACAGCTTTGAGAAGAGCGATGGTCACCGCAAAATATATGAGACAAAAATATTGGCTCTGAGTGGTATTAACAGGTACTGGTGCTTGGTAAATAAGGTTCCTCTCAGTCAATTCAGTACCAGGTGAGAACTCTACTACATTTAGGAGAGAAAACTGCCATTCACTTTAATTGTCTACCTTAGCCATTAGAGATGAGCGAACTTTTGAAAAGTTCGATTCGGCCGATTCGCCGAATTTCACAAAGAAATTCGGGTTCGGCCGAATCGAACTTTTCCGAAGTTCCCCATCAAAAATGCCGGCATGGTGGGAGCGGGCCAGCCGGATCCGCTGTCAGCGGGCCGGTAAAGCCGGCCGGCCCGCTCCCACCATGCCGGCACTTAAAAAACAAAAAAAAGCATTTTTGCGGGCATGGTGGGAGTGGGCCGGCCCGCTCCGCTGTCAGCGGAACCGGCCGGCCCGCTCCGCTGTCAGCGGAACCGGCCGGCCGCTCCCACCATGCCGGCATTTAAAAAAAAAGCAAACACTTACCTGCAGGTCCGGAGCGTGGAGGCCGGCGCCGCTCTCAGCTGTCATCTGAGGGCGCGTCATCAGAGGGCGCCTCTGATGACGCGCCCTCAGATGATAGCTGAGAGCGGCGCCGGCCTCCACGCTCCGGACCTGCAGGTAAGTGTTTGCTTTTTTTTAAAATGCCGGCATGGTGGGAGCGGGCCGGCCGGTTCCGCTGACAGCGGAGCCGGCCAGCCCGCTCCCACCATGCCGGCAAAAATGCTTTTTTTTTTTTTTTTTTTTTTAATGCCGGCATGGTGGGAGCGGGCCGGCCGGCTTTACCGGCCCACCGGCCGGCTCCCACCATGCCGGCATTTTTTTTTTTACTTTCAGGAAAAATTCGATCGGCACGAACCACAAAATATTCGGGTTCGTGCCGAATCGAATATTTCCTGAAATTCGGAGCGAATTCCAGTTCGTCTGAACCGGTTCGCTCATCTCTATTAGTCATCACTAAAAAAAAAAATTACATCCAATTGCTGAATTGTAATCCAATTCAATTCAAATCCGATTCAAATCCAAGGTAGACAATGTAAATGAATGTCAATTTTCTCTCCTAAAAAGCAGCGTTTTCTCACCTGATACTGAATTGACCATAATGTGTACAAATAGGGGAAATACAGGACCATGTTTAGCCTTTCCAGAAGTGGTCAATTAAAAAATATCATGCCAAGAGTACACCATATAATAGTTTGTGAGATTACAATGGATCTCAAAGTTATCTTTGTAACTAGGCAACTAGCTTGTACCAGACAATGTTAATTTTGAGCAGCAAGGAGATTTTTGTAGAACTCAGAAGTGTTGTAGATGCTCATCAGGCTTACAAAACCATCTCTGAGAAGTTTGAACTTTTCCAATCTGCAGTCAGACATTGTGTACAAATAGAGAAAATGTGAAACCATTATTAGCACTCCTCCCTCCATCCCCCTAAAGGTCAACTAACAAAGATCAAGCCAAGGGCAAGGCATGTAATAGTCTGTGAGGTCCCAAATGAACCCATGGTAACCTCTAAGCAATTTTTTCATATTAGCTAATGTTGATCATCAGGATTGTTATTTTGTGTATTTATTATTCTACTGCCGTGTGTAATCTACATTAGGTCAGTTACCTGTTAATTAAAAAAAGCTACAAAATGATAAGCTAAAAGAGCAAGGTAATTAATGTCACAATTTACCGCTACTTCTGTAAGCGGAATATGTAGAACCACGGAAACATTAACTGTGTGATCAGAATATCCTAATGCGTTTACCCCTATATTTTTATTCAAGCAATTACCATAGCAAGCCATTTGAAATGACGTTAAAAGTTATGCTGCAAACACAAACCCTGTGATTTATTATGTGTGCTGCAGTCCTGCTGTTATACATCAATCATTAAACTATTAAATACATTTTTAATGATACAGGGGCAATTACAGTTGATGCATATATTCCATGATTCAGGGTCTTGATTACATGGGTCTGCATTTGCTTTACGTATAGTTATTGTGAACTAAACATTAACAACAAATATGTACAGGTCTGGAAGCATCATACAATGTTTTAGGTTGTGTTATATTGGTAAATGGGAGTCAGAAAGGCCTAAATTCAGTTTAGTGTTACTGTTTGGATTAGGGTAGTGATGAGCAAATCTTCAGAGAATTGTTTAGGATTCAATTCGGATAATCCTATAGTAAGAGTTATATTAGTCTGAATACATTTCTCTTGAACTGAAACTGCCCTGAAAAACTGTAAGAAAATGAACACAATGTATATTAAAAGATTCTGCAGTGGAAACAAACAAATACAGTGCACTTTTTTGTACCTTGCTATTCCTTTGTTAATGAAAAATCCTCATTAGGCCCAAGCAAGGCAAAGGAGGTGGCAGAGAAGACAGTGGTATCAGTACCCTGCAAAGGAGCAGCATAGACAGCAAGTGGTGGAGGAGATGGCAAAGAAGGCACCGAAATCTGGGCCTGGCAATGGAGGCGCCAGAGTACAGGAGGTAGCGGAGAAGGTGCCAGTATTGGAACCTGATGGGAACACACAAGTGCAGTGCAATGCAGTACGCTTCTTTTGTACTGCGTAAGAGAGAGCAACGTAGACTAGCAGCAATAGACAGGCAGACGGCAGTGAACATCTTTCCCTTTCACTGCACCACAACGAAATGCTGGTAAAGTGAAATACATAACGCATTACCTGCACTCCCTCTAGACATATGTGGCCTGTGTTACACTCATGCTACAGGCAGAACATGCAGCATTTTACAAAATGAAGTACATTGCAGTGTGTAGATGTTAAAGTGGAAGTCCAGTCTTAACCTCCCCCCTCCCAGACATTGAAGCAGGGCTGAGGGTCATACAATGCTTTACCTGGACCCTGAAATACAGCATTTATCCCTGCATTACATCCATGGGCACAGCCATCTTGGTGTGGCTGCAAAGAGTGACATCCCTCACTGCACGTGCCTGATCATTACCTGAGTCTAAGGGCATGTACAGGGTGGGGGGATGAACCAAATAAGGGTTTTTTAACCCCCCATTCTGTCAGAGGGAGGGGGTAGAGAAGAATGGACTTTCACTTGAAAGAGCTTTTCCGTTTTAATGGACATAACTACTCCAATGCAACCAAAAGGGATCGGTTTGAAAGGACCACTATGTTTAAATTTGCTAAAGTTTTAATATTCAAGATAAATACTGTTCTTAAAGAAGACATCTGCTGTTACTTTCCAGTGAATTAATGGATTTAACCATTTAACTACCTAGAGATTAAGGGCCTTATTTATAAATTGTGCCATTTAGCATCTTCCTGGTTGCTATAGCTACCATGCCTTTTATGCTGCTCTATAGGAAGCTTTTCCAGAGGCAGACAGACAAAACATATTGAGGCTTAACTGCCCAGAGGTAATGATACTTAGTTGTTTCTGATCCAGTTACTGGGCTCAGCCACCCACCTCAAACAAACATAAAAGTTGTAACTGTTTGTTACCTCTATTAAATTGTATTAACCTAATCACTTACCGTATTTTTCACCCTTTAAGACGCACAAAAGTGTGGGGGGGGGGGGGGAATGTAAGTGCGCCTTATCGTGCGAAAGTAAAAAGGAAAAAAAAAGAATTGAAAAAAAAATGTAACCTCTCGTTACCGGCGCTCCCACGTTACCTGCCACACTGCGGGAAGCCAGAAGAAGACAGAGGTGTGGCGGTCTCTGTCCCCATCCCCACTGCTGCTATTGCTGCGGCAGCGATAGCAGTAGCAGGGACGGGGTCAGTGCCTGCCACTCCTTCCTCTTCTCAGCATCTTCTCCGCTGCCTCTTCCGGCAAGGGCAGGAGTGAACAGCCGGGTCCTTGCAGCAGGTGGGCGTGGCCTGCACAGCGTAGGCCACGCCCACCCGCTTCACAGACCCGGCTGTTCACTCCAGCCCTTGCCGAAAGAGGCAGCGGAGAAGATGCTGAGAAGAGGAAGGAGCGGCTGTCCCTGTCCCCGCCGCTCCTTCTTACTGGCCGGGCTGCGCAGACACCCGGCTCCATAGAACGGGGGGCGTGGCCTGCACGGCGTGGCCTGGCGATGCACGCCGACGCGGCGCAGGTCACGCCCACCCGATTCAGGGGGTCGGGTGTCTGCGCGGCGCGGCCAGGAGGGAGCAGCGGCGGGGATGCACCTCCATCTTCAACGCGGGAGCGCCAGTAACATGTGAGTTGATTTTTATTTATTTTTTTGTTATTGTCTGCCTATGGGGAAGGGGGGGGGGTGCCACACTGTTTCTATGGGGAATATCAGGGGGGATGCCACACTGTTTCTATGGGGAATATAAGGGGGGAGGCCACACTGTTTCTATGGGGAATATCAGGGGGGATGCCACATTGTTTCTATGGGGAATATCAGGGGGGATGCCACATTGCCTATATGGGGGATGGGAGTGGGTACCACATTGCCTATATGGGGAATCGGAGGGGGTGCTACACTGCGTATATGGGGATTGGGAGGGGGGTGCCACACTGCCTATGTGGGGAATGGGAGGGGGGTGCCACAATGTCTATATGGGGAATGGGAGGGGGGAATGCCACACTGCCTATACGGGGAATATCAGGGGGGATGCCACTCTGTTTCTATGGGGAATATCAGGGGGGATGCCACCTTGTTTCTATGGGGAATATCAGGGGGGATGCCCCATTGCCTATATGGGGGATGGGAGTGGGTGCCACATTGCCTATATGGGGAATGGGAGGGGGGTGCTACACTGCCTATATGGGGATTGGAAGGGGGTGCAACACTGCCTATATGTGGAATGGGAAGGGGGGTGCCACACTGTCTATATGGGGAATGGGAGGGAGGAATGCCACACTGTCTATATGGGGAATGGGAGGGGGGAATGCCACACTGCCTATACGGGGAATATCAGGCGGGATGCCACACTGTTTCTATGGGGAATATCAGGGGGGATGCCACACTGTCTATATGGGGAATGGGAGGGGGGAATGCCACACTGTCTATATGGGGAATGGGAGGGGGGAATGCCACACTGCCTATATGGGGAATGGGAGGGGGAATGCCACACTGCCTATATGGGGAATATCAGGCGGGATGCCACACTGTTTCTATGGGGAATATCAGGGGGGATGCCACATTGCCTATATGGGGAATGGGAGGGGGGTGCTACACTGCCTATATGGGGATTGGGAGGGGGGTGCCACACTACCTACATGGGGAATGGGAGATGGGTACCACACTGTCTATATGGGGAATGGGAGGGGGGAATGCCACACTGTCTATATGGGGAATAGGAGGGGGGTACCACACTGTCTATATGGGGAATGGGAGGAGGGAATGCCACATTGCCTATATGGGGAATAGGAGGGGGGTGCTACACTGCCTATATGGGGATTGGGAGGGGGTGCCACACTGCCTACATGGGGAATGGGAGAGGGGTACCACACTGTCTATATGGGGAATGGGAGGGGGGAATCCCACATTGCTTATATGGGGAATAGGAGGGGGGTACCCCACTGTCTATATGGGGAATGGGAGGGGGGAGTGCCACATTGCCTATATGGGGAATAGGAGGGGGTGCTACACTTCCTATATGTGGAATGGGAGGGGGATGCCACACTGCCTATGGGAATGGGATGGGTGGCATCCCACACTGCCTATGGGAATGGGATGGGTGGAATGCCACACTGCCTATGGGAATGGGATGGGGGGAATGTCACTCTGCCTATGAGAAGGGGGAATTACGCACTGCCTATTGGGAATGGGAGGGGGATGCCACTCTCTATGTAATTGGAAGATTTTGCACTTTGCCTATTATTTGGTTAAAATATTATTTTTCTTATTTTCCTCCCCAAAATCCTAGGTGCGTCTTATGAGCAGGTGCGTCTTATATGGCGAAAAATACGGTGACTCCTTAACATTTTAACTTTCAGGTTGCTTCCTCTACCTGCAGCTAATTACTAACCTCCCATTTTTCCCTACAGCGCGCCTAACACTAACCTTTTCTTTTCGGGCTCCTCCCCTTCTAGAAACAGATTGGTAGATCTCTCCATCATGCCTATTATGTCTACAACAATGCTGGTCAGAGCGGTCAATGCTAACTTATTAGCTTTGATTGTAGCATTAGGCATTGGTCTAGGTCAGCACCTGTTGGACCCAACTCCCAATTATAACAGTGCCAGTGAGCACCACTTTGTACCACTGTCTTTTCGGCTATGCACAGTGCATTTATGAATTTTTTCCACGCTAAACAGATTGGTGCTGTATTTTTGGGGTGCTGGTTGACTTTTCATCATTACAGTTATAAGATATCACTGCTAAGGACAAACTTTACAGTGTGTTTAGGCTGTGTTTTATTTGTTGTCCGAATTACAGATTGGTAAGAAAAAGAAGCCATGAAAAATTATTTTAACAGAAATAATGGAATTTGGTGGCACCTATGTCCTGTGTCTACTTTATTGACAAGTGACAATGCAAGTTCTGTACAAAAATGTGTGTAATATTATTTATAAGCAGAAAACACTTCAATATAGTCCTGCCCATTGTGCACTATGGGATCTTGACCTACAGTGCCACTATAAACTGGTGCTGCCTCAACCAGAGTGCCCAGCCCTGCAACCTTTTGGGCACTAGTGTTGAATAATATTCTAGCTGTCAGCCACATCGGCACGTACACTGAGTGGCGCTGAGGCAAAAAAGTGGAGCTGAGTGGTGCTGAACCTTCACAAATCAGGCTATGAGTCACCCTCTGTTTCCAGACCATTTTTCACAATTTTGCACTATACATGTTTAACTGTGGTTTTTGAAGGAATGCTCAGGGATTTCCCTTGGAAATCATATATATGAACATGAAATGTCTTGTTTGTTATTTTTTAGTGCTTTCTCAATATTTTGGAGTGCAATGTTAAAACAATTAAAAATGCTATTTTTGGAGCTTTTTTGTGATAAAAAGAATATAAGTTTTTCAATAAAACCATACTGCATATAAAAGCCCCATTCTTCCTGGTTACAGTGGTACACCATATATATCGGTAGACACCCATTCCTGCCTAGGAAACACCCCAAAGTGAATCGTTTTAGGAGAATTTCAAAGAAAACATAACTGCTATGTGCACCTTGCAGTTTTTCAGGAAAAAACAATCATTTATATTTGAAATCCCCCACAAACTATATTATCTCTCAAAGTACACACCTCAAGCTTTCTAGTTGTACCAGCATTGTTGGTGTGGCCACAGTTTTCTGGACGCAAACCCTTGAGGAATTCACTGGTATCCAAAAGTTTATAGAAAGGACAACCAAAAAAATATTTTCCTAAACCCAACATGTATATGTACTAACCATTTAACTGCCAGCCTACTTGAGATTTTGTCACCCTCTCTTGCAAGACCATGTTTCTTGAACTTGCCAGACTCGAAATTTGGGGGTTCGCTCATCCCTATTTTTGGTCAATAGACAGTACTTGTCGATTCAGACACAATTGTGAAGGCCAACTGTGAAGTTTGAATACTTGCCTGACATCATGCTTCACATGCTGTGCTTCAGACTACTTGTAAATTCCTGCGCATCCACTGCATCCCTGAGCATATGCAGACAGAAATCTGCAACACCCCATGGTAGTGCTGTTCTGATCATAGGAGGGTAGTGCTACCTCTAGGCTACCTTAGGGATAATGTCAGAGAGTTGCAAGTGTGGCTAATTGACACAGTCCGTGGGACATCTATCACCACCTTAGGATGTCACTGACCTTTGCCATTATTGGCCAGTGGCCACATTAAACCTACCCTCTCCCAGACTGCCCTGCCCCTTTTACATGCAGTTTGTTTTGGATGTGCTTCTGTGAAGTCTGTTACTCTGTTGCCTTCCTGGTTTTGCACAAACTCTGCCTGGGTCGACCTATTGCTTGAACCCAACTTTTCATCTGGATCAAACCCTTTGCCGTTTTGCTTGGAGAACTGATTTACTATGTATGATTTGTGCTTCCCTGCTGGTCTACCTTCAGATTAACCACTGAGCACTATGCTTCCTGGATTGTTTAACTATTTATTATTTGGATGTGATATATATATATATATATATATATTTGAATGATTAGAGATTTCAAATACAGAGAGTTGCACAAAATAATAATAATAATAATAACATTATAACACATACATACATAGTGTGATTAACATAAAAGGCCCCATGTTTCACTGGACTCTGTCCATTTGTCCAATACTTTGTCAAATTTTTGGTGACTGCCTTATTTCAAAAGTATATTTATGCAGGGTAGCATAGAAACCTGAGTATAGCATAAACATTTAATAAGCCTTTTTAATATTTTTTTTTCTCTAGGTACCAGTCAGTATCGATGCCCATCTCACATGCCTTAAAGTCACATATGTATGGCAGTTTTGTTTTAGAAACAGAACGTCTGTATTTTGGGACAAGCCCATAACATGTGGAGGAAATCTCCAGGACCAGTATTATACTGTTAGCATACATCCAATGTATTCCTCCCCATCAATAACAACCTTCTAGGGGTAGAGTGGCATTGATGCATGATTCTAAGTTGGATTAGCCTATATCTCTCTAGGTGATCACCAATTTAATATAACCTGAAAAAAACTTAGGTAGGTAGTAAAGTGGTAATATTGTTACCTATTTTATGGATTTTTTTCTAGTCTTCGAGGTTTAGATATTTTAAAAGCCATTCCCTTGGTATGGCAAGTTTGCGTACCTGATCTGAACTTTCAGCCATCAGTCTGCAGACTCAGCTGCTAGCCTTTGTGCACTAAAGTCCTAGGGGCAATAGTGTGCTGGGATGGCACATAGCACCTCCCAAGAATACCTCCCAAGAGGGGGGAATACTATAGGTTATATACTATACTAATAGTGAAAAGGATGGTTTTAAATTGAGGGATAACAGCTA
Source organism: Gastrophryne carolinensis (assembly GCA_027917425.1). Classification (NCBI taxonomy): domain Eukaryota; kingdom Metazoa; phylum Chordata; class Amphibia; order Anura; family Microhylidae; genus Gastrophryne; species Gastrophryne carolinensis. The sequence continues at coordinate 424,491,332 of CM051235.1, forward strand.
TACATAAACTAGTGACTGGTTGGGTCAAAACAGCCAACATGTGCTAGGGTGGCTCGTCTTCCAAGGCTGAGATAGGTTCTCACTATACAGAACATTTCCCCCAAAATGTTATGGCAAAAAAAGCAGAGGGCAGAGGTGGAGGTGTATTCACTTTTCTAATGTACTCTATATTTACATTTTGTGCGCTTACACAGAATTGCACCCACATATGGGTGATGTTATAATTCCTACCTTAGAAAAAACAATAGAATTTTAGGAAAGGGGAATTTTTTCAGCTGCCGTCATTGTATAGAAACACAATTTACTTGTTATTTTTGCTCGTTAAAATCTGCCATGACATTTCTGGAAGAATGGCGCGTGTTAATTGATAGCAGCCACATCTACAAATTCCGTTTGAACCTTTTGCAAAAGTTTGTACCAACATGCCCATATAGTTTTTCAACAAAAACTTTGCATCTGAAATTCGAAGAATATTGAATTCTTTTTCCTCCAAAGTTAACTTTCTGTAGTTTATCTATTTTCTGTAAACAGGGAAAATACAGTTATTTTTATTCTAAATAAAGTTTTCAGACTCAATATAACTTTATCTTAGATACATTTTTTGAATCCTAGATTCAAAAAGAAAAAAAGCTTTATCAACTGAAACATTGACAAACTTTTCGTAGGCTAAAAATCATTTTCTATTTTTTTTTCTGCATTTCTACTTGTTGCTATCTTACTGTCCAAATGCTCATATAGGTTGATTGGTAGCTCACTGTTGCTGATTAAATTATGGCTCTCAAAAGAGCCTCCTGGCTTGCCTTGTTAATATCCAAACTGATTGCATCATTTTTCATGATATTTTTAATATATATCATATAATTTATTGCACTGTAAAAGGCTGGATTAAACCAACATTTTATCAGCAAATCACATTACAGCATGCTATATATATGGCACTGTTTATCTAATAGTTGCTAGGCGATGCTTAGTAGAAACGTTAAGACTTTTTCTCCCCCCCTCATTTTAATGTACACTTTCAATTCTTTTTCTCAGTATGGCTACCACTGTCCCTGTGCTTTTAGTTCTGCACACGCTGCTCTTTCCCTGCATCTGTCACTATTAGGGATGAGAGAACCTTTTAAAGGTTGGGTTGGACAATTTGACAAATTACCCCAGGAAATTTGGGTTCGACTGAACCTAACTTAACAAAGTCACAAAAAAATGAAAAATAACCAAATCTTGCGCCGGTCTCCCAGCATCCCGTTCCCCGCCGCAGGGAGGGGTATTTATATAAGGAGTGACCTGTCACTGGTCACAGCCTCTATAAATAGTTCCTCCCTGCGGCAGGAAGTGAGCTGTCACTGAGAGCTGGATAAACCGGCTCTTCTACCCCTGCAGGCTTTGGGGAGGCAGGTAATTGGGCCAGGGGTGGCGCAGGTGACTTGCCAGTACCCCGGGCCTTGTGAACTGGAATAAGTGTTTCATGGAGGAAAAGTGGACCAAAACCCAGGATTTTGAACATGAACTATGTGAAACCCCCCCAGATCTCCTTATTAAACTCACCTCACTGCGGTCCTATGACGCATGCGCGGCTGCTCACCCAATCAGCGTGCTCGGAGCTGCTGAGCTATGCACGTCTAAAACACATCTTAGTTCAGCGTCTCCAAGCTCGCTGGGTGCCGCATCTTGCGCTTCCCTCTAACAATGTCCGGCGTGGGCACGTGCCCTGCTGGAGGAATGCCGGGGATGTGGTAGCGGCCTACGCATTCGCCGTTAGGCCGAAATTTAGGTAAGTGTAGCCAGCGACCTGGGGGGTTTCACACAGCGGGGCATCCCTATTTTGGATGCCCAGCGGGGAGGGATCGGCCTGGGAGTCTTATAGATTCCCGGGCTGATCCAGTAGGATTTTGGTCCACTTTAAATGTATAAAAACACACTGACACATAAGAAAAAATATTTTAATATTTTTATTTTTCCCCTCATACCTAACTTTTTATCAACCATCGGTCTCCACAGAATCCAAAGGTTGGCCCGTGCCATCCACCACCTACTGCCACTAACAAGCAAAGAGATCAGCGGATGGCAATCACGCACCTGGCATCCACTGGTCTATCCGGCTCTCAGTGACAGCTTACTCCCCACCGCAGGGAGGAGCTACTTGTGCTGGGCGTGACCTGTAACATCACAGGTCACTCCTAATATAAATTCCCCTCCCTGTGGCGGGGTGCGTTGATGCTGTGGAGACCGGTGTGGGACAGACCGGAGGACTGCCCGTAAGTGTTGAGTTTACAGTTTGTAGAGTGCTGTCATGTTGATGCAGTCCTTTGTGCATTCTTGAAAACATGTGAAAGAAACGTATATGTAATGCCCTGACTAGTCACTGGCCTTTCTTCAAGTGTCAACCCGCAACATAATTCTACATGCTTTTACCTAAAGGAGCACTATCGTGAAAAATGGCCCGATAGTAAAAATCCATACAAATATGCCAGAGGGTGACAAGAGAGGTCACTTATACACTCAGCATCAAGAAATATCCAGCTATCACAGACAAGGACAAGTTCAGCTTCATGTTGGTCAGGGATCATTGTCTGTGGTTATCTTAACAGTTCATTGGCCTCAATCAGAGCAGGGGCTCACTGGCCAATTATAAGCCCCTCTGATGGGGTGACAGCTCTACCATGGATAATAACAGGTGTCTGTGCACATTCCTGTGCACACCTAAAGGATGCTGAGTGCCAGAGAATGACTGGGTGGCTCGGGGTGGTGTTGTTTTAATGGAGTACAGCAGGAATCACCACTGGAGCAAGACAAAAGATGAATTCTCCCAAACAGTCAGCACTAACCTTTTGGAAGAACATGTACAAACATTGACACTCATTTTTCTTTCCTTTAACTTTTATTCCACTTTACATTCCTTTTATTTGTCTTTTTATTTACCTTCTGCTTTCAATTTTTACCTACAATTTGCATTCCCTTGTCTTCTCCTTTACACCTTTTATTTGCCTTTTACTCACAGTTTGTTTTGATTTTATACTCTCTCATCATGCTTTCACATTTTCAATTATCTTTTTGCTAACACGTTGCTTACCTTTTCTTTTTCACAAAAAAAAAAAAAAAAAAGCTTACCAATATTCTCTACACTTAGCCTTGACTTTGTTTTAGAACATTAAATTCATGTTCTTAGGAAACAATTACAATTCATACCAGGCTATTCAGCTGTCAAACAGATATTTATGTGCAGTGTTGAAGTTTAAGCTCAAACTAATCCCGCTGCAATGAGTAGAGACAAAGGTTAGCCATTGAGCTGCATGCAAATGTAAACAACACAAAGCTTCGCTGGACGAAATCAACACCAGTGAAAGGAACGGGAGTGCTTTTCTAGGTGTCTGGCTTGGTTGATCACAGTGAATGGATCCAGGTGGGTCTGTGCTACCCAAAGGCATTTTATTAGGTTTAAGATTAGGTTTGAAGATTAACAGGAGCTGATCTCAAAATATTTGCTTTATCTGCTGAACCCAAAATATAGTATGTCAATCATCTCTTGAGTAACATCGGGATTTATAAATGGATGAAATCGGTATACATGGAGAATTCAGCCATTTGAGTGTTAAATAAGCATACATGTCCAGAAAGTAAAGTGGCTAATAGACATTGATATACCAGTTTTTGGTGTTTTGAGTCAGCTGAAATGTTTTGCGCATTTCAGCAAATCCACAAATTACTTACTTATGTTAACCAATGGAGTACACACCTACATTTTTAAAAATAAACATGTTGCATTGATTAGTATATATCTTTTGTAGTGTTATATGTGTCACACATATGCCAATGCCACTCACATCACCCGTATATTTATTTTCAGAATTTTAGAATTTTGGAGTGGGTAAGGTTACATGTGATAAAGAAAAAAAATACATATTGGTTAAATAAAATATGTCATTATATATCCTTGTGAACAATGTATATTTTATATATTTTATCTCCTATAGTATGTTAAGGATAACATTTAGTGCACATCCTAAAGCCTTGGATAGCTGTGTGTATTGCAATGTATTATTTAAGGTAACTCTGTACCAGAATTTACCTCTCTGTGTCTTCCACCTCCTGTTTGCCACTGGTTGACATCTTCTCCTCACGTTCACCAAGTTGGAGGCTCCCTCCTGGTCATGCTGGTATTTTGATGTGGGGGAGTGGCTATTGCAGCTTTCTTGTCAACATCTGTAGTGAAGGGTGACACAGATTTCCCCTTTTCCTTTTTTGGCATCCCACCAAGCTAATGTCAGGCAAGGAGTTTTTTATATCACAGAGAAGTAGTCGCTGTGGATTCCCCCCCCCCCTCCATGTGGCTAATGACTTCATTGAACGTATCAGGCGAGTGGGGAGTTTGATGCTGTGGGGCATCCCTAATCTCTATGCCCCATAGGGAGGCTTTAAAGGAGGGACAACACATTCATTGCATTCAGTTTAGTTTTGGTTCTCTTTAATAAGCATAAAAACTGAAGACGGCATGTATGTAGACCCTCACACATACAGCATATTGTAGAAAATCTTTGAGCTTATATAAAGTAATCTGCACCCCCTGCTATGTGTCATAGTGGCCTTACACATGGCAGATGCTTTGCATCCTGTAAATGCCACCCTTACTCTCCACTTGAGTGTAGGTTAGTTACTGTGTAAGGTGAACACCCTCTACTATCCCTTCCCTGTGCTGGGACCAATTTGGGGAATAGAATAAAAAATGGACTCACCCGCCCTGCACCAGGCACCTGATGCCCTAGTGAAAGCTCAGCATGTGCAGCTCTGCTTCTGGTTACCCAGCTATGGCTATAAACTTCAGTGACTGCTTAGTCACTCAACCTGTGCAGAAGTGGTACCACTGCAGATAGAGGGAGAAGCAGGTGCCCCACATCCCATGGACCAAGTAACTAGTTTACAAACAGTTGAAATAACATAACATTATATAACATTAAAAAAACTCACCATCTCTGTTTCTTCCTCCACTCCTGTTGGGTGGCATGCTCACGTCAGTTCTTTGGGGAAGGGGGCTCCCTTCTTGTCCAGGGGGACACTGGTCCCTTTACTTTAGTGTACAGTCAAGCTAAATCCAGGCTGCCATGGAGGGAAGCTTTTATACACCAGAGATCCCTGGGGAATATCCCTCCATGTTTCTCATCTCCAATGGTATCATCAGTAACATGGGTATGGATTCCACAGAGGCTTCACCTCTGTGGCATAAAAGCTTCCCTCCCCGTCGGCCCAGATTTAACTAGGCTGGGTGACAAGGTAGAGGAAAGTGGGACCTGTGTCCTACCCCAAGCTAGCAGATGACTGCCCACTGGACTAGGAGGGAGCTCCCAACCCAGCAGATCTGAAGAGCGGACGTCACCCAGCAGAGGACAGGAGGAGGAAGACTGAAAGGATGGTTCTTTATTGTTATTTTTTGTCTTTTTTTCAACCGTTTGTGAACTGGTAAGAGGTCCAAGGGACTACCTGGTACCATGCTAGATGATTTGACCTTGATTTTGCCGCTATTCAGGAGGGGGGCAAACTGGACCAGAGCAGCAAGATCTGGGTCGAATCTAGCGTCAGCCCGGATGTGAAGCCCACTACTACTAAGTATATGATTTACATAGTTTCGCAGATGCCATAAAAATCATAGGTAATCCTGATCTGGATGTAAATACTTTCTGTTTTAGGTAAGTGCCCTTTGCCTGTTAAGTTAAGGATGATTTTATACTGCTATGAGTCGCTGCCGACCATCACTGTTTATTATGGGGCCTTGCCAAGCAGATATTTATATTCATCAATTTTGAGTGTAAACCAGTTTGAAACTAGAAACAGTCCTAAGATTTCTTATTTTTCTGTGTATTTCAAAGAATTCTGCAGCTGAGTTTTCAAATAAAATGTATGACACTTAATGGTGGGACATCTAATTTTACATTGCTAAAGAAATATAACATTTATGACAAGACAACGTAAATTTATAAAGGAAAACTTATGTTTTGACATTTGATTTTATTATCGTGTAGAATAATGAATTGCTTGAAAATGTTCAAAGTGTTCCAAAGTGTTTATTCCATTGATTTCATGATATCAGTGGCATATAAATAACTCTGAGTTATATGACTGCAGGAGCTGAGAGACGGCGCAGACCAAAACCGTAACAAATAGAAATGTCTTTATAAATAGCTTTTTATACTCAGCACAGAGAAATAATAGATTAAATGTGGATAGAGAGATAGATAGATAGATAGATAGATAGATAGATAGATAGATAGATAATGTTAACATGATGCTGATAAGCATTACATATTTTAAAGTAGGAGTCCAGCGTGGAAGTAGCCCCTTCTCCCTGCCTCCCTCCTTTGGAGCAGGACAGGGGGCTTCTAAAAAGCCTTGCCTCACTCCTCAAGTGTCAAGTCCTTCGTTCATTTTAGGGTCGAGATTTTAAATCTGTGGACACATTATAGGAAGAATGCTAGATGGAACAATAATTCAACTGCGGATTGTGTAGTAAAAGGGAATTGTGAAGAGCGCTGGAGATGGTGTTGAGCTGCTGCCACTGGTAGGGGGTCAGTCCCTTACTTATGTTATAGTCCTGGTGTTAGAGATCCTGACTTCCAACTGGGCTGGTGGGCGGTTGGGAGAAGGGATGTCTGTTGTGGTCTCCAACAAGAGTCTGTTCAAGGAGGATTCAATCCAGGGGGATTGATACTTTACCACTTACTGGGGTGATTCCCAGAATAGAGGTATTTTGATGTGTGCTGTCAAAATATAAGGCAACTGTATAATGAAAGACAGACCTTATTGGTATGCAGCAATACTTATGGTTGGTATATATACAATAGAAAGCCAATTAGCTTAGTATAATATACTGGAAAAAATGTGCAAAAGCACTTACCGCCGAGGCCCGAGGGTACTTGACCTGCCCAGGGCCTATGAAGTTATGACGCTTTGATCGGAGGAGAATCTTCTTCCTGGTTCCTGGTTGGCTTACACCTATGTTCAAATTTGTGGCTCCACCTTGGATGTTGTCTGTTGTAAATTCCAACGATGGATTGGTTGCTCTTTGTTAATAAAGGTCTGACAGCCTGTGTTCAGTATAAACACAATTTTATTCAGATACAGATGGTAGGGTAGGGGGTCAGATGAGGGGTGGCGGAAGGTGTGGCGGGTGGAGGGGGGGAAGGATAACCTCAGGGGTTAAGAGTCCTGATGAATCATTTTAAATTGGTGCTTAAGTGGGTGTAACTGAAGCACAGTGTTAAACAGGAATACACCACTTGTAGCAGCGTCTTCTGCTATAATCTGTTTGGTGTTCGGGTATAGATGGTCTAATAAGGTGGTTTCTTGTCTGTATTGTGGTCTCCGGTTGAAGAGAAGATTCTTTAAAGAGGTGTTTCCTGCTGAAATGAGAAGTGGATCTGTGTGGAAGAGGTCCGTTGGAGCGGTATTTTACACTGTTTTCCAGTGGTTAGGATCTTATGCATGTGCCGCGGTTTGTAGGTGAATAGAAAGTTCTTCTTCAATTAAAAGTCCTGTGTAGTTCAAGTGTCTATTTGCGTGTGCCGCGGTTTCTAGGTGAATAGAAAGTTCTTCTTCAAATAAAAGTCCTGTGTAGTTCAAGTGTCTATTTGCCGATAGAGGATCAGCTGGAGCGGCGTCTCCTGCCTGGCTCCGGTATCCGGCGCGCGTTTCGGTGAGGTCACCGTCTTCAGGGTACTAATAACAAGCTACTGTATAGCTGTCGTTTTTATTGGTTGAGCTGTTCACATGATGTTCTCAAAGGATCATTGGAAGTGTAGTTTCTCTTTGTGGCAGATAGTTTTCAGCTGTTACTAATGTTTATCGGCAAATAGACACTTGAACTACACAGGACTTTTAATTGAAGAAAAACTTTCTATTCACCTAGAAACCGCGGCACACGCATAAGATCCTAACCACTGGAACACAGTGTAAAATATGCACATTAGGTTGCAATTATGAAACTTCATAGAAAAATTTTAATATGTGAGTTTAGCTTTTTGGAGGCTCTGGGGTTTTTATTGTGGCATCCCATTTTGAACACCTAGTGGCTTTGCATTTGATGACTAGGGACAAAATCTCAGTGCTCCACACTATGGGACATCCTTACTAGGAGGGCTTTCTCCTCTTTCAATAAAAGCCATCCTAACCTGCTCAACATCTGCCTCAGAAGCAGACCACGATTTTTACAGACCGTCATCTTTGCACATGTAAACCATCTAAAGATGCCTACCTTATAAATGGTGAAACGTGTCCAGGGTTGTGGTACTCAGTGGTCCAAGAACTTTAAAAGCAATCCTATCAAAAGTTGAACCAGACAAGGAAGTATGCCATTATTTGCTTATTCATTTCATGAGTTCAATAATTGAGTGTACTCTGATTAATGTACAGTATATGAATATTATATGTATGCCATTTGTATCTACAGTAACTAGTGATGAACTGAACATTCTTCTGTTTGGTTTGGATGCTGTGTCTATACCCCAAGCTAATAGCCCAGTGTACCACACATAGGGCTGTTAACCCCAGGGCTTAGAGGCCTTCAGCTGGCATGCCAGCCCTTACACTCTTCCGCATTGGTCAGGTGTTCTAATCAAGCGGGGGTATTGGCAAGCCACCCTGTCCACATGCCAGACAGGTTGCTGTGAGAAAAAAATAGAACCTCACCTTGTTGCAACAAACACTTATAAACCTAAAAAAAAAATAAAAACAATTTTTAATTGGCTTTCTATATTTTCCAACTTTCCATAAAGTCTCTCCAGTGGTCAGTGTGATGCAGTATTTTCTCATGTTGCATGGCGAGCAAGTCTTCCAGGGTAGGCCCTTTCCTTTTCCTTTCTAGCTCCCAGCCAATTAACTGTTACTGTCACCGCGAAAAGAGGCATTTACATATTGGAGGAGTCGCTTCCCTGGGATTCCCCTAGTGGAAACTTAATATTATACATAAGCTATAAAATTACCTTAAGTTCACATTATGACTAAGGGCACGTGTTGTGGCCTGAAACACGTTACATGGTGCGGAGGTGGGGGCTGGAGTTTCATTGATTCTATCATGTTTGAGGAATATTGTTCTTTTACGTGGATTGAATAAATGGAAGTTTTAACTGATACAGTGCTGGATACCCTCTACTGGATTCATATCTGTCCAATCTTGCCTTTTTTTTATTTCAGATCCAGTGAAAATGTTTAATTTTCAGCAGGGCCCCTAGAAAGCATACCATTGCATAGGCTTTTACTAGAATCCTCTATTGTTTTCCCCCTTATTTATCCCCCTGATGTTTTCTTTAATTTCCTTTACCCCCTTAAAATGTTGTTTGGTAAAATGGGGACTACTGTAATTTAAATGGTTTTTGCTAAATTATTTTCCGTTTAGATATTCTTGCTGTCCGTAGTGATAATAAATCACTTTAAAGACTGGTCAATATTTTTAATTTGCATCTTCTTCCTGTAAGACAGTAATTTGAGGGTCATTTGTGAATCGTGGTAATGATCACCTTTTGCTGTCATCGTCATCGTTTATTCATTCATGAGCAAGGTGCATTATTTTATGGTAATATGTTTCAGGGAACAACACAAGTTCAGCTTTAATTCCTCCCTTTTGGATATTATGAAGCATATATTAATTAAGTAAGTTAAATTAACTAGGTAAATTAACTAAGTTATATCAATTGTAGTAAAGTATATCTGTATATCTGATGATTAGAAGCTTCACTTCATACGCCCAACCTATCGCTAAAGTAGTGTGTTTACATGCATTTTAAAGCAGAGGTTTTTAAAGTACTATCACCGCCGTGGCCAGCGCTGGAGTCTAAAAGACTCAGTGCTCATAGGTCATCCCCTGGCATCCCTACAGCTGTGTGTGCTCCTGCACTCAGACTTGCAGATAGGCGGGCCACAGCTCTGCTCTGTCTGTGCAACTCTCAGCTATAACCCACCCTCCTGTACATTTACCCCCTCTCCTCTCCTCTCCTCTCCTCTCCTCAGTAAGTGATGCTGTCTGTCCCTGCCTGTTTTGTACAGTATGGAACAATGGCAGTTAAAGCGGACCTTCACTCTGAATAAGAGTCTATCTTATATGTTTCCCCCACACTGTACATACAGATTGCTCACATTAAAAATCATCCTACCTGCATCTACTGCATGTTATGAGCCTTTAAACATCCAAGATGGCGGCTTATGGAAGCCGCCATTTTATCAGGCAGCCTGCAAACAGGAAGTGACTGTACTGCTCTGCATTCTGGGACTGCTGACCTTTCCCTGACCCCAGCTCTGCTCAGTCTGAGCAAAGCACAGCTATAACCTGCCCCCCTGTACCTTATCCCACTCTCCTCTCCTCAGTAAGTGCGATGCTTCTGAGTCAAGATGGCGGCGCCCGTATCCTAAATTCCTGAAAAGAGTTGCAGCCCAGTGGGGGAAAGAATAATAAGTTAGTGACTAAAAATGTAAAATATATTAATTTTAGATGCTGGGGAACCGTTTTTTAAGAGTTTGGGCTTTTCATTAAATCATGGTGAAGGTCCGGTTTAAGTGAAAAGTAGTCACCTTAATGTAGACATTATGCTCTGGAGGATATTTTTAGCTTTAAATTTTCACCTACAGACAATACAGAGTGTAAAACAGGTAGAGATTATGTAGTGTTAAATTTTTGCCACCTATGTAATGTGCTGAAGAGCATATACATAATTATTGCCAGTAATTATTCGATAAAGTAGAATTTATCACATCAATCTCATGAGAGGTCAATGCGTTTAGGCTAGTGTTCTTGTGATAATTGTGTTTTTGAGTTTGGCATAAGTACATTAGCACTGATACCTATTATATTGTATATTAGCACAACACCAACACCAAAAATTATATCACAGTTTTCAAACTGCTCCTCATTATGGACTAATGCAAGGATCTCCCCTTTAGCAGGTCTTCTTTAAGACATACATGAGCACATGCAGATTAACGTTTGGGCTGCCAATAATGTTGTCCACCCCCCTTTAATTTAAGCAATGGCATAAAGTAGTTGGAAGAACCAGATTAAGGAAAGCTAGTTTCAGCAAAATGAACCAAAGGGAACTGAAAGAAAAATTGTAGCCTATCAGAGCTGAATGTATTTCTGTCAAAGAACCAAAAGTATCATAGATGTCACTGTTCCTACCTTTTCTTTGTTGGATATACAACAGCTTCAGCTTATTATGTGTATTACATTAAATGCTGGATGGACTGCAGTTCATCAATAAGATAGGAGCTGGCGCTGTTTCTAATACCATTGTGTCGTTTCTCATGTTTTTTTTTTATTTTCTGTTATTTTTTTATGTTATCCCCCATGTTTGAGATGATAAGTCTCTTTGCCTACATGTTCCAGTAAACCAGTTTATTTTCTCACAATTGGGTCGATTCATGGTTGTGTGCCTGTAAATCAAACTTCATCCTGATTTAGGGTTGTCAACATCTGGGCCTAAACATTTGGAAAAACATCACTGGAGGTGACCTGGAATCAGGATATCCCCAATAAAACCTGAAATAAGCACCTGTAAATAAATGACAACTAAATATTTCTCCTCTTTCTTTACTGTTTCTCAGTTGCGATTTTGTCTCTCCAGCTTCTGTGTTTTAAGTGAATCTCTATTCTCCATTTCAGGGTGTATTCCCTGTAACCTGAGTCACCTGACAAGGGAAATGGGAAATGTGCATAGGGGAAGGGCCATTTGCACTTAATACAGCAGAATTTCAGGCATTAAAGTTAAATCAAATCAAAAAAGTTAAAAATAAATTTGATTCAGTTTGATCAGGGCAGATTAAAAAAAAAACTGGTGAGTGATTTATTGATATATATATATATATATATATATATATATATATATATATATATGAATAGTGGTTCATTTCTCGGAGCAAAAATATACTCTTTACTCTAAACAAAAGTGAGAAAAGTTTTAACTGAATAAACTGGGCATAAATTAGCTTGACCATCCATTCAGAGTTTAGTGGAAAAATGTATGTATGTAATGTATGTATGTAATTAGGTGACAGTGCCCCCACAGACGCCAAGATTTTATCAAATGTTAATTTACGTCAGCCTAGAGAAGAACAAAGGATACATATAGCCTTGTTTGGATGGATGGCATGCTTGTCGTAGTTTAGAGGAAGTCAGCTTCTCCATTACACTCTGATCTTCGAGGAGATACCTAAACAACATTGCCGGAAATCTGATTAAGCTAAGTAAATTATTCTATAATTTGACAGTAGTTTCCCACAAATTGTGGTTTGTAGCAGAGTTTAAATGTTGAGTAACTTATGTATCCTATACCTCAAGATGCTGCTAATTCTCCAGGGATCAGTGGCAACATAATAGATTGATTGGATTATGTTCATAGAAAGCACTTTGCCAGAATGCATCACAAATATAAATGTCTTGATATTTGGCAGCATGAGCAATAACAAATGATTACTAAAAAAGTTTATTCTTGTTAAATAGTAATACAGATCAGAGAGAATTGTGGAATACCCTTTTCAAATGTTTCAATTATTCTTTTATTTACTAAAGATCAGGTTGTATTTTATATCTGTTTGGGAATCCTATGGCTTTGTCTCTTTGTTCCATTTGTTCCTTTGCAAATTTTTATTTTTGCGAATTGAGTGCGCACATGCTTATGAGTTTTGGCAAATCGATTGGCATGTGAAAATATTTTGCATGTCAAAGCATGTTTGCATAATTCATCAGTCACCTGACCTTTCCTATCTGATAAAAAGATGCCAAGGTATGTGGAAATTGCTCTCCACCATTTACCTGGCGACTGTGGCCTTTTCTCATGCAAAAATACTCTTGTGTTGGGGGATAGTAGCAGACGGCTGAGCGCACATTTTATCACCAGCCAGCAACCAGTGAATGAAGGGAAAAGCTGTCTGGCTGTCGCTCAATGATGGGGGAGGGGCAAAACTGAATGTGGGAAGAAAATGGAACCAAACCCACCAGCAGCTGGCCTGGAATCTAAAAGATTCCAGGGCTGGCCGCTGGCTTTTCTCTGACTCATCCGGAATCGGGATGCCCCTGCTGTGTGAACCCCCCTCCCCCAGGGCCCCTGTAAAAACTCACCTTTCCCCGCTCCCACTCTCTTTTCTCCGATCTGCCCCATGCATCTCTCTTTTCCCACCTCTGCCCAATGCGTTTCTCTTTTGCCAGCTCTGTACCATCCCATCTCTCTTTTCCCAGCTCTGTCCAATGCATCTCTCTTTTCCCAGTTCTGCCCCATCCCATCTCTCTTTTCCCAGCTCTGTACCACCCCATCTCTCTTTTCCCAGCTCTTCCCCATCCCATCTCTTTTTTCCCAGCTCTGCCCCATCCCATCTCTCTTTTCCCAGCTCTTCCCCATCCCATCTCTCTTTTCCCGGCTCTTCCCCATCCTATCTCTCTATTCCCAGCTCTGCCCCATCCCATCTCTCTTTTCCCAGCTCTTCCCCATCCCATCTCTCTATTCCCAGCTCTGTCCCATCCCATCTCTCTATTCCCAGCTCTGTCCCATCCCATATCTCTATTCCCAGCTCTGTCCCATCCCATCTCTCTATTCCCAGCTCTGTCCAATCCCATCTCTCTTTTCCCATCTCTGTCCCATCCCATCTCTCTATTCCCAGCTCTGTCCCATCCCATCTCTCTATTCCCAGCTCTGTCCCATCCCATCTCTCTATTCCCAGCTCTGTCCAATCCCATCTCTCTTTTCCCAGCTCTGTCCCATCCCATCTCTCTTTTCCCAGCTCTGTCTCATCCCATCTCTCTTTTCCCAGCTCTGTCCCATCCCATCTCTCTATTCCCAGCTCTGTCCCATCCAATCTCTCTATTCCCAGCTTTGTCCCATCCCATCTCTCTATTCCCAGCTCTGCCCCATCCCAGCTCTCTTTTCCCAGCTCTGTCCCATCCCATCTCTCTATTCCCAGCTCTATCCCATCCCATCTCTCTATTCCCAGCTCTGTCCCATCCCATCCCATCTCTCTATTCCCAGCTCTGCCCCATCCCAGCTCTCTATTCCCAGCTCTGCCCCATCCCATCTCTCTTTTCACAGCTCTTCCCCATCCCATCTCTCTATTCCCAGCTCTGTACCATCCCATCTCTCTATTCCCAGCTCTGTACCATCCCATCTCTCTTCTCCCAGCTCTGCCCCATCCCATCTCTTTTCCCAGCTCTGTCCCATCCCATCTCTCTTTTCCCAGCTGCGCCCCATCCCATCTTTATATTCTCAGCTCTGCCCCATCCCATCTCTTTTTTTCCCAGCTCTGCCCCATCTCTCTCTTTTACCAGCTTTTCCCCGTCCCATCTCTCTTTTACCAGCTCTTCCCCATCCCATCTCTCTTTTCCCAGCTTTGCCCCATCCCATCTCTCTTCTCCCAGCTCTTCCCTATCCCATCTCTCTTTTCCCAGCTCTTCCCCATCCCATCTCTCTTTTCCCAGCTCTGCCTCATCCCATCTCTCTTTTCCCAGCTCTGTCCCATCCCATCTCTCTTTTTTCCAGCTCTGTCCCATCCCATCTCTCTTTTTCCCAGCTCTGTCCCATCCCATCTCTCTTCTCCCAGCTCTGTCCCATCCCATCTCTCTTCTCCCAACTCTGCCCCATCCCATATCTATATTCTCAACTCTGCCCAATCCCATCTCTTTTTTTCCCAGCTCTGCCCCATCTCTCTCTTTTACCAGATTTTCCCCATCCCATCTCTCTTTTACCAGCTCTTCCCCATCCCATCTCTCTTTTCACAGCTTTGCCCCATCCCATCTCTCTTCTCCCAGCTCTATCCCATCCCATCTCTCTTTTCCCAGCTCTTCCCCATCCCATCTCTCTTTTCCCAGCTCTTCCCCATCCCATCTCTCTTTTCCCAGCTCTGCCTCATCCCATCTCTCTTTTCCCAGCTCTTCCCCATCCCATCTCTCTTTTCCCAGCTCTTCCCCATCCCATCTCTCTTTTCCCAGCTCTGCCTCATCCCATCTCTCTTTTACCAGCTCTGTCCCATCCCATCTCTCTTTTTTTCAGCTTTGTCCCATCCCATCTCTCTTTTCCCAGTTCTGCCAAATGCATCTCTCTTTTCCCAGCTCTGTCCCATTCCATCTCTCTATTCCCAGCTCTTTCCCATTCCATCTCTCTTCTCCCAACTCTGCCCCATCCCATCTTTTCCCAGCTGTGCCCCATCCCATCTCTATATTCTCAGCTCTGCCCCATCCCATTTTTTTTTTCCCAGCTCTGTCCCATCTCTCTCTTTTACCAGCTCTTCCCCATCCCATCTCTCTATTCCCAGCTCTGTCCCATCCCATCTCTCTATTCCCAGCTCTGTCCCATCCCATCTCTCTATTCCCAGCTCTGTCCCATCCCATCTCTCTATTCCCAGCTCTGTCCCATTCCATCTCTCTATTCCCAGCTCTGTCCAATCTCATCTCTCTTTTCCCATCTCTGTCCCATCCCATCTCTATTCCCAACTCTGTCCCATCCCATCTCTCTATTCCCAGCTCTGTCCCATCCCATCTCTCTATTCCCAGCTCTGTCCAATCCCATCTCTCTTTTCCCAGCTCTGTCCCATCCCATCTCTCTATTCCCAGCTCTGTCCCATCCCATCCCATCTCTCTATTCCCAGCTCTGCCCCATCCCAGCTCTCTATTCCCAGCTCTGCCCCATCCCATATCTCTTTTCCCAGCTCTTCCCCATCCCATCTCTCTATTCCCAGCTCTGTACCACCCCATCTCTCTATTCCCAGCTCTGTACCATCCCATCTCTCTTTTCCCAGCTCTGCCAAATGCATCTCTCTTTTCTCATCTGTGTCCCATTCCATCTCTCTATTCCCAGCTCTGTCCCATCCCATCTCTCTATTCCCAGCTCTGTCCTATCCCATCTCTCTTCTCCCAGCTCTGCCCCATCCAATCTCTCTTTTCCCAGCTGCGCCCCATCCCATCTCTCTATTCCCAGCTCTGCCCCATCCCATCTCTTTTTTTTCCCAGCTCTGCCCCATCTCTCTCTTTTACCAGCTTTTCCCCATCTCATCTCTCTTTTACCAGCTCTTCCCCATCCCATCTCTCTTTTCCCAGCTTTGCCCCATCCCATCTCTCTTTTCCCAGCTCTATCCCATCCCATCTCTCTTTTCCCAGCTCTTCCCCATCCCATCTCTCTTTACCCAGCTCTTCCCCATCCCATCTCTCTTTTCCCAGCTCTGCCTCATCCCATCTCTCTATTCCCAGCTCTGTACCATCCCATCTCTCTATTCCCAGCTCTGTACCATCCCATCTCTCTTTTCCCAGCTCTGCCAAATGCATCTCTCTTTTCCCAGCTGTGTCCCATTCCATCTCTCTATTCCCAGCTCTGTCCCATCCCATCTCTCTTCTCCCAGCTCTGCCCCATCCCATCTCTCTTTTCCCAGCTGCGCCCCATCCCATCTTTATATTCTCAGCTCTGCCCCATCCCATCTCTTTTTTTCCCAGCTCTGCCCCATCTCTCTCTTTTACCAGCTTTTCCCCGTCCCATCTCTCTTTTACCAGCTCTTCCCCATCCCATCTTTCTTTTCCCAGCTTTGCCCCATCCCATCTCTCTTCTCCCAGCTCTTCCCTATCCCATCTCTTTTTTCCCAGCTCTTCCCCATCCCATCTCTCTTTTCCCAGCTCTGCCTCATCCCATCTCTCTTTTCCCAGCTCTGTCCCATCCCATCTCTCTTTTTTCCAGCTCTGTCCCATCCCATCTCTCTTTTTCCCAGCTCTGTCCCATCCCATCTCTCTTCTCCCAGCTCTGTCCCATCCCATCTCTCTTCTCCCAACTCTGCCCCATCCCATATCTATATTCTCAACTCTGCCCAATCCCATCTCTTTTTTCCCAACTCTGCCCCATCTCTCTCTTTTACCAGCTTTTCCCCATCCCATCTCTCTTTTTCCAGCTCTTCCCCATCCCATCTCTCTTTTCCCAGCTCTGCCTCATCCCATCTCTCTTTTTCCAGCTCTGCCCCATCCCATCTCTATATTCTCAGCTCTGCCCCATCCCATCTCTTTTTTTCCCAGCTCTGCCCCATCTCTCTCTTTTACCAGATTTTCCCCATCCCATCTCTCTTTTACCAGCTCTTCTCCATCCCATCTCTCTTTTCCCAGCTTTGCCCCATCCCATCTCTCTTCTCCCAGCTCTATCCCATCCCATCTCTCTTTTCCCAGCTCTTCCCCATCCCATCTCTCTTTTCCCAGCTCTTCCCCATCCCATCTCTCTATTCCCAGCTCTGCCTCATCCCATCTCTCTTTTTCCAGCTCTGCCCCATCCCATCTCTATATTCTCAGCTCTGCCCCATCCCATCTCTTTTTTTCCCAGCTCTGCCCCATCTCTCTCTTTTACCAGATTTTCCCCATCCCATCTCTCTTTTACCAGCTTGTCAGGTCCCGGAGACACCCACCTTCCAATAAATCAGCAACCCCCAATCTCCGCTGCTTTCTTCACCTATAGTAAGCCCCCGTTTGCCGGGACGCTAGACACGCCTCACCGGACACGGTTGCCCCCAGGTCTTGTTAGCACAAAGGATGCTGACTTATGCAGGGGAAGGCAGATGAATCCAGGGACGAGACTGAGTAATGATAAACGGACAGGGGTCATACACGGGTGGTCAATCCGAGGTGGCACGGTACAGAAGGGTCAGACGGAAGAGTAGTCAGGGCAAGCCAAAGGTCACAACGGGAGATCAAAGTTCGCGGTACAGAGGGTCAGGCGGAATCGTGGTCGAAGAGCAAGCAAGGGTCGGTCCAGGCGGCAAACAGGGAAGGTCAAAATTACGGCAGAAATCACAACGAGAAAGCTATCCAAATCGCACCCAGTAGCACGCTATAACGGGCAATGAAGTAGTGCAGGGTGAAACCCTATATAGGAAAGGGACAGGCTGGATTGGCTGAGGAGGGAAGTAAGTTGATAGGGCCAATTGGGGAACTCTGGGCTGATTGCCCAGTTTGAACCTGGGAGGGGGACAACAGCAGCAGTATTACAGAATACAAGGGCTCATTGGCCCAACACTAATTACCTCCGGCGGGCGCGCTGTGTGCAGCGCCGCCGGAGGGCATATGAAAGTGTCAGACACGCGCGCGCGCGTGTACGGGGACGCGCGCCGGGAGCGCGCCGCACGGAGAGCGGCGCGCCCGCTCCCGGCGCGGCTAGGCCGGAAGCCTCCCGAGCGGCTGCTCGTGACAGCCGAGCGGCGGGCGGGCAGGAGCGACGCCGGCCCGCCGCCGGCTGCAACCGAGAAGGACCGGAGTCAGCGGGGGAACGAGGAGCAGGTGAGATCGGGATCGTGACACTACCCCCCCCCCTTCACGAGGGGCCTCAGGACCCTTACCAGGCTTATCCGGATTCTCACGATGAAACCTATTGATAAGGGTTTTAGCATGGACATCCTTGGCTGGTACCCAACACCTTTCCTCAGGACCAAAACCCTTCCAATCAATTAAATACTGTAGAGAGTTTTGCAGCACCCGAGCGTCAAGTATTCTATTAATTTCAAATTCAGGCTCATCTTCCACTATGATCGGAGGAGGAGACGACACCTGAATATTCTTGGCAGACTTTAACAAAGAGACATGAAAGGACGACGGAATTCTCATGGATGAAGGTAACTGGACCTTAAAGGTAACGTCGCTTAGTTTATCTGTGATAGGAAACGGACCGATAAATTTAGGTCCTAGCTTAGACGAGGGCTGTCGAAGGGCAATATTTTTAGTAGAGACCCAGACCCAATCACCCACCTGAAATGGTGGTTCAAGTGACCTATGTCGGTCCGCAAAGATTTTGTAAGTTCCAGAGGCTTTCTTTAAGTTAGTCTGTATCTCAGACCATACTTTGGTCCTTTCTCGTAGCCATTCCTCCAAGGCCGGCAAGTTGGAGGAAGGACCAGAAAAAGATGATGCCTTTGGATTTCTACCGTAATTACAAAAAAAAGGCGAAAACCTAGTAGATTCACTCGGCGCATTGTTAAAGGCGAATTCTGCAAATTCGATGAATTCCGCCCATTGTTCTTGGCGATCGGAGACGAAACAGCGTAGATATTGTTCTAAACATTGATTTACCCGTTCGGTCTGTCCATTAGACTGCGGGTGATAGGCGGTAGAGAGCGACACTTTAATACCTAAACGATTGCAGAAAGCTTTCCAAAAACGAGATACAAACTGAACTCCTCGATCCGAAACAATATTCTGAGGTAAACCATGGAGGCGAAAAACATGCTTAATGAATAGTTGTACTAAATCTGGCGCCGACGGAAGTTTTATCAATGGAATAAAGTGTGCCATCTTACTAAAGCGATCCACCACCACCCAAATTACAGAATTCCCCTGTGATGGAGGAAGATCAACAATAAAATCCATGGATATGTGCGACCATGGTTCAGCGGGGATTTCTAAGGGAACTAATAATCCCGCAGGGGACCCATGAGTGGTCTTACTTCGAGCACATACCGGACATGCTTCGACAAAGGCGGAAGTATCGCGTCGGATGGTGGGCCACCAGACATGACGTTTGGCGATAGCTAAAGTCTTACGAACACCTAAGTGACCAGCCGATTTGGCATCATGTAGTTCCTGTAACACGGCCAGACGCAAATGAGGCGGAACAAATAAACAATCCGAGGGTTTACCCGGAGGAGAATCAACCTGAAATGGTACCAACGAGCTAGACAGGTCAGGGAGAAGAGCAGCCACAACACAACCCAAAGGCAATATCGATTCTGGAGGACCACTCTGGTCCTTACAATCCCCGAAATTACGGGATAGGGCATCTGCTTTGGCATTCTTCTTCCCCGGCTTATAGGTGATAATAAAATTAAATCGAGAAAAGAAGAGTGCCCATCGCGCCTGACGGGAGTTGAGTCTCTTGGCAGACTCTAAATACTCCAGATTCTTATGATCAGTATACACCGTGATGGGGTGTAGGGAACCTTCTAGCCAGTGGCGCCATTCTTCAAAGGCCAGTTTAATACCCAATAGTTCCCTATTCCCAACATCGTAATTGCGTTCAGCAGGTAAAAACTTCCGAGAGAAGAATGCACAGGGATGTAGTTTCTCAGGATTTCCTGCATACTGAGAAAGAACAGCTCCTACTCCCAGTTCCGAGGCGTCAACCTCTAATAGAAAAGGAAGCCGGGTGTCGGGATGTATCAAAATGGGAGCGGAGGTGAAAGTCTCCTTTAACACTTGAAAGGCGTTTTTAGCTGAGGGAGGCCACTCCTCAACAAAAGCGCCCTTACGAGTGAGATCTGTTAAAGGACTCACAATGGACGAGAAACCCTTTATAAACTGCCTGTAAAAATTCGCAAATCCTAAAAATCTCTGCAGCGCCTTTAGGGTTCTAGGTTGTTCCCACTCCAAAATAGCAGAAACCTTGGAAGGATCCATCACCAATCCCCGTTTGGAGATTATAAATCCTAGGAACGGGATTTCAGACATTTCAAAAACACATTTGGAGATTTTAGCATACAGACGATTTTCCCGCAATCTCTGCAACACCATTTTGACATGTTGACGGTGCTCCACCAGAGAGCGGGAAAAAATCAGTATGTCGTCCAAATAGACCACGAGAAACTGACCCAAAAAATCACGGAATATGTCATTGACAAAATCCTGAAACACTGCAGGAGCATTGCATAACCCGAACGGCATTACTAAGTATTCATAATGCCCATCCTTTACATTGAAGGCCGTTTTCCATTCATCCCCCTGCCGTATGCGAATAAGGTTATATGCTCCTCGGAGGTCTAACTTAGTGAAGACCTGGGCCCCAGAGACCTGATTAAAAAGGTCATTGATTAATGGTAGAGGATATCTATTTTTTACAGTAATCTTATTTAACCCACGATAATCTATACAGGGGCGTAAGCCGCCGTCCTTCTTCTCGACGAAGAAGAACCCAGCACCGGCAGGGGAGGTGGAAGGACGGATAAAACCTTTCTGGAGATTTTCGGTGATATAATCTTTCATGGCCTGCTCTTCGGATCTAGTGAGATTATATAACTTCCCCCTAGGGGGCATAGTACCTGGGAGTAAGTCAATAGGGCAGTCGTAGGCCCTATGGGGTGGAAGAATGTCAGCGGATTTCTCCGAAAATACGTCTGCCCAATCTGCATAAACTGGAGGTAACCCATCAAGGACAATAGGTGTGGTCCTAAGGGATATAGAAAAACAACGACTTTGACATGAAGGACTCCACTTCACCAGATCCCCCGATCTCCAATCTATCACGGGGTTATGGATTTTTAACCAGGGAAATCCTAAAACAATAGGGGAGACGGGACTTTCAATAATCAAAAATTCTATTTCTTCCGAGTGGGCAGATCCTACGACTAAATTCACCCAAGGGGTCTTGTGGGAGACCAACCCCCCCTCAATGGGTTTGTTGTTGACCGCCAGGACCCGGAGGGAATTTTCTAATGGGATTAACGGGATCCCTAGAGTGATGGCTAAGGATCTATCCAGGAAATTGCCAGCCGCTCCACTATCGATGAAGGCGGAGGCAATAGTCCGGGACGGACCCCAAGAGAGTGTAACAGGTAAGAGTACACGATTGTCAGGAGGGAACGATACCTGATCGCCTAGAAGAAGTCCCTCTGCAAGATCTAGGCGTTGAAGTTTCCCGCCACCGGAGCCTTGTTTGGGCAGGTCTTGGCGAAATGACCCGGATTACCACAATAGAGGCAGAGGCCTTGGGATCTGCGCCGAACCTTCTCCGCCTGAGAGAGGTGGGTAACGCCAAGCTGCATCGGTTCCTCCTGCGACACGGAAGGAGAGGAAACGGCTGCCCCCTTAAAGCTTGACTCTTGACGCGAGGACCCCCAAGGTTGGTCCTTGCCTCTCTCCTGGCGCCTTTCTCGAAGACGTCGATCCACCCTGATGGCCAGCTGCATATATTCATCTAGGTTTTTAGGCAAAGGATAGTTCACCAGGATGTCCTTGATGTTATCGGAGAGCCCCATTCTAAATTGGCTACATAAAGCTGGATCGTTCCACTGGGAATCTATAGCCCACCGCCGAAATTCTGCGCTATATTCTTCAGCAGAACGTTTGGCCTGTCTCAGGTTCCGCAATTTAGAATCCGCCGTCGCGGCCCGATCTGGGTCAGCATACAATAGTTCCATGGCCGAAAAAAAAGAGGAGACCGACTGCAAGGCTTCATCAGACGGAGCTAAACCAAACGCCCAGGTCTGTGGGTCGCCCTGGAGGAGAGAAATGACTAGCCCAACGCGTTGCGCTTCGGATCCAGATGCGTGGGGTCGAAGGCGGAAGTATAGTTCGCAAGAATTTTTAAAGTTAGAAAACTTCGCCCGATCTCCCAAAAATTTTTCCGGGAGAGGGATCTTGGGCTCGACGGCCGGAGAAGGATCCGCTGGCGCAGGCACCTGACGATTTTCTTGCGCGGCCACTCGTTGAGCCAGCTGATTAATGGCGGTGGCCATAGCTTGAACCTGTTGGATCAATTCTTCCATCTAGAAGGTATTCTTCCTTTTTTTTTTTGGCCCGTTATAATGTCAGGTCCCGGAGACACCCACCTTCCAATAAATCAGCAACCCCCAATCTCCGCTGCTTTCTTCACCTATAGTAAGCCCCCGTTTGCCGGGACGCTAGACACGCCTCACCGGACACGGTTGCCCCCAGGTCTTGTTAGCACAAAGGATGCTGACTTATGCAGGGGAAGGCAGATGAATCCAGGGACGAGACTGAGTAATGATAAACGGACAGGGGTCATACACGGGTGGTCAATCCGAGGTGGCACGGTACAGAAGGGTCAGACGGAAGAGTAGTCAGGGCAAGCCAAAGGTCACAACGGGAGATCAAAGTTCGCGGTACAGAGGGTCAGGCGGAATCGTGGTCGAAGAGCAAGCAAGGGTCGGTCCAGGCGGCAAACAGGGAAGGTCAAAATTACGGCAGAAATCACAACGAGAAAGCTATCCAAATCGCACCCAGTAGCACGCTATAACGGGCAATGAAGTAGTGCAGGGTGAAACCCTATATAGGAAAGGGACAGGCTGGATTGGCTGAGGAGGGAAGTAAGTTGATAGGGCCAATTGGGGAACTCTGGGCTGATTGCCCAGTTTGAACCTGGGAGGGGGACAACAGCAGCAGTATTACAGAATACAAGGGCTCATTGGCCCAACACTAATTACCTCCGGCGGGCGCGCTGTGTGCAGCGCCGCCGGAGGGCATATGAAAGTGTCAGACGCGCGCGCGCGCGTGTACGGGGACGCGCGCCGGGAGCGCGCCGCACGGAGAGCGGCGCGCCCGCTCCCGGCGCGGCTAGGCCGGAAGCCTCCCGAGCGGCTGCTCGTGACAGCCGAGCGGCGGGCGGGCAGGAGCGACGCCGGCCCGCCGCCGGCTGCAACCGAGAAGGACCGGAGTCAGCGGGGGAACGAGGAGCAGGTGAGATCGGGATCGTGACACAGCTCTTCTCCATCCCATTTCTCTTTTCCCAGCTTTGCCCCATCCCATCTCTCTTCTCCCAGCTCTATCCCATCCCATCTCTCTTTTCCCAGCTCTTCCCCATCCCATCTCTCTTTTCCCAGCTCTTCCCCATCCCATCTCTCTTTTCCCAGCTCTGCCTCATCCCATCTCTCTTTTCCCAGCTCTTCCCCATCCCATCTCTCTTTTCCCAGCTCTTCCCCATCCCATCTCTCTTTTCCCAGCTCTGCCTCATCCCATCTCTCTTTTACCAGCTCTGTCCCATCCCATCTCTCTTTTTTTCAGCTTTGTCCCATCCCATCTCTCTTTTCCCAGCTCTGTCCCATTCCATCTCTCTATTCCCAGCTCTGTCCCATTCCATCTCTCTTCTCCCAACTCTGCCCCATCCCATCTTTTCCCAGCTGTGCCCCATCCCATCTCTATATTCTCAGCTCTGCCCCATCCCATCTCTTTTTTTCCCAGCTCTGTCCCATCTCTCTCTTTTACCAGCTCTTCCCCATCCCATCTCTATATTCCCAGCTCTGTCCCATCCCATCTCTCTATTCCCAGCTCTGTCCCATCCCATCTCTCTATTCCCAGCTCTGTCCCATCCCATCTCTCTATTCCCAGCTCTGTCCTATTCCATCTCTCTATTCCCAGCTCTGTCCAATCCCATCTCTCTTTTCCCATCTCTGTCCCATCCCATCTCTATTCCCAACTCTGTCCCATCCCATCTCTCTATTCCCAGCTCTGTCCCATCCCATCTCTCTATTCCCAGCTCTGTCCAATCCCATCTCTCTTTTCCCAGCTCTGTCCCATCCCATCTCTCTATTCCCAGCTCTGTCCCATCCCATCCCATCTTTCTATTCCCAGCTCTGCCCCATCCCAGCTCTCTATTCCCAGCTCTGCCCCATCCCATATCTCTTTTCCCAGCTCTTCCCCATCCCATCTCTCTATTCCCAGCTCTGTACCACCCCATCTCTCTATTCCCAGCTCTGTACCATCCCATCTCTCTTTTCCCAGCTCTGCCAAATGCATCTCTCTTTTCCCATCTGTGTCCCATTTCATCTCTCTATTCCCAGCTCTGTCCCATCCCATCTCTCTATTCCCAGCTCTGTCCTATCCCATCTCTCTTCTCCCAGCTCTGCCCCATCCAATCTCTCTTTTCCCAGCTGCGCCCCATCCCATCTCTCTATTCCCAGCTCTGCCCCATCCCATCTCTTTTTTTCCCCAGCTCTGCCCCATCTCTCTCTTTTACCAGCTTTTCCCCATCTCATCTCTCTTTTACCAGCTCTTCCCCATCCCATCTCTCTTTTCCCAGCTTTGCCCCATCCCATCTCTCTTTTCCCAGCTCTTCCCCATCCCATCTCTCTTTACCCAGCTCTTCCCCATCCCATCTCTCTTTTCCCAGCTCTGCCTCATCCCATCTCTCTTTTCCCAGCTCTGTCCCATCCCATCTCTCTTTTTCCCAGCTCTGTCCCATCCCATCTCTCTTTTCCCAGCTCTGCCAAATGCATCTCTCTTTTCCCAGCTCTGTCCCATTCCATCTCTCTATTCCCAGCTCTGTCCCATCCCATCTCTCTTCTCCCAGCTCTGTCCCATCCCATCTCTCTTCTCCCAACTCTGCCCCATCCCATCTCCATATTCTCAACTCTGCCCAATCCCATCTCTCTTTTCCCAGCTCTTCCCCATCCCATCTCTCTTTTCCCAGCTCTTCCCCATCCCATCTCTCTATTATCCAAGCTCTGTCCCATCCCATCTCTCTTTTCCCTGCTCTGCCTCATCCCATCTCTCTTTTCCCAGCTCTGTCCCATCCCATCTCTCTTTTCCCAGCTCTGCCAAATGCATCTCTCTTTTCCCAGCTCTGTCCCATTCCATCTCTCTATTCCCAGCTCTGTCCCATCCCATCTCTCTTCTTCCAGCTCTGCCCCATCCCATCCCTCTTCTCCCAGCTCTGCCCCATCCCATCTCTCTTCTCCCAGCTCTGCCCCATCTCATCTCTTTTTCCCAGCTCTGCCCCATCCCATCTCTCTTTTCCCAGCTCTGCCCCATCACATTTCTCTTTTCCCAGCTCTGTCCCATCCCATCTCTCTTTTCCCACCTCTGCCCCATACCATTTCTCTTTTCCCACCTCTGCCTCATCCCATCTCTCTTCTCCCAGCTCTACCCCATCCCATATCTCTTCTCCCAGCTCTGCCCCATCCCATCTCTCCTTTCCCAGCTCTGCCCCATCACATTTCTTTTTTCCCAGCTCTGTCCCATCCCATCTCTCTTTTCCCACCTCTGCCCCATCCCATTTCTCTTTTCCCACCTCTGCCTCATCCCATCTCTCTTCTCCCAGCTCTACCCCATCCCATCTCTCTTCTCCCAGCTCTGCCACATCTCATCTCTCTTTTCACAGCTTTGCCCCATCCCATCTCTCTTTTCCCACGTCCGCCTCATCCCATCTCTCTTTTCCCAGCTCTGTCCCATCCCATCTCTCTTCTTCCAGCTCTGCCCCAACCCATCTCTCTTTTCCCACCTCTGCCTCATCACATCTCTCTTCTCCCAGCTCTGTCCCATCCCATCTCTCTTCTCCCACCTCTGCCCCATCCCATCTCTCTTCTCCCACCTCTGCCCCATCCCATCTCTCTTCTCCCAGCCCTGCCCCATCCCATCTCTTTTTTCCCAGCTCTGCTCATCCTATCTCTCTTTTCCCAGCTCTGTACCATCCCATCTCTCTTCTTCCAGCTCTGCCTCATCACATCTCTCTTCTCCCAGCTCTGCCCCATCCCATTTCTCTTTTCCCACCTCTGCCTCATCCCATCTCTCTTCTCCCAGCTCTACCTCATCCCATCTCTCTTCTCCCAGCTCTGCCACATCTCATCTCTTTTTCCCAGCTCTGCCCCATCCCATCTCTCTTTTCCCAGCTCTGCCCCATCACATTTCTCTTTTCCCAGCTCTGTCCCATCCCATCTCTCTTTTCCCACCTCTGCCCCATCCCATTTCTCTTTTCCCACCTCTGCCTCATCCCATTTCTCTTCTCCCACCTCTGCCCCATCCCATTTCTCTTTTCCCACCTCTGCCTCATCCCATTTCTCTTCTCCCAGCTCTGCCCCATCCCATATCTCTTCTCCCAGCTCTGCCACATCTCATCTCTTTTCCCAGCTCTGCCCCATCACATTTCTCTTTTCCCACCTCTGTCCCATCCCATCTCTCTTTTCCTACCTCTGCCCCATCCCATCTCTCTTTTCCCACCTCTGCCCCATCCCATTTCTCTTTTCCCCGCTCTGTCCCATCCCATATCTCTTTTCCCACCTCTGCCCCATCCCATCTCTCTTCTCCCACCTCTGTCCCATCCCACCTCTCTTCTCCCAGCCCTGCCCCATCCCATCTCTCTTTTATCAGCTCTTCCCCATCCCATCTCTCTTTTCCCAGCTCTTCCACATCCCATCTCTCTTTTCCCAGCCCTGCCCCATCCCATCTCTCTTTTTCCAGCTCTGTACCATCCCATCTCTCTTTTCCCAGCTCTGTCCCATCCCATCTCTCTTCTCCCAGCTCTGCCCCATCCCATCTCTCTTCTCCCACCTCTGCCCCATCCCATCTCTTTTTTCCCAGCTCTGCCCCATCTAATCTCTCTTTTCCCAGCTCTGCCCCATCCCATCTCTCTTTTCCCACCTCTGCCCCATCCCATCTCTCTTCTCCCAGCTCTGCCCCATCCCATCTCTTTTTTCCTAGCTCTGTCCAATCCCATATCTCTTTTCCCAGCTCTGCCTTATCCCATCTCTCTTTTCCCAGCCCTGCCCCATCCCATCTCTCTTTTACCAGCTCTTGCCCATCCCATCTCTCTTTTCCCAGCTCTTCCCCATCCCATCTCTCTTTTCCCAGCTCTTCCCCATCCCATCTCTCTTTTCCCAGCCCTGCCCCATCCCATCTCTCTTTTCCCAGCTCTGTCCCATCCCATCCTGCTTCTTCCAGCTCTGTCCCATCCCATCTCTCTTTTCCCAGCCCTGCCCCATCCCATCTCTCTTTTCCCAGCTCTGCCCCATCACATTTCTCTTTTCCCAGCTCTGTCCCATCCCATCTCTCTTTTCCCACCTCTGCCCCATACCATTTCTCTTTTCCCACCTCTGCCTCATCCCATCTCTCTTCTCCCAGCTCTACCCCATCCCATATCTCTTCTCCCAGCTCTGCCCCATCCCATCTCTCCTTTCCCAGCTCTGCCCCATCACATTTCTTTTTTCCCAGCTCTGTCCCATCCCATCTCTCTTTTCCCACCTCTGCCCCATCCCATTTCTCTTTTCCCACCTCTGCCTCATCCCATCTCTCTTCTCCCAGCTCTACCCCATCCCATCTCTCTTCTCCCAGCTCTGCCACATCTCATCTCTCTTTTCACAGCTTTGCCCCATCCCATCTCTCTTTTCCCACGTCCGCCTCATCCCATCTCTCTTTTCCCAGCTCTGTCCCATCCCATCTCTCTTCTTCCAGCTCTGCCCCAACCCATCTCTCTTTTCCCACCTCTGCCTCATCACATCTCTCTTCTCCCAGCTCTGTCCCATCCCATCTCTCTTCTCCCACCTCTGCCCCATCCCATCTCTCTTCTCCCACCTCTGCCCCATCCCATCTCTCTTCTCCCAGCCCTGCCCCATCCCATCTCTTTTTTCCCAGCTCTGCTCATCCTATCTCTCTTTTCCCAGCTCTGTACCATCCCATCTCTCTTCTTCCAGCTCTGCCTCATCACATCTCTCTTCTCCCAGCTCTGCCCCATCCCATTTCTCTTTTCCCACCTCTGCCTCATCCCATCTCTCTTCTCCCAGCTCTACCTCATCCCATCTCTCTTCTCCCAGCTCTGCCACATCTCATCTCTTTTTCCCAGCTCTGCCCCATCCCATCTCTCTTTTCCCAGCTCTGCCCCATCACATTTCTCTTTTCCCAGCTCTGTCCCATCCCATCTCTCTTTTCCCACCTCTGCCCCATCCCATTTCTCTTTTCCCACCTCTGCCTCATCCCATTTCTCTTCTCCCACCTCTGCCCCATCCCATTTCTCTTTTCCCACCTCTGCCTCATCCCATTTCTCTTCTCCCAGCTCTGCCCCATCCCATATCTCTTCTCCCAGCTCTGCCACATCTCATCTCTTTTCCCAGCTCTGCCCCATCACATTTCTCTTTTCCCACCTCTGTCCCATCCCATCTCTCTTTTCCTACCTCTGCCCCATCCCATCTCTCTTTTCCCACCTCTGCCCCATCCCATTTCTCTTTTCCCCGCTCTGTCCCATCCCATATCTCTTTTCCCACCTCTGCCCCATCCCATCTCTCTTCTCCCACCTCTGTCCCATCCCACCTCTCTTCTCCCAGCCCTGCCCCATCCCATCTCTCTTTTATCAGCTCTTCCCCATCCCATCTCTCTTTTCCCAGCTCTTCCACATCCCATCTCTCTTTTCCCAGCCCTGCCCCATCCCATCTCTCTTTTTCCAGCTCTGTACCATCCCATCTCTCTTTTCCCAGCTCTGTCCCATCCCATCTCTCTTCTCCCAGCTCTGCCCCATCCCATCTCTCTTCTCCCACCTCTGCCCCATCCCATCTCTTTTTTCCCAGCTCTGCCCCATCTAATCTCTCTTTTCCCAGCTCTGCCCCATCCCATCTCTCTTTTCCCACCTCTGCCCCATCCCATCTCTCTTCTCCCAGCTCTGCCCCATCCCATCTCTTTTTTCCTAGCTCTGTCCAATCCCATATCTCTTTTCCCAGCTCTGCCTTATCCCATCTCTCTTTTCCCAGCCCTGCCCCATCCCATCTCTCTTTTACCAGCTCTTGCCCATCCCATCTCTCTTTTCCCAGCTCTTCCCCATCCCATCTCTCTTTTCCCAGCTCTTCCCCATCCCATCTCTCTTTTCCCAGCCCTGCCCCATCCCATCTCTCTTTTCCCAGCTCTGTCCCATCCCATCCTGCTTCTTCCAGCTCTGTCCCATCCCATCTCTCTTTTCCCAGCCCTGCCCCATCCCATCTCTCTTTTCCCAGCTCTGTCCCATCCCATCTTTCTTCTTCCAGCTCTGTCCCATCCCATCTCTCTTTTCCCACGTCCACCTCATCACATCTCTCTTCTCCCAGCTCTGCCCCATCGCATCTCTCTTTTCCCAGCTCTGCCCCATCCCATCTCTCTTCTTCCAGCTCTGCCCCATCCCATCTCTCTTTTCCCACCTCTGCCTCATCACATCTCTCTTCTCCCAGCTCTGCCCCATCCTATCTCTCTTCTCCCAGCCCTGCCCCATCCCATTTTTTTCCCTGCTCTGTCCCATCCCATTTCTCTTTTCCCAGCTCTGCCCCATCCCATATCTCTCTTCTCCCAGCTCTGCCCCATCCCATCTCTTTTTTCCTAGCTCTGTCCAATCCCATATCTCTTTTCCCAGCTCTGCCTCATCCCATCTCTCTTCTCCCAGCTCTGCCCCATCCCATCTCTCTCTTCTCCCAGCTCTGACCCATTCCATCCTTTTTTTCCCAGCTCTGCCCCATCCCATCTCTCTTCTTCCAGCTCTGCCCCATCCCATCTCTCTTCTCCCAGCTCTGCCGCATCCCATCTCTCTTCTTAGCTCTGCTCATTTAAAATCAGTGCACCAAGGGTACGATCTGTAGATTCCACATGGTCAAACAAAATAAAAGTTGCTGTTTGTTCCCTCCAATGCCCAATAGATAGAATGCTGGAGGGGGACAAGCAGCCTTTATTTAGTTATGCTTCTGGAATATATAGCCCCCTGGTGCCCTGATTTTAACCCACCCCCGATTCCGGACCTTCAGCTTGTGGCATACTGCTACAAGCAGACCTCTACAAAAAGTTTGAGTTTTGAGTACCCCTGGGCTAGACCAATGATTATTTGTGATTATAGCTCCAAATATTTACATAGCCACCCCTTCCTATTTGAGGACAAGGCTTGAATGACTGTATGAAGTCAGACTTCAGAATGCTGTAATAGAGAAAGCTGGCTGCCTTACGGAGCAGCCTATTAATATGTTTTGGTCTTTATATTTTTCTATTTTGTAATACACATAAGAATGTGTTTCCCATCATTAAGAAGGTATATTCCCCAGATTTCCTGATTAAATACACGTAGTTATCAAATTCTGTGTGTACAGCACTTTTTACCAAGAGTTAATATATTTTCAGGCAGCATAAGCTCCGTCAACTGCAGAAGCCAGGGCTTGATTTACAACCTTTAGGAATTTTAGAGCACTGTCCATTGTGGGGGCTGTTAATCAAATCCTAATTGCTGTATGGTAGCCAAGAGTGGCTGCATTCATGATATTTGGGGCCAGGCTATAATGTCAATACCCTTGGAACTCTGAAGGTTTTTAACCCCCCTGTAGCATTTACTTCTTTTATTTGGTCTATGGGGTTTGTTCATATTAAATACATGCCAGGTCTTTATATGCCAACATGACAATTCTAAGGGCCCAATTTATGAAGGCTGCCATTTAGCATCTTCCGCATTGTGTTCAGCGGGCCACTGGGTGAACCTAAGAGGCTTCTTGTGGTCACGGGGACAGCAAGGTCAGTGGATGCGAAATGTTTGGGGGCTGCTGGGGAGACCTTTTTAAGATCAATGTAATTGTTATTTTTGCACTAGGGTGGTAAGCCTCAATTTTTTCTTAGTTCCCATTTGGTCTCCAGATACTGGATTTAACAGATTTTTACAGCGTTGTTGGGCCAAAATGGTGGTGTCCATAACAAATTAGGAACATCCTGTGCCAGTTTCTTGTCCATAGCGACACCAGTGACTGCTTTGTAAGATCACCTTGTTTTATTATTGTCTTTATTGTTGCCTATAGCAGCCTATGGGAATCCAATCACTTTAAAATTAGCTTCCTCGTTAGAGAACATGTAAAACATTCTTACTCTTGGGGATATTCTCAAAAATTGCAACGGCCCCTCAAAATCATTTGACTAACTCCTATATCATGCAGATGCTCTATAGTGACAACATAGAGCAAGAATTAAAAACATCTCAGCGAGATCTAACATCAATGTCTTAAGCTTCTATAGCACATAGAGTTGCTGTTGACCCTGCTGATAGACTAATCTGACCCGACTCTGCCTCCTACCAAGGCACAGAAATCCAACTTTAAGTACTATTCAACCCATTTTCCCCTTTGATTTGTCTTTTGCTATTTGACTAGTCACTTGTGTTCTGAATCTGCCTGATCCATAGCTCAATAAAATGGTCTGTTCCCTCCCTGTCTATTGTGGCCAGGTGGATTGGATACTTTTAAAGTGGACCAAAACCCCGCAGGGCATCCAAAATCAGGATGCCCCGCTGTGTGAAACCCCCCAGGTCGCCGGCTACACTTACCTGAATTCCGGTCCAACGGCACATGCGTGGACCGCAGCCGATTCCCCTCTAGCAGAGCCCCTGTCCGCGCCAGCCATTTGTGAATGGCTGGCGTGGGCGCGCTCCCTGTTGATGGGAAGTGCAAAGTGCGCCCACCAGCAGGCTCAGAGCAGCTGAGCTTAAGACGTCTCTTAGACGTGCATAGCTCAGCGGCTCTGAGCACACTGATTGGACGAGCGGCCATGCATGCGCCGTAGGACCGCGGTGAGGTTAGTTTATTCGGGAGATCTGGGGGGTTTCACATAGTGGGGCACCCCGATCGGAGTGGACAAAAACCCAGGATGGTCCAAATCTTTTTGGTCCACTTTAAAGATTTTCTAGGCAAAAAAAACACAAAAACAATATTCCCACCTATTGTCCACTTCAGCTCTCCTGTCAGGCTGGAGAACTACGCCTCAATATGGAATCATGCCCTACTGCACACTCACTTCATTCATTGTTGTATTATGATGGGTACACCTTTTATGCACTTAGTGTAATCCACATATAAAGTTTGTAAAACTTTAATTCCACAATGATGATATATATATATATATATATATATATATATATATATATATATGTGTGTGTGTGTGTGTTAATTCTCAAAGGTATCTGTTTCAGATAATAAATTGTTTCTCTCTTTGTGAATGCAGAGGATGAAAAGAAATAAGGTCAAGCTATACATATAAAATCTATCTTAACTTTCACATCTAAATACTGTTCCCAACCATTAAAATTATTAAATTGCTGGGGAATATGGAGCAACCCCATGACAATGGCAATGGCTCTGTGGAGCTTCGCTATGCATTCCCTTAATT
Source organism: Gastrophryne carolinensis (assembly GCA_027917425.1). Taxonomy (NCBI): domain Eukaryota; kingdom Metazoa; phylum Chordata; class Amphibia; order Anura; family Microhylidae; genus Gastrophryne; species Gastrophryne carolinensis. The sequence continues at coordinate 424,523,886 of CM051235.1, forward strand.
GGCTTATAGAAGTCTCTCATGCGAACCAACACAATGTATAGCTCCTTGCTCTTTGCATAGCCATCTTTAATTGCACCAAAGCTCTGTGGAGAGAGCTTTGTGCCTTCAAGACGTGAAAGCCAATCTGGACGGGATGGAATTTATCATCTCAGAAGACACTTTCATATTAAAAAATTCCTATGCTTAGAGGCTGGTTATGTATTGGGTTTCCTATACATTAGGACTTGTGTTGAAAGTAATGTTAAAAAGTTCAGAACTACCAAGTAAAACTAGCAAGTAATTGTTAGAGATTGTAAGCACTCAACCTCCTGAATAAAGTTAAAATACTACTACATCTCGCTATGTTTTACATATCAATATAGGAACCTTTAGGAGAACAATCTGCCCTCCATATTAGACAATGTATGTGCAGTTGCAGGAAAAGTGACCTGCAGGTGTAGGGATTGCATATAGGGATGAGCGAATCAATCCGGACGAACCCGAATTCGTTCCGAATTTCAGAAAAAATTTGATTCTGAACGAATCCGAATTTCCCCGTGATTCGATTGATTGAAGTTTTCCTTTAAACTCCATTTATTTCAATTACAGGCATTCTAAAATGGTGGAAGCACATGTCCCGACATATCCCCTGGGGCAAGGTATCATGGGAAAGTCAAATGCAGCCTATCAGCAGCCAGGAAGCCCGGTGACGTCACCGTGCTATATAAACCGGCAGCCATTTTCCTTGTGCGCAGTTCAGCATTGTATTGCAGCCAGAGCAGAGCTGGTTACAGACAGGGACAGAGTTAGAGATAGGTAGGGCGAGTCAGAGAGACCGACAGAGAGGCAGAAAGAGAGGTAGACAGAGCCAGGGAAAGATAGTGAAAGATAGGGAAAAACCAGAACTATCCAGGCAGGGACAGCATTGAAGTGACAGGGAATTTTCTTTTTTTTTATTTTCATTAGCCAGATCAGTTTTCAATTAAATTTCTTTGTGCTGTAAATCTGCCTTGCCACTGTGCATCCTATCAATGCAGTGGCATATTTAACCCTATCTGTTACACACAAGCATTTCTCAAAACTGGATTAGTTTTAATATTTTTTTGTCTGGTTTAAATACACCAGCCCACATGGGCATCCCAAACCAGCACATGTCACCCTATCTGTTATACTAAATAAGCGTTGTTCAGCCTCATTTTAATTAAGCTATTGCATTTTGAATTGGGTTTTGTCTGCTTTAAAGCGGACCTTCACTCTGAATAATCTTATATGTTTCCCACACCCTGTACATACAGATTGTCCACATTAAAAATCATCCTACCTGCATCTACTGCATGTTATGAGCCTTTAAACATCCAAGATGGCAGCTTATGGAAGCTGCCATCTTATCAGGCAGCCTGCAAACAGGAAGTGCCTCCTGACTGTGCTGCTCTGCATTCTGGGACTGCTGACCTTTACCTGACCCCAGCTCTGCTCTGTCTGAGCAAAGCACAGCTATAGCCCGCCCCCTGTACCTTATCCCACTCTCCTCTCCTCAGTAAGTGTGATGCTTCTGAGTCAAGATGGCGGCGCCCGTATCCTAAACTCCTGAACAGAGTTGCAGCCCAGTGGGGGAAAGAATAATAAGTTAGTGACTAAAAATGTAAAATATATTAATTTTAGATGCTGGGGATTGGGCTTTTCATTAAATGACGCTGAAGGTCAGGTTTAAATACACCAGCCCACATGGGCATCCCAAACCAGCACGTGTCACCCTATCTGTTATACTAAATAAGCGTTGTTCAGCCTCATTTTAATTAAGCTATTGCATTTTGAATTGGGTTTTGTCTGCTTTAAAGCGGACCTTCACTCTGAATAATCTTATATGTTTCCCACACCCTGTACATACAGATTGTCCACATTAAAAATCATCCTACCTGCATCTACTGCATGTTATGAGCCTTTAAACATCCAAGATGGCAGCTTATGGAAGCTGCCATCTTATCAGGCAGCCTGCAAACAGGAAGTGCCTCCTGACTGTGCTGCTCTGCATTCTGGGACTGCTGACCTTTACCTGACCCCAGCTCTGCTCTGTCTGAGCAAAGCACAGCTATAGCCCGCCCCCTGTACCTTATCCCACTCTCCTCTCCTCAGTAAGTGTGATGCTTCTGAGTCAAGATGGCGGCGCCCGTATCCTAAACTCCTGAACAGAGTTGCAGCCCAGTGGGGGAAAGAATAATAAGTTAGTGACTAAAAACGTAAAATATATTAATTTTAGATGCTGGGGATTGGGCTTTTCATTAAATGACGCTGAAGGTCAGGTTTAAATACACCAGCCCACATGGGCATCCCAAACCAGCACGTGTCACCCTATCTGTTATACTAAATAAGCGTTGTTCAGCCTCATTTTAATTAAGCTATTGCATTTTGAATTGGATTTTGTCTGCTTTAAATACACCAGCCCCCATGGACATCCCAAACCAGCACATGTCACCCTATCTGTTATAATAAATAAGCATTGTTCAGCCTCATTTTAATTAAGCTATTGCATTTTGAATTGGGTTTTGTCTGCTTTAAATACACCAGCCCACATGGGCATCCCAAACCAGCACATGTCACCCTATCTGTTATACTAAATAAGCGTTGTTCATCCTCAGCTTAATCAAGCTATTGCATTTTGAATTGGTTTTTGTCCTGCTTTAAAAAAAAAACTAGGCCGCAGGGTATCCCAAACCTGCACGTAGCACCCTATCTGTTATACTACATACGCTTGTTCATCCTCAGCTTAATCAAGCTATTGCATTTTGAATTGGTTTTTGATCTGCTGCCAAAACACTAGGCCGCAGGGTATCCCAAACCTGCACGTAGCACCCTATCTGTAATACTAAATACACTTGTTCATCCTCAGCTTAATCAAGCTATTGCATTTTGAATTGGTTTTTGGTCTGCTGCCAAAACACTAGGCCGCAGGGTATCCCAAACCTGCACGTAGCACCCTATCTGTTATACTAAATACGCTTGTTCATCCTTAGCTTAATCAAGCTATTGCATTTTGAATTGTTTTTTATCTGCTTTAAATACACCAGCCCGCATGGGCATCCCAAACCAGCACATGTAACCCTATCTGTTATACTAAATAAGCTTTGTTCAGCCTCATTTTAATTAAGCTATTGCATTTTGAATTGGTTTTTGTCTGCTTTAAATACACCAGCCCACATGGGCATCCCAAACCAGCACATGTCACCCTATCTGTTATTCTAAATAAGCGTTGTTCAGCCTCATTTTAATTAAGCTATTGCATTTTGAATTGGTTTTTGTCTGGTTTAAATACACCAGCCCACATGGGCATCCCAAACCAGCACATGTCACCCTATCTGTTATACTAAATAAGCGTTGTTCAGCCTCATTTTAATTAAGCTATTGCATTTTCAATTGGTTTTTGTCTGGTTTAAATACACCAGCCCACATGGGCATCCCAAACCAGCACATGTCATCATATCTGTTATACTAAATAAGCGTTGTTCATCCTCAGCTTAATCAAGCTATTGCATTTTGAATTGGTTTTGGTCCTGCTGCCAAAACACTAGGCCACAGGGTATCCCAAACCTGCACATAGCACCCTATCTGTTATACTAAATACCCTTGTTCATCCTCAGCTTAATCAAGCTATTGCATTTAGAACTGGTTTTTGTCTAGCTGCCAAAACACTAGGCCGCAGGGTATCCCAAACCAGCACCCTATCTGTTATACTAAATACCCTTGTTCATCCTCAGCTTAATCAAGCTATTGCATTTTGAATTGTTTTTTGTCCTGCTTTTAAAAAAAACACCAGGCCGCAGGGTATCCCAAACCTACACGTAGCACCCTGTCTGTTATACTAAATACGCTTGTTCATCCTCAGCTTAATCAAGCTATTGCATTTTGAATTGGTTTTGGCCTGCTGCCAAAACACTAGGCCGCAGGGTATCCCAAACCTGCACGTAGCACCCTATCTGTTTTACTAAATACGCTTGTTCATCCTCAGCTTAATCAAGCTATTGCATTTTGAATTGGTTTTTGTCTGGTTTAAATACACCAGCCCACATGGGAATCCCAAACCAGCACGTCACCCTATATGTTATACTAAATAAGCGTTGTTCAGCCTCATTTTAATTAAGCTATTGCATTTTGAATTGGGTTTTGTCTGCTTTAAATACACCAGCCCACATGGGCATCCCAAACCAGCACATGTCACCATATCTGTTATACTAAATAAGCGTTGTTCATCCTCAGCTTAATCAAGCTATTGCATTTTGAATTGGTTTTTGTCCTGCTGCCAAAACACTAGGCTGCAGGGTATCCCAAACCTGCACGTAGCACCCTATCTGTAATACTAAATGCCCTTGTTCATTCTTAGCTTAATCAAGCTATTGCATTTTGAATTGTTTTTCGTCCTGCTTTTAAAATAGTATACTTGTAAAGAACCAGCACTCCAAATAAGTTCATGCAGAAGATTGTATTGCTATGACATAAGTGAAGTACAGCAGTGGAGGCGAGTCGACGTTTCGGGGTGCGCTGGGGCCCCCTTCATCAGGACCCACCGCGTGTACAAGAAAAGAACAGATTGCCATCACCATATCCATTAAATAGTACAGCAGACCAATCAGATTGTGATCTCATTGCGTTTTCGCGCCTGACGTCATAATGACATCAGGGGCGCTGTCAGAACATACCCTTATCATGTGCAGTATTACTGTCATCCTTGTGCCTCGTTCTTGTTAGAACAATCGTTATTAACAGTATAAAATGAAAAGTAGCCAAGTAAACTCACCTCCGTCTCCCAGGTTTGCAGAGGCCGTGTGCGCGTCGGGCACCGCCGTCCCGGTCGGCGGGGAGGTTGCCAAGCAACCTCTCACACCGTCCCCCAATTGGGGGAGGCCGGGACTGACGTCACCCGCCCCGGGATTCTCACCCGGTGACAGATGACGCGGCGCCCTGGTGCCGTATGATTGGCTCCCGGGCGTCGCTGGACAGGCACTCCATCCCCGGCCCTCTGACAGGCCGGAGACGGCTCGCCTGTCAGGTCCCGACCCCGGGGCGGCAGGCGGCCGGAGCGCCCACCCCTCCGACCTAGCAGCTTATCGATTGGCGGGCGGTAGAGCGTGCATAGAAATGGAATGTCCCCATGACAAGCATAGGGGCGAGGGTTGTTGAGTAATGCGGAATACTATGGGGCCCAATGTCAGGGGAAAGGATTGGGCATAAAGAAGGGAATAAAATGGCATTCTTATACATGTGTGGCATAATAAAGTGGCATTCTATACATGTGTGTGGGGTACAAGTACAGGTAGTATCATAAGGGGAATTGCATACACATGCCAGAGGCACGGGTTAGAAAATACATATGCATATGAAATACATATGCACAGGATACAAGTAGCTGGACCCATTGTCAGGGGGAAAGATTGGGCATTAAAGGAGGGGACCAAGTGGCATTATATACATGTGTGCAGGGTGCTAATAGTATTATAAGGGGAAATTACATCCATCTGTCCTAGGCACGGGTTAGAATATACAGTCTCCCATTATGATGATTACATAACAGTGTATCTGGATGTATATATAATTACATAAGCACCCTGGGGGTCGCACTGGGTACCCCGGTGCCTCCTGTTTATAAGGCCGGGCGGGCGCCTATGTGGGATCTATTGGGATGTGGGATCCATTGGTATATATAATTACATAAGCACCCTGGGGGTCGCACTGGGTACCCCGGTGCCTCCTGTTTATAAGGCCGGGCGGGCGCCTATGTGGGATCTATTGGGATCAGGTGGGGAACCTGGCATAAGTGGGGCCCAGTTGGGTGGTCCTCTAGTATAAGAGGATGTGATAAGATCCATGTCTGTAGTAGTGAAAGGTACGCCCGACCACTGCGACCCATATGAAGAAAGGGGGGGGGGGAAGGGGAAGGGAGGGGAAAAGGGCTGGGGGGGGAAAAGGGTAGGGAAGGGAAAATGAGGGGCTAGGAGGGGAAAAGGGAGGGGGGGAAGGGGGGACAGATGAAAGGGGGGGCTAGGGGAAAGGGGGGGCCTATGCACGCTCTACCGCCCGCCAATCGATAAGCTGCTAGGTCGGAGGGGTGGGCGCGCCGGCCGCCTGCCGCCCCGGGGTCGGGACCTGACAGGCAAGCCGTCTCCGGCCTGTCAGAGGGCCGGGGATGGAGTGCCTGTCCAGCGATGCCCGGGAGCCAATCATACGGCACGAGGGCGCTGCGTCATCTGTCACCGGGTGAGAATCCCGGGGCGGGTGACGTCAGTCCCGGCCTCCCCCAATTGGGGGACGGTGTGAGAGGTTGCTTGGCAACCTCCCCGCCGACCGGGACGGCGGTGCCCGACGCGCACACGGCCTCTGCACACCTGGGAGACGGAAGTGAGTTTACTTGGCTACTTTTCATTTTATACTGTTAATAACGATTGTTCTAACAAGAACGAGGCACAAGGATGACAGTAATACTGCACATGATAAGGGTATGTTCTGACAGCGCCCCTGACGTCATTATGACGTCAGGCGCGAAAACTCAATGAGATCACAATCTGATTGGTCTGCTGTACTATTTAATGGATATGGTGATGGCAATCTGTTCTTTTCTTGTACATGCGGTGGGTCCTGATGAAGGGGGCCCCAGCGCACCCCGAAACGTCGACTCGCCTCCACTGCTGTACTTCACTTATGTCATAGCAATACAATCTTCTGCATGAACTTATTTGGAGTGCTGGTTCTTTACAAGTATACTGGTATTTGCGGTGTCTCCGCGAACCGTGCACCCGCCTGATACAAGGGATAAGAGTGCGGCTGTACTTGGAACTATTTCTGCTTTTAAAATAAACACCAGGCCGCAGGGTATCCCAAACCACCACGTAGCACCCTATCTGTTATACTAAATTCGCTTGTTCATCCTCAGCTTAATCAAGTTATTGCATTTTGAATTGGTTTTTGGTCTGCTGCCAAAACACTAGGCCGCAGGGTATCCCAAACCTGCACGTAGCACCCTATCTGTTATGCTAAATACGCTTGTTCATCCTCAGCTTAATCAAGCTATTGCATTTTGAATTGGTTTTTGGTCTGCTGCCAAAACACTAGGCCGCAGGGTATCCCAAACCTGCACATAGCACCCTATCTGTTATACTAAATCCCCTTGTTCATCCTCAGCTTAATCAAGCTATTGCATTTTGAATTGGTTTTTGTCCTGCTGCCAAAACACTAGGCCGCAGGGTATCCCAAACCTGCACGTAGCACCCTATCTGTTATACTAAATACCCTTGTTCATCCTCAGCTTAATCAAGCTATTGCATTTTGAATTGGTTTTTGTCCGGCTGCCAAAACACTAGGCCGCAGGGTATCTCAAACCTGCACGTAGAACCCTATCTGTTATACGAAATACGCTTGTTCATCCTCAGCTTAATCAAGCTATCGCATTTTGAATTGGTTTTTGGTCTACTGCCAAAACACTAGGCCGCAGGGTATCCCAAACCTGCACGTTGCACCCTATCTATTATACTAAATAAGCTTGTTCATCCTCAGCTTTATTAAGCTATTGCATTTTGAATTGTTTTTTGTCCTGCTGTAAAAACACCAGGCCGCAGGGTATCCCAAACCTGCACGTAGCACCCTATCTGTTATATTAAATACCCTTGTTCATCCTCAGCTTAATCAAGCTATTGCATTTTGAATTGTTTTTTGTCCTGCTTTTAAAAAAAACACCAGGCCGCAGAGTATCCCAAACCTGCACGTAGCACCCTATCTGTTATACTAAATGCCCTTGTTCATACTCAGCTTAATCAAGCTATTGCATTTTGAATTGGTTTTCGTCCTGCTTTTAAAAAAAACACCAGGCCGCAGGGTATCCCAAACCACCACGTAGCACCCTATCTGTTATACTAAATACGCTTGTTCATCCTCAGCTTAATCAAGCTATTGCATTTTGAATTGGTTTTTGGTCTGCTGCCAAACACTAGGCCGCAGGGTTTCCCAAACCTGCACGTAGCACCCTATCTATTATACTAAATACCCTTGTTCATCCTCAGATTAATCAAGCTATTGCATATTGAATTGGTTTTTGTCCTGCTGCCAAAACACTAGGCCGCAGGGTATCCCAAACCTGCACGTAGCACCCTATCTGTTACACTAAATACCCTTGTTCATCCTCAGCTTAATCAAGCTATCGCATTTTGAATTGGTTTTTGGTCTACTGCCAAAACACTAGGCCGCAGGGTATCCCAAACCTGCACGTTGCACTCTATCTATTATACTAAATAAGCTTGTTCATCCTCAGCTTTATTAAGCTATTGCATTTTGAATTGGTTTTTGTCCTGCTGACAAAACACCAGGCCGCAGGGTATCCCAAACCTGCACGTAGCACCCTATCTGTTATATTAAATACCCTTGATCATCCTCAGCTTAATCAAGTTATTGCATTTTGAATTGGTTTTGTCCTGCTTTTAAAAAAAACACCAGGCCGCAGGGTATCCCAAACCTGCACGTAGCACCCTATCTGTTTTACTAAATACGCTTGTTCATACTCAGCTTAATCAAGTAATTGCATTTTGAATTGGTTATTGGTCTACTGCCAAAACACTAGGCCGCAGGGTATCCCAAACCTGCACGTAGCACCCTATCTGTTATACTAAATACGCTTGTTCATCCTCAGCTTAATCAAGCTATTGCATTTTGAATTGGTTTTTGTCCTGCTGCCAAAACACTAGGCCGCAGGGTATCCCAAACCTGCACGTAGCACCCTATCTGTTATACTAAATACGCTTGTTCATCCTCAGCTTAATCAAGCTATTGCATTTTGAATTGGTTTTTGTTCTGCTGCCAAAACACTAGGCCGCAGGGTATCCCAAACCTGCATGTAGCACCCTATCTGTTATACTAAATATGCTTGTTCATCCTCAGCTTAATCAAGCTATAACATTTTGAATTGGTTTTTGTCCTGCTGTCAAAACACTAGGCCGCAGGGTATCCCAAACCTGCACGTAGCACCCTATGTGATTTACTAAATACGCTTGTTCATCATCAGCTTAATCAAGCTATTGCATTTTGAACTGGTTTAAATACACCAGCCCACATGGGCATCCCAAACCAGCACGTCACCCTATCTGATTTACTAAATAAGCGTTGTTCAGCCTCATTTTAATTAAGCTATTGCATTTTGAATTGGGTTTTGTCTGCTTTAAATACACCAGCCCACATGGGCATCCCAAACCAGCACATGTCACCCTATCTGTTATACTAAATAAGCGTTGTTCATCCTCAGCTTAATCAAGCTATTGCATTTTGAATTGGTTTTTGTCCTGCTGTCAAAACACCAGGCCGCAGGGTATTCGAAACCACCACGTTGCACCCTATCTTTTATACTAAATCAGCTTTTACATCCTCAGCTTTGTTAAGCTATTGCATTTTGAATTGGTTTTTGTCCTGCTGTCAAAACACCAGGCCGCAGGGTATCCCAAACCACCACGTAGCACCCTATCTTTTATACTAAATACGCTTGTTCATCTTCAGCTTAATCAAGCTATCGCATTTTGAATTGGTTTTTGATCTGCTGTCAAAACACCAGGCCGCAGGGTATCCCAAACCTGCACGTTGCACCCTATCTGTTATACTAAATAAGCTTGTTCATCCTCAGCTTTATTAAGCTATTGCATTTTGAATTGTTTTTTGACCTGCTGTCAAAACACCAGGCCGCAGAGTATCCCAAACCACCACTATGCACCCTATCTTTTCTACTAAATGAGCTTGTTCATCCTCAGTTTTATTAAGCTATTGCATTTTGAATTGGTTTTTGTCCTGCTTTCAAAACACCAGGCCGCAGGGTATCCCAAACCACCAGTTGCACCCTATCTGTTATACTAAATAAGCTTGTTCAGCCTCAGCTTTATTAAGCTATTGCATTTTGAATTGGTTTTGTCCTGCTGTCAAAACACCAGGCCGCAGGGTATCCCAAACCTGCATGTTGCACCCTATCTGTTATACTAAATAAGCTTGTTCAGCCTCAGCTTTAATAAGCTATTGCATTTTGAATTGGTTTTTGTCCTGCTGTCAAAACACCAGGCCGCAGGGTATCCCATATTGCCAATTTTCATAGTATCTGGTGCAGAGAAGCAGTTCCTCACTTTATTTAGCTTCTGCTTTTTTAAGTAAACACATTTTTTAAAGTACCTATTGCGCATTTCAAATACATAAAAATGTCAGGCAGACAAGTGCCAGGATGTTCAAAGAGGAGTGGCAGAGGCCAAGATTCAGCAGGCAGAGGTCGCAGCAGACTAGGGGCGAGTGGCAGCAGGAGTTACTGTGAGAGACCTGATCTGCCAGTGTCTGCTAGCGGTCGTGTCTCCACCAGTAACGCATCTGCCGTGGTAGATTGGTTAACGCAGTCATCCACATCATCACAAGTTACATCTGAGACCCCCCAGTCTAGGGTCGGTAGGTTCCTTTGACACAACCCTGAGTTGGCATGCCCCGAGAGCAGTCCCTGTCCTTCCATTGCCTCTGTCCTACTCCGTTCCCTTCCCCAGCGACGTATCCTATGCTTTGGGTTCAGCTCCACTCTTTAGTGAGGAGGACGATCAGATAGAGGACAGTCAGCAGCTACTGCCCAGCCAAAAAATGGAGGTGGCTTCTTTAGCTAGGCAGACAAATAAGTTATGTGGAGAGTGTTGCGAGCGTTCCAGCTCCTGCGCCAGACCCTGTTGAGGAAACCGAGAACATCAGTGAAGTGCAGCCACAACTCAGTGTTGAAGATGATGAAGAAGCCGATTGCACTTGGGAGCCGGGTGCATTAGGGGTTTCATCGTCATCATCAGGAGAAGAGGGGCGCAGGTTGCCCCGGAGTCAGCAGCTGAGGCAGCAAGGTGTTAGCAGTATGGTTGGCAGTCAGCATGGGGGCACAATTGTAAAACCTGGAGCCAAACGGGGCCGGGGTAGAGCACCTGCTGCACGGCAGGCTACCTTATTGGGAGGTAGTGGAGCAGGGGTTCCTGGAGTTGGCGACAGTAGCAGTGAATCAGTGCGGCCTGTTGGTGGGAAAAGTAGCTACTCGGCAGTGTGGCAGTTTTTCCTCAAGCATCCGCAGGAGGGTAACATGGCCAAATGCAAGATATGTAGGCAGGAGGTGAAGCATGGACAGGGCCCAAATGTTGGCACCACGGCCCTGCGTCAACATGTGATGCGTCACCATAAAGCGGCCTGGCAGAACCGAGGCTCCGAAGAGGTGGTCCAGCCTGCTTCCTACCCAAGCGGCACGCCGCTCCCAATTTCTGCCAGCCAAGGCTCCAGCACCTCAGCCGAAGGCAGCTGTGCGTCATACCCATCCTCTGTCGCTCCTCCTGATGCTCCTGCTCCTCCTCCTCCAAGTCATGCATCCCACCAGCAATCCATCAGCGAAGCCATGTCCAAGAGACAGCAGTATCCTACGGCGCAGAAGCTGAATGTGCTCCTGTCCAAGTTGCTGGTGCTGCAGTCGCTCCCTTTTCAGGTGGTGGACTCTGCACCTTTCAGAGAACTGTTGGCTTGTGCCGAGTCTAGGTGGAGAGTCCCAAGCCGTCATTTCTTTGCCAAGAAGGCAGTACCAGCGCTGCACACTTTTGTTGAACAGAAGGTGGGCCAGTCCTTGAGCCTGTCGGTGTGTAGAAAAGTGCATGGCAGCGCCGACGTATGGAGCTGTAACTACGGTCAGGGACAGTACATGTCATTTACGGCCCACTGGGTGAATGTGGTCCCTTTGCAGCAGCAGCAGCAACTTGGACAGGTCACGCTGCTTCGGCCTCCGCGCTCCCTGGCCGTTGTGCCTGTGACACCGTGCGACTCTGGTTGTCAAGCGGTTTCTGAAATGTTCCCCCGATCTGCAAGACATCCTAACAACTTCAAGGAAACTTTGCATGCACTTCAGCCACTCATACATCGCCAAACACACCCTTCTTGGGCTACAGCGTCAGAACGGTAGCCCCCAACATAGTCTGATTTGAGATGTTTCCACCTGTTGGAATTCCACCCTTCACATGTTGGACCGATTATATGAACAGAGAAAAGCCATCACGGATTTCCTGATGATCCAAACGGATAGGGGGACTCCCCTGTGTAACTTCAATGTCAACCAGTGGCAGCTCATACGTGACACCTGCCGTTTGCTCAGGCCCTTTGAGGAAGCCACTTTATTTGTCAGTCGGCAGGATTACTGGATGAACGACGTGATTCCACTGCTTCGTGTACTACAGCACATGTTGGAAACCATGGCTGGTCATGGCACTGGAGACATGGCGTCTATATCTTACGGCCACATAAACCCCGTTGGAGCTGAACTGGAGAAGGAGGAGGAAGAGGAGGAGGAGTGGCCCAGTGAAGCACAGTTTAGGCTTGGCGAAATGGCTAGTTTATCTAGTCAGCGGACAGGAGAGGAGGAGCAGGAGCAGCCAGAGGAGCTAGAGGGTTGTGAGGAAGGCGAGACAGAGGACCCGGACACACCGTGGCAGTATGCAGTGGAGATGGAGACAGGTAGTCCCTCCGAGTCACTTGCGCAAATGCCAGGAAGCATGCTCACGTGCTTGCGTAGTGACCCCAGAATTGTTTCCATTTGTCGGCGGGATGACTTCTGGCTGTCCACCTTATTGGACCCTCGCTTCCGGCACAAAATGGGGGCATTTTTTAAACCCGCCGAGAGGGAGGACAAACTGAACTCCTGCAAAGACATTCTACGTAGTCAGTTGGCCGATGCCTATCTGCGCCATGGTCCATACTCTCGCAGGTCTGACTCGGGGGGACCTCTGCGCTCACCTTCCACTGCCATGCCTGCTGGGGGGGGTTGGCAGGAGCAGCAGCAGCAGCTCCATCAACAGCAGCCTCAGTCTTCAGTCGTTAATGAGTAGCTTTCTACACCCGCATAGTGAGGCTACTCATGAGCAGCAGGAAGACCTGGAGCAGGACCTCAACCAGCAGGTCATGTCATACCTTGACATGACCATGCCAACACACCTTGAGGATCCGCTGGAATTCTGGGCAGCCAAACTTGGCTTGTGGCCGCAACTAGCAGAGTTTGCCCTGGAAAAGCTGTCCTGCCTGGCCAGTAGCGTGCCATCTGAGCGGGTGTTTAGTGCGGCGGGGGCCATAGTTATGGCGAGGAGAACTCGTCTGTCAACTAAAAATGTGGAGAGACTCACCTTTTGTCAAAATGAATCAGGGATGGATCAGCCAGGATTTCCACCCACCAATGGCTGATGCATGTGACTAGATTCAGCATGGTGCCACGTTTTACACTTTCCATATTTATGTCTTTAATCCAATTTTTGGGCTCCTGCTGATGCCAACTTAAGGGTGTGCCTTTCAGCCAATTTTTGGCCCTCTGCTGATGCCAACTTCAGGGTGTGCCTTTCAGCCAATTTTTGGCCTCCTGCTGCTGCTGCTGCCAACTCCAGGGTGTCTTTGAAGCAATGTTTGGGCTCCTGCTTCTGCTGCTGCCAACTCCAGGGTGTGATTTCCAGCTAATTTTTGTGCTCCTGCTGCTGCCAACTTCAGGTTGTGATTCATCCAATTTTTGGCCTCCTGCAGCCAACTCCAGTGTCTCTTTCACGCAATGTTTGGGCTCCTGCTGTTGCTGCTTGCAACTCCAGGGTGTGATTCATCCAATTTTTGGGCTCCTGCAGCTAACTCCAGTGTCTCTTTCAAGCAATGCTTGGGCTCCTGCTGCTGCTGCTGCTTGCAACTCCAGGGTGTGATTCATCCAATTTTTGGCCTCCTGCAGCCAACTCCAGTGTCTCTTTCAAGCTATGTTTGGGCTCCTGCTGCTGCTTGCAACTCCAGGGTGTGATTCATCCAATTTATTGGCTCCTGCAGCCAACTCCAGTGTCTCATTCACGCAATGTTTGGGCTCCTGCTGTTGCTGCTTGCAACTCCAGGGTGTGATTCATCCAATTTTTGGCCTCCTGCAGCCAACTCCAGTGACTCTTTCACGCAATGTTTGGGCTCCTGCTGCTTGCAACTCCAGGGTGTGATTCATCCAATTTTTGGCCTCCTGCAGCCAACTCCAGTGACTCTTTAAAGTAATGTTTGGGCTTCTGCTGCTGCTTTCAACTCTAGGGTGTGATTCATCCAATTTTTGGCCTCCTGCAGCCAACTCCAGTGTCTCTTTCAAGCTATGTTTGGGCTCCTGCTGCTGCTGCTTGCAACTCCAGGGTGTGATTCATCCAATTTTTGGGCTCCTGCAGCCAACTACAGTGTCTCTTTCACGCAATGTTTGGGCTCCTTGTTGCTGCTGCTTGCAACTCCAGGGTGTGATTCATCCAATTTTTGGCCTCCTGCAGCCAACTCCAGTGTCTCTTTCAAGCTATGTTCGGGCTCCTGCTGCTGCTGCTTGCAACTCCAGGGTGTGATTCATCCAATTTTTGGCCTCCTGCAGGCAACTCCAGTGTCTCTTTCAAGCTATGCTTGGGCTCCTGCTGCTGCTTGCAACTCCAGGGTGTGATTCTTCCAATTTTTGGCCTCCTGCAGCCTACTCCAGTGTCTCTTTCAAACTATGTTTGGGCTCCTGCTGCTGCTTGCAACTCCAGTGTGATATTCATCCAATTTTTGGGCTCCTGCAGCCAACTCCAGTGTCTCTTTCAAGCAATGTTTGGGCTCCTGCTGCTGCTGCTGCTTGCCACTCCAGGGTGTCATTTAGCCAATTTATGGGCTCCTGCTGCCAACTCCAGTGTCTCTTTCAAGCTATGTTTGGTCTCCTGCTGCTGCTGCTTGCAACTCCAGGGTGTCATTCAGCCAATTTTTGGGCTCCTGCAGGCAACTCCAGTGTCTCTTTCAAGCTATGTGTGGGCTCCTGCTGCTGCTTGCAACTCCAGGGAGTGATTCATCCAATGTTTGGCCTCCTGCAGCCAACTCCAGTGTCTCTTTAAAGCAATGTTTGTGCTCCTGCTGCTGCTTGCAACTCCAGGGTGTGATTCATCCAATTTTTGGGCTCCTGCAGCCAACTCCAGTGTCTCTTTCAAGCTATGTTTGTGCTCCTGCTGCTACTGCTGCTTGCAACTCCAGGGTCTGATTCATCAAATTTTTGGCCTCCTGCAGCCGACTCCAGTGTCTCTTTCAAATTATGTTTGGGCTCCTGCTGCTGCTTGCAACTCCAGGGTGTGATTCATCCAATTTTAGGGCTCCTGCAGGCAACTCCAGTGTCTCTTTCAAGCTATGTTTGGTCTCCTGCTGCTGCTGCTTGCAACTCCAGGGTGTGATTCATCCAATTTTTGGGCTCCTGCAGCCAACTCCAGTGTCTCTTTCAAGCTATGTGTGGGCTCCTGCTGCTGCTTGCAACTCCAGGGAGTGATTCATCCAATGTTTGGCCTCCTGCAGCCAACTCCAGTGTCTCTTTAAAGCAATGTTTGTGCTCCTGCTGCTGCTTGCAACTCCAGGGTGTGATTCATCCAATTTTTGGGCTCCTGCAGCCAACTCCAGTGTCTCTTTCAAGCTATGTTTGTGCTCCTGCTGCTACTGCTGCTTGCAACTCCAGGGTCTGATTCATCAAATTTTTGGCCTCCTGCAGCCGATTCCAGTGTCTCTTTCAAATTATGTTTGGGCTCCTGCTGCTGCTTGCAACTCCAGGGTGTGATTCATCCAATTTTAGGGCTCCTGCAGGCAACTCCAGTGTCTCTTTCAAGCTATGCTTGGGCTCCTGCTGCTGCTGCTTGCAACTCCAGTGTCATGAATGACTTGCCTTCTACCCATGCCCGTGGTGTCCCTAGGCAACAGGCTCGGGTTCCTCCTGCCCAGCAGCCTCTTCTGCCTCCGGTGCCATCCCCAGTGGCGCGTGTGTCGCCGAGTAAGTCCTCCCCCCTTGCCCATTGTCACTCAGCTTGTGCTTGCTGGCCTATACAGTCAGCTCATGTCCTCCGGTGGTGTAATACTCAGAATGACCACCAGAGGCTGTTTAAAAGAACGAAGTCTAGAAGGTGCAGCTCTGAGCAGTTTGCCTGGGAAGCTCAGCTGGAGCAATCAGCCCAGAGCTCACCAATCAGACCACAGGGCCAGTGCTCCAATCTGCTGCCAGATCCTAAGTGCTCCAATCCCAGCCACTGTCTCACTGTCCAATCCTGCCGGTTTTCCCACTATAAAGAGATTTCCACTGCAGTGTGTCATTGCCTGTGATAGCGCTCAGAACCCTGTGTTACCTACTCCTGTGAAGTCTAGCCTGTTGCCGATTTGATTGTACGACCACTCTCGATCCTGAATCCTTGTTGCCGACCTTTGCCTGAACTGACGCTTCTAGATCCTGATCCCCAGTTGCTGACCTCTGCCTGAACCCCCGACTACGTCTTGCCTGACCCCTGGTGCCGCTACGATCTCTGCCTTCCCGTTATCGACCTATTGCCTGTCTCTGGACTTCCGTCACTCACGCTCTTGCTATTGGTTCTCCAGTCCTCCCACATATAAGCTTACATCCTTTGAGCCATTAAGTCCTGGGGGCAACCGATCCCGGGTAGGCGTATCTTGCGTCCTGGCAAGTGGGGGCTCCTACAGGTGAAGCTGGCTGTGGAGATTGGGGGTTGTGAGCTTATTAAGAGGGCTGGAGTTACCCCGAGCGTGACATCCAGGGTGTGAGTCATCCAATTTTTGGCCTCCTGCAGCCAACTCCAGTGTCTCTTGCATGCAATGTTTGGGCTCCTGCTGCTGCTTGCAACTCCAGGGTGTGATTCATCCAATTTTTGGCCTCCTGCTGCCAACTCCAGTGTCTCTTTCAAGCTATGTCTGGGCTTCTGCTGCTGCTGCTTGCAACTCCAGGGTGTCATTCGTCCAATTTTTGGCCTCCTGCAGCCAACTCCAGTGTCTCTTTAAAGCAATGTTTGTGCTCCTGCTGCTGCTGTTTGCAACTCCAGAGTGTCATTCAGCCAATTTTTGGGCTCCTGCTGCCAACTCCAGTGACTCTTTCAAGCTATGTTTGAGCTCCTGCTGCTGCTGCTTGCAACTCCAGGGTGTGATTCATCCAATTTTTGGGCTCCTGCAGCCAACTCCAGTGTCTCTTTCAAGCTATGTTTGGGCTCCTGCTGCTGCTGCTTGCAACTCCAGGGTGTGATTCATCCAATTTTTGGCCTCCTGCAACCAACTCCAGTGTCTCTTTCAAGCTATGTTTGGGCTCCTGCTGCTACTGCTGCTTGCAACTCCAGGGTCTGATTCATCCAATTTTTGGGCTCCTGCAGCCAACTCCAGTGTCTCTTTCAAATTATGTTTGGGCTCCTGCTGCTGCTTGCAACTCCAGGGTGTGATTCATCCAATTTTTGGGCTCCTGCAGGCAACTCCAGTGTCTCTTTCAAGCTATGCTTGGGCTCCTGCTGCTGCTGCTTGCAACTCCAGGGTGTGATTCATCCAATGTTTGGCCTCCTGCAGCCAACTCCAGTGTCTATTTCAAGTTATGTTTGGGCCCCTGCTGCTGCTGCTTGCAACTCCAGGGTGTGATTCATCCAATTTTTGGCCTCCTGCAGCCAACTCCAGTGTCTCTTGCATGCAATGTTTGGGCTCCTGCTGCTGCTTGCAACTCCAGGGTGTGATTCATCCAATTTTTGGCCTCCTGCAGCCAACTCCAGTGTCTCTTTTAAGCTATGTTTGGGCTACTGCTGCTGCTGCTTGCAACTCCAGGGTGTGATTCATCCAATTTTTGGGCTCCTGCTGCCAACTCCAGTGTCTCTTTCAAGCTATGTCTGGGCTTCTGCTGCTGCTGCTTGCAACTCCAGTGTGTCATTCAGCCAATTTTTGGGCTCCTGCTGCCAACTCCAGTGTCTCTTTCAAGCTATGTTTGGGCTTCTGCTGCTGCTGCTGCTTGCAACTCCAGGGTGTCATTCATCCAATTTTTGGCCTCCTGCAGCCAACTCCAGTGTCTCTTTAAAGCAATGTTTGTGCTCCTGCTGGTGCTACTTGCAACTCCAGGGTGTCATTCAGCCAATTTTTGGGCTCCTGCAGCCAACTCCAGTGTCTCTTTAAAGCAATGTTTGTGCTCCTACTGCTGCTTGCAACTCCAGGGTGTGATTCATCCAATTTTTGGGCTCCTGCAGCCAACTCCAGTGTTTCTTTAAAGCAATGTTCGTGCTCCTGCTGCTGCTTGCAACTCCAGGGTGTGATTCATCCAATTTTTGGCCTCCTGCAGCCAACTCCAGTGTCTCTTTCAAGCTATGTTTGGGCTCCTGCTGCTGCTGCTTGCAACTCCAGGGTGTGATTCATCCAATTTTGGCCTCCTGCAGCCAACTCCAGTGTCTCTTTCAAGCTATGTTTGGGCTCCTGCTGCTGCTTGCATCTCCAGGGTGTGATTCATCCAATTTTTGGGCTCCTGCAGCCAGCTCCAGTGTCTCTTTCAAGCTATGTCTGGGCTTCTGCTGCTGCTGCTTGCAACTCCAGTGTGTCATTCAGCCAATTTTTGGGCTCCTGCTGCCAACTCCAGTGTCTCTTTCAAGCTATGTTTGGGCTTATGCTGCTGCTGCTTGCAACTCCAGGGTGTCATTCATCCAATTTTTGGCCTCCTGCAGCCAACTCCAGTGTCTCTTTAAAGCAATGTTTGTGCTCCTGCTGGTGCTACTTGCAACTCCAGGGTGTCATTCAGCCAATTTTTGGGCTCCTGCAGCCAACTCCAGTGTCTCTTTAAAGCAATGTTTGTGCTCCTACTGCTGCTTGCAACTCCAGGGTGTGATTCATCCAATTTTTGGGCTCCTGCAGCCAACTCCAGTGTTTCTTTAAAGCAATGTCTGTGCTCCTGCTGCTGCTTGCAACTCCAGGGTGTGATTCATCCAATTTTTGGCCTCCTGCAGCCAACTCCAGTGTCTCTTTCAAGCTATGTTTGGGCTCCTGCTGCTGCTGCTTGCAACTCCAGGGTGTGATTCATCCAATTTTGGCCTCCTGCAGCCAACTCCAGTGTCTCTTTCAAGCTATGTTTGGGCTCCTGCTGCTGCTGCTGCTTGTAACTCCAGGGTGTGATTCATCCAATTTTTGGCCTCCTGCAGCCAACTCCAGTGTCTCTTTCAAGCTATGTTTGGGCTCCTGCTGCTGCTTGCAACTCCAGGGTGTGATTCATCCAATTTTTGGGCTCCTGCAGCCAACTCCAGTGTCTCTTTCAAGCTATGTTTGGGCTCCTGCTGCTGCTGCTTGCAACTCCAGGGTGTCATTCAGCCAGTTTTTGGGCTCCTGCAGCCAACTCCAGTGTCTCTTTCAAGCTATATTTGGGCTGCTGCTGCTTGCAACTCCAGGATGTCATTCATCCAATTTTTGGGCTCCTGCTGCCAACTCCAGTGTCTCTTTCAAGCTATGTTTGGACTCCTGCTGCTGCTGACTGCAACTCCAGAGTGTCATTCAGCCAATTTTTGGGCTCCTGCTGCCAACTCCAGTGTCTCTTTCAAGCTATGTTTGAGCTCCTGCTGCTGCTGCTTGTAACTCCAGGGTGTGATTCATCCAATTTTTAGCCTCCTGCAGCCAACTCCAGTGTCTCTTTAAAGCAATGTTTGTGCTCCTGCAGCTGCTGCTGCTGCTTGCAACTCCATGGTGTGATTCAGCTAATTTTTGGGCTCCTGCTGCTGCTGCTGCTTGCAACTCCAGGGTGTGATTCATCCAATTTTTGTCCTCCTGCAGCCAACTCCAGTGTCTCTTTCAAGCTATCCCCTCGATTCAAAGAGCAAAAGTTAATTGATTTCGGATCGAGAATCGTAAGTTTGGGTGGGTGTTAGTCATTTTTTCCTTTTTTTTTGGCCATTTCCGACTCGCACGAGCCTACGTACGAATTCGTATATGCTCTTACGATCATCGCAAGTTCGTTCCTAAGTTTTAGGATCAAAACGTAAAACTTAGGATCAAATCCTAAAACTTAGGATCAAAACGTAAAACTTAGGATAATCGAATGTGTTTAGGTGTGATTCAGAGAACAGTTTTCAAACCTCTAAATACGTTTTAAAAGAAAGCCACTGCCGACACCTTTTAGCAGTCATATTGCTGTTCTTGAACAGGTTTTTTGGCTATGTGGAGGAGTCTGCGCGTCTTGAGCTCCAATGAACTGCATGTATCAGCATGGCCGAGGCCATAAATTGTATGGCAATGCATACCTGATTCATGTATGCCTTATAAAAGCATTTTAATGTGGACCTTAATTAGTCCTTTGCATGTAAAAGTTTATTTTGCAATATATTTGCGTTAATTAAAGAAACTTATGTCCTTTGGTATTTATTTTTAAATTGATGTACTAGAATAATATTTTTAGATTGCATTTATTGGTGTAGTTGTTTACCTTTGCTTTGTTTAATTATTTAAGCACATCTTTGGTCAGATGCATCACAATTACTGAGGAGAGGAGAGCAGGATAAAGTGCAGGATGTGGGTTACTGCTGTATTTTGCACAGACACAGCAGAGCTGGGGGCACGGAAAGGTCAGAAATCAAAGAATGCAGAGCAACACAGTCACAAGGCCCTTTCTGTTTGCAGGCTGCCCGATAATACCTGAGCCGCCATCTTGGCTGTTTCTAGACTCATAACATGCAGAAGTTGCTGGGTGTTTTTTTATATTTGAGAGCAATCTGTATGTAGAGGGTGTGGGTAACCACACACAAAATTTAAAGTTGTACCATTTGAAGCCAAAATATTAAAATTACATCCACAAGTAAAAAATGCAAGTTAACTAAAAATTAAACAAAGTAAGATTTACTTATGCAAATGCATTCATTAATGGTTGGTTACTACAAAATGAATGAAATAAAGAAAAATAAGACCAAATATTTAGAATGCACTTTAATGAGGTAAGTTTGTAGTGCGCAGCCGCAAGATCAGAAGGATTTACGTCCAGACAAAAAAGGAAAAAGGGCAAAACCAATGTTGCAACCTGAGAAATGAAACGGAAAATTCAGGATGGAAACTGACATAGGTCTGATTCCCGAACTGCCATACGAACGGACGGACATTTTAGGATAGAAACGTATTTGCTTATAGAATCACTCGCAAGTTCATACGAACGCACGAGCGAACGGGAAAAATAGGATGATCGGCACCCAAATCCAAGCTGTTACATGTTTCTTTGAATCGACCCTTATGTTTGGGCTCCTGCTGCTGCTTGCAACTCCAGGGTGTGATTCATCCAATTTTTGGGCTCCTGCAGCCAACTCCAGTGTCTCTTTCAAGCTATGTTTGGGCTCCTGGTGCTGCTGCTTGCAGCTCCAGGGTGTCATTCAGCCAGTTTTTGGACTCCTGCAGCCAACTCCAGTGTCTCTTTCAAGCTATATTTGGGCTGCTGCTGCTTGCAACTCCAGGGTGTCATTCATCCAATGTTTGGGCTCCTGCTGCCAACTCCAGTGTCTCTTTCAAGCTATGTTTGGACTCCTGCTGCTGCTGATTGCAACTCCAGAGTGTCATTCAGCCAATTTTTGGGCTCCTGCTGCCAACTCCAATGTATCTTTAAAGCTATGTTTGAGCTCCTGCTGCTGCTGCTTGCAACTCCAGGGTGTGATTCATCCAATTTTTAGCCTCCTGCAGCCAACTCCAGTGTCTCTTTAAAGCAATGTTTGTGCTCCTGCAGCTGCTGCTGCTGCATGCAACTCCAGGGTGTGATTCAGCTAATTTTTGGGCTCCTGCTGCTGCCAGCTCCAGGGTGTGTTTTTCAGGCACTATAGGGGCCCCTCATAGTGATGCCACTTGAACTCTCTGCAATTGTGCTGCTCTGCGATTCTATTAGCGATGCCTCTGATCTGCATGTAATAATTATTTACAGTATTATTTTACTAACCCAGCATGCATCCTATGCGTGTTACAGCAAGGCAGAATGGTTTACAACCCTTTTGAGGCTCTAGGAGGCTCAGAAATAGCCATTTTAATAGCGATTTGTCGCGAATAAATTCGGGTCGAAACGATTTTTGTCGGAAAATTCGGCGAATCAGTCGAATCGAATTTTTCAAAAGTTCACTCGTCTCTAATTGCATACTCACCTGGACTTCAGGATAGTCCTAATGTTTCACCTGGACTCTACTCACCTGCTGTTTCATAGTCTTTCAGCAGCTTTCCTTTAGCTGGCCTGATTCCTACCTGTGAGTACCACAATTCTCACTCTGACTGTGCAATTAATACTACCTGTAGATCTCACCATCTCTGCAGATGAGCAGATACCTTCTAATGTGAGCTATGGAGGCACCGTGGTGATCTTCTGCCTCCAGGGCAGTTTGGGTTTAATGTCAATGTGCTGCTATGTCTATTTGCCAAAACTGGGCTGATACTGACCTAGATTCTGAATAGTCGATGTCCTATCTCTTCACAGACACTGACATATGTATAGTTCACTTGTACACTTAGGGCATATTGCTGTGAATACATCTGCAATGCAGCAAATAAGCACGCAAGGGTTCAAAACGTAATAGTAATAATAGTCTCTCAGATATATTCCTGTTATAAAATAAGTCCATAAAAAGAATAATCCCTTCTAAAATCTTCTACACATCCTCCACCGCAGGGACGTACATAGCCGTGATGGGGCACCATAGCAGGGTCCCCATCACAGACCCCCATCATCAGCTGACTCGCAAAGCCCTCCCCCTGTGGATGCTCTCCTGCACAGCCCACAGGGTATCCATAGTGTCGGCGGGGAGAAGCAGGGCCCGTGCGGGGCCCACACGCGGCACCAACAGGGTAGCAGCGACCAATCATGAAGCCACATACAGGGAAGGAGGTTGCATGGCTAGGTAAGTATTTAGGGGCAGGTACATACCATAGAGGCGCTGGGCCCCCTTGTTCCCAGGGGAACGTGTCTTCACTGTCCCTATGATAATGTACGCCCCTGCTCCACTGCCACCATTAGACACTAAATGCGCTTACCAGATAGTTAAGCTTGTAAGACACACTGATGTCAATCATGTACCATGTGGATCTCCAATAGGATCAATCTTCTTCTCTCAAATGGCTGGCTGTCCTTTTTCTCTGTAACCCTTTAACAGCAGGAACGGGTGGATAGTACGTGGATTAGTCTGCTGCGGGCTGCGCTGGTGTGTGAAGTGAATGTTGGCATCACTGAATTCTGATATTGCAACTAAAGAACACTAAAAGATGGAAATCGTCAACCGCATTACACAAATTGCAGCAAGTATTTAAAAGACCCAGAGCTTACAGCTGAAGCGGGCCATGTACACCAGTGACTCCCGCAACCTGGGAGATTCTGACTCTTGGCTCACAGTTAAAGGTTGCCACATCTGTGTAGGATTAACTGTTAAAGTTCAAGTTTGGTTCCAGTTCAAAATACTTACATTCAAGTTTGAGAATTAGAGCAGTTTCTCTTGGGAATAACCATCCTGTTAAAGAGTTACAGGGGAATAGGACCTCCAGCCTTGAGAGAAGATTGATCCTTTTGGAGATCCATATGGTATGTAACTGACATTAGTGTGTCTGACAAGCGCAACAATTTTGGGAATCTGGTAAGCGTATATGGTGTCTAATGGTGGAGGTGGAGGACATGTAGAAGATTTTAGAAAGGATTATTTTTATTTTATAACAGGAAAATATCTGAGTAGTATATTTGTGCATGCGTCTGAACTTTTAAAGTTTTAAGCACAGTATTAATTTGGTGTTTTGTGCAGCTCTGTAGCTGACCCATACCATTTTTGACCACTTGCGGGGACATAAACTGTTGTTGAACTGTACCATCTCTAACCACGTGCCATGTCAATCCCTATTCCCCATCAATAATATTGCTAACCACGTCTCTGCACTGCCTTGTCTGCCAAGTTGCCTTGTCTGAAATATTCCCTGAACTGCTTGTCAGTTTCACCTGTACTGAACTGTTATCTGTAGTTCCCCATCATAGCAGGACCAACAGCATGCCAAGGACTGTCTCTACTAAAGCTATGGAAATAGTATGTGACCAGTTAATTTGACTGTCTGCTTCAATAGTCTGGTGACTTCTCTAAAGGGGGACTGTATGTACTACATTAAAACTTTACTGGAATTTCCCCACAAACATCAGACCTGGAAGGCCATTGAGGCACAAGGCTACTCAGCTTACCTGCAGTTTCTGCCAGGGCATTAATTGAGGGACATGCGTCTTAGTGGTTCTCCAATTCTGGCTTTGGTCTCATTGGATGTGTGTGGCGCAGAAGGGGGATCAGGTAAGGTGTCCATAGAGCAAATGGGTCCCTCAACTTGGCTCCATACTCCACACACCTCTTAAGGTTAGAAGTCAAAATTGCGGGACACAGCATGTAGACCACGTCTTGCTGCTGGTAAGCATGTGAGTGGACTTTCACCTTTAGATTGTATTGAGCCAAACTGACTATAAATTTTGGCTTCTTCCATCTTATGTTGGTCTCTTGTGTGTAGGTGTAGCCAGTCTGTCTTACACATTCTTGCTGGAGAACAAACACTCTCCCACAGTATTGCTTCCCAGTACCCACAGTATTGTATTCAATTGTCATTGCCTAGTGGTAAGGAATCAGTCTTGTTGTAGGTTCAATTCACGGCTGGGACATGACTGAAGTGCTCTTGAGCAAGGCACCTAATCTGCCCAACTGCTTCCCGGCACCACGGTTTGGGCAGCCCACCAATCCGAGCACATGTGCACTGACTACATGGATGAGTTAAATGTGGTGGAAAAATCCTATGTGTTGCAAGCATTATTGGTCATCTATATACAAAAAAATCACAATCCACAAAAATAGCAGTCACAGTATATTTACCATCCTGCAGTATCAGGCTGCAACTAGCACTGAACAGCTTGACTCACTCAAGCTGGTACCTTGGCTTCAGCTCTCTGTATAGGTTCCTGGTAATTGCTGTCTGCCTTGTTTCTGTCCAAGGGTTCCTTCTGCTCCTGGCTTCTCCCTCTTGCACAGGCTTCTTGCTGGTTCCACTCCAAGAAAAATTACTGAACTGGTTCTAATCAGAAACCTACTGAAGTATCTTTTGATCTCACCTAGTTACAAACATTGTTGTAATTTAGCACAGGTCCATAGTGTTGGCAGGACCTTCCAGAGCACTTGGAGTCCATGTACATTACTAATCTGATTTGTTTCGGTTTCTATTCCTACTCTACACTACAATGAGTGGCTTAAGTAGTCAACTGCAGCAATGAGAGCAGAGATAACTAAATATAATGTAACCAGCAATTTTATAAGTGAGTCTGACTACATGGAAATGGCAAGGTCAAACTACATCCTATGCAAACAGTAATGCCAACATAACAGCAGATTTAGGAACCATTACATAATTTTTGTCCAAAGACCACAAGTCTACAGGTTACCAGAAGGCAAAACTTCTCATCATTACACATCATTATTAAAACATCATCTTAAGCAAATTACACGGTAATCCCATAGGAAACCTTACATAGCCTTCAAGTCTTGGAATAAGATTTGTGTTTTTGAAAGACAATAACCTAAGCAAAGTCGAATATACTCAAAATCTAATAAAACATTTTTCACAACAATGTTACGTTCCTGAGTGATCAAGGAAAACCATAGAGCTCAATGAGAAGTTTTGAAATCTTGCAAACATTGAACAGTTTTACACAGAAGAATTTGTAAAGTGCCCAGAAGAAAAAAGAGTTTTAAACACAGATAGAAGGCTTTTATTGTTGCCCCATGTCGCCTGTTGGCCTAGGGCAAAGGTCCCCAACCTGTAGCTCGGAAGCCACATGAGGCTTGTGGATCCCTGGTATGCGGCTCACCAGCTGTCTACTCGATCAGAACACCTGTGGTGGCCTAGTGCATTATTAAGGATGTAGAGGTACATAGTGTCCAGGGTTGGTCATTGTTAAAGCTGTGCATTGGGTTAAGGCAGAGTTGAGCAGGGGAAGCATGCTAGCTTACCTTTCTGGATAGTATTTAGCAGTGCACAGTGCCTCCCCTAATGTCTGACATTCCATTTGGCCATTTAACCTTTCTTGGACTAGGATATTGGCTCATGTAGGTGAAGTATATTATTGGAGAGGGGGGGGGGTGCATGTTAACTGAACTGTTGATGCTTTGAATGACCTTTTTGCATTGTTATTCAGAACTATTGCAAGTTGTTTCCTATTCTAAAGGATTATGTGGTTTCTATGGTCTAATCCTGTCAAATGTGGCTCCTGACCACCTCTCACCACTGAATGTGGCCCTCGTGTTTTGAAAGGTGGAAGACCCTTGACCAAGGGGGTTGGATGCTTATGCAAGAAATTAAAAGGACAGTCTGGTCTAAATAACTCTTGTGTTGCATGGGAGCAGCCATGATGGGATTACTGCAGCTGCAAAGAAGGAAGAGGGAGGGGGTACTTTGTCTGATACAACTCAATAGAAAAAAATGGTTCGGCAGCCACAAGTCTCATCATGGCTGTTCACATAATCGACGTGTTATTTAACTGGACTGTCCCTTTAAACATTTCTAAAGATTTCTGTAGTTTGTTGTTAAGGAAACTATTAAAGGATGTGGTGGGGGCTGATAAGGAGGCTCAAAGGCAAAATAAAATGCCCCTTACCTTTGGGCCAATGTAGGCTTTTTTAGTGCTGCATGGCACCTTTATCTTCAAAGGTCACCTCCTGGAACCCAGAATCATGGATGCCATTTGATAGATTTAGATTTAGATTAGATTTAACTTACAAGTTACTTTTTTAGGTAATTTTCTAAATCTGTATCTTAATTTTTTACCAAATACACAAATATGATTAATTCTTTGTGGCAGGTAGACTAAAAAATCCAATGAAAGGCCAACTTGGATACACTTTAAATGTTGATAGGTTGGGTTTCGGTAATGGGAGGGATAGGAGGGGTGTAGAACTTGGTGTGTAAAAAGACCACCAACATCTTCTGGCAAATAATCTATTTTTAACTTCAAGAAGGTGTCAGGTCTGGAGTTCCTCCGCAACATGGCAGCATTCATCTATTATGTTCTGCTTTTGCTGGCTCCCTTTCCTGGACTTGCCTCTGCTATATACTGCTACGCCAGCAGGTGGCCCTCTCAGGTGTCACTTCCTGGCTTTTATAAGCTGATCCACGCCTACAGCCAGTGGATCAGCATTGCATTGTCTTCCTGGACCCAGACTCTGAACTCTGAATCTTGAACCCAGAACCCAGGACTCCTGCCACAGCCTTTGTTATTTGCTTTCCCTGTCTCAAATTTGTATCCGCCTTTGGACTTTCACTGGATCCCTATGCATTTATGTTTCCAGACTCCACCTGTGTATATATACAGCAGCCTGAGTGTGTTTATGTTTCCCGGGTTTACCTATATTTCTGCACAGCAGCTGTAGCACATAGTGTTCATCTGTATTCTTGTACCAATGCTTCAACACATGTATGTTATGTTCACTTGTATATTTGTACAGCAGCCTCTTTGGTGTGTGCTATGTATATTTGTTTCTGTTTATCACCATTAAACACGGTTTGCTGCACATCCGCCTCTGTCTCGCAGCTCTCTAATAGGGGATTTCTCTGCTGAGAAATCCGTGACAGAAGGTTGTCAAACTAGAAGGTGGAGGGAGGAGGGATATTATCAATGATTGTTTACCGAAAATGGTTACTTACTTGGTAGACCTGGTGTCTAAACACCAACCTCCTGAGAGAACAGAGTAGTGCTCCAATTAAACATGCTCTGCTGACAGAATGTCGCTGCCTGTCTTACACCTGTGTAGCAGGACAGAGGTCTTCAAAACTTTAGGAGCCATGTAAACACAATGTCTACAGGTTTATGATGTCCTAAGCAGGTCTGCCTAAACGTCTTTAGTGATGAGAATTTCAAACTTTAGTTTGTAATCAGTCCATAAGCAACCATCTTTCCCTGGATGAACAGATTTCTGTAATGTCTTGCATGCAGAATTAGAAACCTTATATAAACAACTCAGAAAAGAAAATGTTCAGTTTTTTTTATATCAGTCAGCAAATACTATGATTTCAGGTATAGCAGTTAATTAAGAATTTAGGGTGACTTTTTGATTGTTCCTAATATTTGCCGCCTTGACAAAGCTGTGTGCATACCCAGTATGATCCTTTAGACTGAAAACACGCAGAATGCTCTTCATATCAAAGGATGCTTTAGTAGGACTTTGTGTGATTGTGGAAGCAGCAGGGCTTTGTTGCATTCTCTCAGATCCCAACAGTGATTTAGTTCTAAGGATTATATATTTGTCTCTTATGTGTCAAAAGTCTTTCCCCAAGTGGCTTTGCAAGTCTGGGTTTTTTTTTTGTATTTAATGTAAAAGCATGATAGCTACACATTGACGACTGTCAACTGCTTCTATTTATCATCTGTCAAAGTTTTTCTCATGGGAAGGAAAGAGAATTGAATAGATTATGGCTTCTTCTGTGCTTAAAGGAACATCCTGCAAAGCTATTTTAACTAGGGTTTGGGAAAATGTATCACAAAATATATTTTAGGGTATATGTGATGCTATAGGCTAGAATCTCATATCTGTGGATTCTCCCCAAACACAGAGGCAGTGCTTAGAGATGGGATGGCAAAGGTAATCCCTGAATCACATGTGAAAAACCAAAGAGTCACAAAAACAGCAGGCAGTAGTGGTGTGCTTTTGATTTGGCTCACAAATAAGTTTGATATAATTATTATCTGTTCAGTCCTGCTTGACAAGACCCAAATAGCAGCAATATTTGTCTCAAACTATTTGCCCTTTAATTTTTAATTTTCTTTTACTTTTAAAATAAATAAGCATCACATCTCCATCTATCTGTGGCTACTAGCCCAGTGCACCAAGCATAGGGTTTTATCCCCAGAGCTCAGGATAAATGGCCAGTCTCTGGCTGTGGTACCATACCTGCACCTATGCATTCCATCAGATGCCCAGTGCTTTGCCAGGTATGCCTGAGATACACTAGGCCCAACGCTGATGGATATTCAACCCCATGCCCATGCAGTTAATTAGATTTGGGTATTGTCCATCCACAGCCAATATAATGGGCAGGTGGCTTGTGGTTCGCCACTCTCTATACCCTTCAGCTTGCACAGGGAACCTCGTTCACAAAAAATACCCTGCTCTCCCCATTTAAATTCAAAATACTTTATTAAAAAAATAAAAACTGCATTTCCGTACTCACCACTGGCATTTTTTTCTCTATACAGCTTTGGTCTGAGTGGCTACCCCGGCTCTGGTGGCTCAGATGGCTCCGGCAGTTCCGGTGTCTGCATCAGAAGGTGTTGGGACCTGTGTCATGAAGCTCAAATACCACCAATGTCAGAGCCACAGGAGTAATAGGATTCTGCTTGAGCTGGGGGGCACCACCTAAACTGGACCACAGTTGGAAAAGAAAACTCCCCAACACTCACTTGCCCCATCTGCATGCATGAAATTTGGTTAGCTAGACGCCAGGACTTCTGGCAGTGCACATGCATGTAATAGAGTGGATCTCCCCTTCATTTTAGACTTTTGGAATTTATACATGATATTAAATCATTGTCAGCACTTACATTTGCTCTTGCCCACACTAAGAGCTGAAATGTCGCCTCACAGGTTTTCTCATGGCTGCGGCCGTTTTGGCTCTTCCTTTCCCAACTCCCCAGCCATGTTGCTGCTTGGATTGAACTGACATAACTGACAATGCACAGTAACCCGAGAACCCAGTAGCACTTTCTGTCTGTAGGTGTCTGGCAGCTCCAGGAGACACCATTTTGTTTTTAAAATTGATCACAGTAGAAGTTAGAAAAAGGTAAAATAATTTTTATGTGCAGAAATCTAAAATGCCTTGCGGAGGGATGCATATGAACACTGTTTGTTCTAAGGGTGTTGGTCCAGCATAAGAAGGATGCCCAGACCAGCACAGAACAATGCAGAGGTAACTGATGGTGGTGGCTAATATTATTATTTTTTTTTTGGTTAATATTATTTTTTAATTAAAGTATTTTTTTACTAACATGCAATAATTGAACCATTTCAGTAGTGAACTGATAGGGTGTCCCAAGTGTTCCTATACTAGTTTAAAGGGTAGTGCCTATACCTCCACCCACTTGTGAGGTGCACAAGAACCCACTGGCCAGAGTCTTTGACTTGTGCACAAAGAGCACGGGGCCCCTAAACCTTGTACTGTAGGCTAGAAGCCCACGGGGGGGAGAAGATAACAAGTTTTTTTTTTCAAAAGTGAAAAAAGGGCAAATATTTCAGCCAATTTTGTCCCCTGCACCACCACTCTCATGGTGTAGCCAGAAACCCTTACCCAAAACACTCTCTGGACTGGATAGGGGCTCATCTCGCAGGCAGAATATTAATCCCAGGTTCAGGACTGTCCAACATCAGTTGTAGTTGGGCACAGGTCAACACTTACAGCTATCTAGAGTTGCAAAATCCATTACTGATGTCAACATTGAGCTTAAAGTGTATAGCTCAAAGCAAGAAAAAAACATGAAATATTTTTGCCCAGGCTGTCAAGTAGTGTCCTCAGCTGAATGAAAGACGTGAGTCATGTAACATAATTTAATGTGCCTTCCAAACAGCTCCAACAAGTTGTAGCATGAGATCCCCTTTGAGATTTACCAAAGAAAAAGAACAGAATAAAATCTGAAGAATACCATGCTGGTGTTTGTTACATACAGGTCAATCCAGGCAGAAGACAGTTGTAAATCAATAAATTAATAACTAGTTAGTAACAGGGAAATCAGAGACAACACACTGTAGTATACCCTGTTATGCCTGAAGAGAGCATCACATGCACCACAATTACAATAACCAAAAAAAAGGATCCAGCAACAACAATAAATACCAATAGGGAATAATGCCTTTGCGCTTTAAAATAAATACTAACTTTATTGCACATATGATATAAAAATTAAGAAATGGGGTACAATTAAAAACATGTGGTAAACCATACACAATTTTTTTATTCAGCTGAGGTGACAGTGAGGGTGGAGGTAAATGCCACACTGCAAAATCTTTTGAAAGACATATTTAGGCCTTAGGAGCTCTGTTTGATGGGGAAATAGATGTACACTGCAATGCTGCCATCTCCAAATAGGTTAAATTAGGTTACTGCAAGTGTGTGCACTGATTCCTGTCCCCATGGAATGATAATCTGCTAGGAAATGGGGAGTATCTTTCTGCAAGGCTCACTGGTGGCATGAGGGTAATGTTATTTCCGTGTCCAGGACGCTTCCTGAAAGAGAACGGCAAGGATTATATCCGCTTTAGATGTGCCGCTTTAGACCTTAAGGTGTACCTTAACTTACTCTGCCCACTCTGCCAGGAAGGACTATGGTCCACAGAGACACCATATTCAGCAGATATCTTCCATTCTCCTGCAGAGCTTTGCCCAATTGGACAGACACTGCTACACCCTAGCACTACTGACCTCCAAAAAGGGAAGATTTAATTCTCACGGGTGTGTTGCTCAGGTTATGTGCCAGCTCTCTCTACCACCTAGAAGTGGCACGATCCCTTTAATGAGCCCCACCCCAAGTGGTGTGCGCCTATGCTGGCCATTCAAGTAAATGGCTGTGATTGAATGTAACTGGGAATGCAGTGCAATCCGCACGTGTGCCATGGGATCGCCAGCTAGATTACCTCTGTGAGGAAGAGGGCAAATATTATATGTCATTTTATTGCTGATGACCGGCTTCCCCCTTTAAAATTCTCTGTTCTTAGCAAATGCCACTCTCTGGAGGAAGGACATGTTGCATGTGTGCTGGAGGTGCCTGAACCATCTATAAGCTCTTGACATACCTCCTTGTGGGAGGTCATCATCACTACTCTACATCTGCATTTTAAGGTAACTCTGACTGTTGTATCTCTATGTGTAACCCACTTCTCAGAACAGCATTTGTATTCATTCCATCATAATCAAATGTTTGTAATCCCTGCCTAGTGCGCTTATGTTAAAACCTTTATTTAACTTGAGCGTTTCTTTTTGCCTTAGCCAAGAATCTGGTTGTCCGGGGCATCGCTGGGCCTGGTAGTACCGCTAGGCAGGCGAACAGATGTTGCTTTGGGAAAGTGGGCTGCGTGATCGTAGTTGCTCGATTGTTAGTTGGATCACGTGACCTGCAGTTCCCTGACAACCTCTTTTAGTCCTACCTCATGCACTAAACATAAGCAGGCTATAAAAGCAAAATGTCTACAGCCAGTGCAGAGGAAAAAGAAAGAAAGAAGAATGGGCAGGTACACAAAAAACTTCTTGCTGTAACAGATTGTTAATCCATTGAATACTACCAAATTCTCTTTTAATGATGATGTAACCAGGATCTCTGGTACATTCCGCTTCAGGCTTCCTTTGTTGAATGCTTAGCCTTCTGAACATCATGAAACATGGTGTATTAAAAATGTATTTGTAAAGTAAAAATTTATATGAATCATTTAATTCTAAAATGGCTGATAAGCTTGTGAATGTTGGGGCTAAAGTGACCGGGAACATTAGATTCTCTTTATAAAATTGTCTCTTCCTATTTTAAATAAAATCAACTTGACATGCGTGTAAATATCATGGCCACCTCCATGGTATATATAGGCTATCATTTCCATTCCTCTTACCAAATTACACTGACAAAAGTAGATATAATGGCCACAGTACAGCCATTATATGAGAAGCTCGCTCCTCTTCAGCTGTTGTGCAGCAGAGCTGGTAAGTAGATTTACAGAACAACATGCAAATTGACATGTTCACTAGAATACTGGGAATTGTATGTGACATTTTATTTATCTACAAAGGACCTGTGCTGTGTCTTCCCAGCCAGTAAAAATGATGTTAAATGAATGTAACGTGGAAAGTGGGAAGAGAAATGTAACTTGTTTTTTTTCACTAATGTACAGGGGCATTAAAAGTGTATGCAATAAAGAAGGATACAAAATATATAAACCTTAATATCCATTCTCCCTGTTTAACTAATATTTATTGGCATATTTCTCTGGTTTGGGTCCTTTAATTCCATATTCTCGGTAGATTGGGGGTGCTCTATGTTGGGAAGAATTTAGTAATACCAGTATTTTTCATTGCTTATCCATTAACTCTAATTTGAAATACTTCTGGTTACAAAAAGTAAAGAATGAAAGTTCCTAGCTTCAGAAATATAGTAACAGCTATTATTTAGTGCGGGTCAGAAAGTAAGTAGTGTCATGTAGTAGTGTGTGAGTGTAAAGGAATTCTTCTGGGGCACTACACCATTCTGGGGGTGGGGGATGTATCTTCAGGAGCTCAAAAAGACTTAACAGATCTTGATCTCTTGCAGTTTCCAAGTGCTTTAAAGTACAGCAACAGTACATGTCACACTTTGGAACCAGTTGCATGCGTAGTCTATCTTCAATACTAGATAACATTCACATAGATACTTAGATTCCCAGTAGTCTTTCATTTATCTTGATCTCTTAATACCTGTCAATGACTCTACACCAGCCTTGGTGGCAATCCTATTGCATGTTGAATGTGAGTTTCCTGCTGCTCCGCTTACTCTTCTGCACACTTTTGGTCATTTTACAAAACTCCACTCAACTCAAATGGCCTACTTCTAGTCCTTGCGCTATTCTAAACTTCTTTCTAAGATACTAGCTCCTACTATTTTTCTACCAGCCACTATCTAACACTATTATACTACAATTTCAACTCATTCATGCTCTACTTGTCACCCATGTTATCTGCTCAGGACACAGGTCTAATAAATTAGTGTTTAGTGTTCCAGTTCCTGCCATAATCCATCTCACTTTACTTTAGTGACCTCTACATTGACCTCTACATTGAGGGACTCCACAATTATACAAAATCAGATGAGCATGATAAAAGGATGTACACATAACACTGTAGGTGGTACAGAGGGACCAAACTGTTTATGAGGCTGTGTTAAATCTGTAACTGCAAACCAGGCAACTGATACTATTCACAGAGAAATGGAAAATGATAGCAGATGAGCAAAGGATTCTTTGTGGTTTAGAGCCTCATAAGCGTGCATAGATTTTTGTAGTTTCAAAGTTTCTCGTCTAGGTGCTTCTGATAGGTCAAAATAACAACCTACAGTAGTTAAGTATCAGCAGAATATACTGGGTAAAATATCCATACTGGAATGTAAAGATGAGCCAAATCAGAGAACAACACCAATGATTTAAAATGGGTTTACGCAGAACTTATATCTGGAAGTAGAAATAAAGAATACACAGCCAAGTTGTAACTAGGACTTAGAAGCAAGTATAGCATCCAAATTACAGAGTAAAGCATAGTTCCAAGCATGTCTTCAACTTCATCTCACAGAAACCCTTCTGAATTGTAAAAGACAACAAATGAAAGTTTTTATCCGCAGAAATATGGAAATGGATATTACTGGGAAAGTGGCAGGTGGCAAGCAGTGTCATGTTCCTTAGTGAATGGTCACTATAGAGAAAGGACCCCAGCTAATGAAAAGACACCTGAGCATGACAACATGATTAGTGATAAGCTTTGGATCTGGGCCACATGTAGATTCAACCTTGATCTTGCGGATTTGGTGTAAGGAAGACCCCTCTCCCATAAAGCTTACCAATCTGATGCCTGTGTTGGTAACCCAGGGACCTAGTAGTTACCATCCCTTTTCCGAATGGACATACAGTATGCATAACTTGTAGCAGGTATAAGTATAAAATATTTGAAATTTTGGTAGAGGTGAAATGCATGAATGAATTCAGTTGAATTTAACTATTTTTTTTTGTTTTTGCATGCATGTATATTTTACAAGGCAAAATTCAGTGCAAATGAATTATAATGTAAGCATATATTACGTATTGTTGCTTGCTTAATGTAAAGTTCTGAGCAGACTGAGTAGCCAAAGTAACTATATACTTTGTAGAGTTCATTAAAAAAAAAAAGGAGAAAATGGATTGACCAGTCAATGTTTAAAGTAATTTGCCTACCACCTTATCTGATACAGTGTCAGTCTCATGCTGCCTCATTGCTCTGTCACAGATAGGAGGGGAATTTCCTCTTCTTCCCCTGATACTGAATGCAAATAGAATCCAGATACCCGTGTCAGGTTTAGAACCGCTTTGTTAGTGATAGGCTAGAATGGAGTCCTCCACACTGTCAGTGTCTATCTAATCTAATTCAATGCACACAGTGTGCTTGCATCACTGAGCCCTGTACCTCCCATCCCATATTCTTTTATAAATACTCTGGAAATAGAGCTTTGTTTTCAAAAAGAAAAAACAATTAGAGCATTGTCATGTGTAACCCTACACAATGGGAATACATCTGAGTTTGCCTGGATAATGACTAAAAAAATGAAAGATAAATATTTAAAGAGTAATACATCTATACTTCTGTACTCTTTAATCAGTTTCACTCTTCGAAGATTACTTACTCCCAGGGACATGAAGGAGCATACTACCTGTCAATAATTTTAATTTTAATTGTACTAGAATAGCTTGCTTTAAATGCATTAGAAAGCTACTTTTTGAATAAATCTTTGAATTTGCCTTAGGAAAGTAATTTTACTTTCAATACATAAAAAATAATGCATGTTACAGTATGTAGGCTTTTAGTAATGCGAAAAAATCAATGAATTGATTGATTCCCAAGTAACAATAGATATTTGGAATAATGAAATAACAGCAAGTGTTCATAGTGGCTATTATATCGAGACAAAGATATTCATTAAAAATAATATTCCTTCATTTTTTACTTTGATTTGGCTGCATAGTTCACAGTTAGGCTTTAATTCAAGTGTTTAGTCCATCACATTTTAATCTTGAAGTATTTTGCAAATATAATATATATATAAATATATATATATATATATATATATATATATATATATATATATATATATATTATATTTGCAAAATACTTCTAGATTAAAATGTGATGGACTAAACATATATATATATATGCATATTCTGAATAAGTTAATGAATTTATTATATCGCTAATACTTTTAATTTAACAAAACATAAAAACATTTTAACAGAAGTGTCCCTGCATGTGGGCCAAAGTGTTACAGACGAATGCAACATCCAAGTTTCTAGATACAACAATAGTGAGAACACACAGTATGACAATAATTAGTGAAAGGCAATGAAGGATAACATTGTAGTTAATAGTCAGTAACAATATTACAGATACAGCAATCCTTAGTCCTGAGTTAACTGCTGAATTCAACTAAGCTAAATCAGCCAAAAGTCAATTGAGATTTCAAGATAACATTGACTACTTAACTAACTACAATGGACGTTTAGGACTGCTTCATCTTTACATGTACCATCTGAGTCACACATGCTCAGCCCATGGCTTGCAAACAATATGTGGTCCTCTGAGCCGTCTGATGTAGGCTGCAACAAAGAGCTGGTAGGAAGTGAAGGTACAAAGCAGCAAAGATAGGATCATTCTACAGGAAAGGATTTAAAAACACTGCTGTGCGGAATTAAGTGGGGTAAAAAAAACTAGTGCATGAAGGGAGTTAAGTAGAGGCTCAGTAAGGACCTGGGATTCCAAGAAGGGTTATATAGGAGGGGATCAGTGGCAAAAACACATGGTAGCAGTGGCTTGGAGGTACACAGTGACATTAATTGGAGGCAATAACCCAAGGTAAGCTCAGAAAGCAATAGAGTGGGGACTCCACCGTACAGCACCACCAGGGTCCATGGGTGAAATCTCTTGCACAAAAATAAGGTAATAGTTTTTTTTTGTATGAATTGTATGATATATCATGGTAGTTTAGACAGGTTGAAAATTAGAGATACAGATGAGACTGATAGAGGAAGGACTATAAATATGGGATCAATATATTCAGAGCTGGCAATCAACATGTCTAATGGTGGTATATGGGGAATGTTACATATGTATGTGGCAATAATGGTCGTTTGGTGGAAAGGCATAAGAAGGTTGAAATTCTCTTTAATTGAGTGTGATAATCTCTTAAGTCTTGTTGGGTGGGTGTTTGTTTATAACTTCAAGTTTTGCAGAGTAAGTGTTATGATCCTGTGGTTGCCAAGTGTGATCGCTTCTGCACATGTATGGCCAGTAGTTTCAGGAAATAATTAGGAGACAGTTACATCTGTCATGTCAGCTGACATCAGTATCCACCTTCCCCTGTCAACTGATGCATCTGTCAAGCCAGCTAACTTTCAAATAATTTTGCAGGCAAAACTCTCATCTTTTATCCCCCATTGGTGATCGGTGCTAGTCCGACACACACTTGTCTGACCCAGTCCCGTGCTGATTGCCCCGACTGGCTCCATTGCATTGTCAAGCTGTTCTCATTGGGAAAAAGCTGATGGACCATCATGCGTAATTTGTCACAGGAACTAGGGCACATCCCCTCCATTCACTTTGCCTGAGGGGGGTGTCCAATAGTTCCTGTGACGAAAATTTGGGTTTCCTGGTTTGACCTCAGCTTGATTTTTGTTTAATGCCTCTCAGATTAACCATTTGGACTTTGTTTGATTCCTAGTCTACTTTTGTCTGGCTTTGTCTATGGATTTTGCTTCAGTGCCTGTGACCCCCAACCTTGGCTTGTCTCTGACGCTCATTGTGCACTCGGTAAACCACTGCCTCCTTGCTCAGGTCCTTGATTGCTCCCCAGGGATGAACTAGGGCCCCTTAAGCAGCCAAGCTGAATCACACTTGTGGGAGGCTCTAGTGAATAGCGTGGGGCCCTTAGATTTTGAACTGCAGGAGCATCCTAGGGGATCTTAGCATACTGGTGCTCTGTCTCCAGGTATGTGACAGGTTTAAGGCTTGGGTCTTTCTATAGCCATGAAGATTTCTCAAGATGCTAAATGATTTGAAATGAACTGAATATAGTATTCTATATGTTGACCTGAATCTTGCTTTAATGTTTTTTATTTTTTTCATTATTTTTGATTTGTTACACTGACTTTGTTGATAAAAAATGTAAAAACTGTATTACAACAAAGCTGTAATTCTGCAAATATAATAAATATAGTATCTAAAAAATACGGCATGTGAGTGTAAGTAGGCATATGTGATTTGAATGTGGATTGCAGAGGATGTGCTTTCTGCAGCAGCTAAAGAAGTTCAACCTGCCAGAGGCAGAGGTGGTGAATTTCTACTCTACTGCCATGATTGAATCCATTTTAGGCTACTCCAATACTGTCTGATACGTGGCCTCTGCTACAAATGACAAGAGCTAATGCAGCTCATCATTCACTCTACTGAGAAGGCATCGCTTGTATCCTGCAATCACTCAAAGATTTGCATGTCGCAGGGCAGGGGGCTACAATAAAAATAGCTTACCTCACCCGGTAGCCAACAGCATATTGTGGCTCCTTGGGTCCTGGAAGCAGCCATCTTGGACCGGAAGCACCGAGTGGCTTCCGCTACTGTGCACAGTCATTCACTAAAATTGGTGGATGGGAGAATGTACAGATCAGCACCAGTGGAGGGAGGCAGGACATAGTGGGGTTAATACTACATTGGACTTCCACTTTAGGTGGCCCGTGTGCTTCAAAAGGTCAAGCACCCCTGGTATGAGCATTCTAAGTGATATCAAATTTAAAAAAATGGACAGCTATTTGAATTTTTTTTTTACTTTTTAAAAGAAATGTTGTATAAATTGCTTTGCATGCTCTTTAAATTCACAATAATCAAACCCACTCTTTACAACATGCTTGTTTCAAACCCAAATGCATGTAGTTAATTGAATTAATCTATTTCATAATTTAATGTTGGACTGAAAAAGGGGTAACACAGGGGGTTTTGGCTACACTAGTGTTTTTATGTGTTATTGTTTACTATTTAATGCAAAGGGTAATACCATATATTGAATATTAATTTTAATGTCATTTAAATGTTTTTAACTGTAAAATTGTTTTATATCTACAAATAATACATCACATTTGTTTCACTTACATTGAAGGCATTGAGCTGCTATGTCTCATCAGATTGTTGCCTTTCAACCAGGTCTGCCTTTATTATTAATACATGCAGAATTTTAGTACTGAATTACACACTGTACACCCTGTCCCCTTAAAAAGCACTTTGTGCACTCGTCTCGTTGGAGGTTAAACTTCCAGTTCAGTAAACCTTTCTAATATACTCAGCCTCATTTAGAGGACTTGGTTCATAGGAAGTGCAAGGATATCATCTAATTCTATGCGAGTAGAAACTAGTAACACTGTCGACCTCCACTACTAGATTGAACAGGAAGGCAATGTGCAAAATGTTTACCCAAGATTCCAGTCTCTGAAAACTTTTATGTTTTCTTCAAAACATTGGTAAAAAAATGACTTGTTTGGTTCTACCTCTTTAACAACCTAAACTCATAGTTATTTATAACATTGACATTTCAGTAGGCATCTAGTACTAGCTTTTGCAGCTATGATAGTGTTTCAGCTTTGATTGTATTTTCTTAAAGGGGTATTTGGGGTTGTGTGAATAGAAAAAGGGGATAATGCATCTTCAGAACATTTGATGATCGCTTAGAGTCAGGGAGCACCCATATAAAAAAACAAAAGTGTACACACCCCCCACAGCTGATTAGTGGTCAACAAATGGTCAACAACTCACCTGATCTCTGGATCACATCCTGCTCCTCCATGACCCCAACAGCAGTTGGCCGTGCTTCTGTGTCTGACTCGTGCCCCACAGCCATCAGTCACAGAAGTGCTACCATGCCCTCTTCCTTCACTTCAATTAAGGAGGCATTTCAGGCCCTGACACACCCACTCCATTGAAATGAATGGAGAGGGCATGGCAGCACTTCATTGACTCATGGAGGATGTGAGTACCCTTTTATTTTGTTATATGGGTGGCCATATAAGCCTATAATTGTTTTCTAATTGTCTTTGTGTGGGGGGGGGGGGGGGGGGGGGGGAGCACACATCTGAATAATTCATGATAATTTGTCATAGTTGCATAGTTATTATGGTTGAAAATACATGTCATTCAAGTTCAACCAAGGGACTGGGTTAAGGAACATTATTTTTTATTGTTTACAGATAACAGCTAAAAGTAACTGTTAATGTAATTTTCTTCTAAAAAGGCATCTAATCTTTTGATGAAGCTGTCAGCTGTTGATTCTCCCTTGTGGGAGGCTATTCCCCAGATTTCTTATAGTAAAAAGAATTCTCATCTCTGGAGATTAGATCTTTCCTTCTTGAGAGAATGTCCCCTTGTCTTAGAGAGGGTTTGACTTTAAATAGCTTTTCTCCATATTTGTTTTATTGACCATTTTTATTTGCTTTTCACGTTGTATGTTTTCTTGATGTTGTACATTATTATCAAAAGAGCAAAGTATTTTTACTGTATTGCATTAGATGTATTTCATTTTATAAAAAACTTGTGGGACGGCCTATTCCATAGACAGTGTGGCATGCCCCCATCCCATTCGCCATGTACCCAGTGGGGCATCCCCCCTCCCATTCCCTATAGGCAGTATGGCATTCCCCCTCCCATTCCCCATATAGGCAATGTGGCATTCCCCCTCCCATTCCCCATATAGGCAGTGTGGCATTCCCCCTCCCATCCCCCATATAGGCAATGTGGCATCTCCCCTTCCCATTTGCCATATAAGCAGTGTGACATTCCCCCTTCCCATTCCCCATATAGGCAGTGTGGCATTCCCCCTCCCATTCCCCATATAGACAGTGTGACATTCCCCCTCTCATTCCCCATATAGGCAGTGTGGCATCCCACCCCCCATATAGGCAGTGTGGCATTCCCCCTCCCATTCCCCATATAGGCAGTGTGGCATTCCCCCTCCCATTCCCCATATAGGCAGTGTGGCATCCCCCCTCCCATTCCCCATATAGGCAGTGTGCCCCCCCATTCCCAAAGGCAGTGTGGCATCCCCTTCCCCCCATTATCCTAGGCTGTGTGGCATCCCTCTCCCCCCTATTATCATAGGCTGTGTGGCATCCCCCTCTCCCCATAATCATAGGCTGTGTGGCATCCCCTTCTCCCCATTATCATAGGCTGTGTGGCATCCCCCTCCTCCCATTCCCATTGGCAGTGTGGCATCCCCCTCAACCAATTCCCATTAGCTGTGTGACATCCCCCTCTCCCCATTATCATAGGCTGTGTGGCATCCCTCTCCCCCTATTCCCATTGGCATTGTGGCATCCCCCTCCCCTCATTCCCATTGGCAGTGTGGCATCCCTCTCCCCCCATTCCCATTGGCTGTGTGGCATTCCCCTCTCCCCCATTCCCATTGGCAGTGTGGCATTCCCCTCCCCCCATTCCCATTGGCAGTGTGGCATCCCTCTCCCCCCATTCCCATTGGCTGTGTGGCATTCCCCTCCCCCCAT
Source organism: Gastrophryne carolinensis (assembly GCA_027917425.1). NCBI lineage: Eukaryota > Metazoa > Chordata > Amphibia > Anura > Microhylidae > Gastrophryne > Gastrophryne carolinensis. Next base: position 424,564,976 of record CM051235.1, read on the forward strand.
TCCCATTGGCAGTGTGGCATCCCTCTCCCCCATTCCCATTGGCTGTGTGGCATCCCCCTCTCCCCATTATCATAGGCTGTGTGGCATCCCCCTCCCTCCAATATCATAGGCTGTGTGGCATCCCCCTCCCCCCATTCTCATTGGCAGTGTGTCATCCCTCTCCCCCCATTCCCATTGGCTGTGTGGCATTCCCCTCCCCCCATTCCCATTGGATGTGTGGCATTCCCCTCCCCCCATTCCCATTGGCAGTGTGGCATCCCTCTCCCCCCATTCCCATTGGCAGTGTGGCATTCCCCTCCCCCCATTCCCATTGGCAGTGTGGCATCCCTCTCCCCCCATTCCCATTGGCTGTGTGGCATTCCCCTCCCCCCATTCCCATTGGCAGTGTGGCATCCCTCTCCCCCATTCCCATTGGCTGTGTGGCATCCCCCTCTCCCCATTATCATAGGCTGTGTGGCATCCCCCTCCCTCCAATATCATAGGCTGTGTGGCATCCCCCTCCCCCCATTCTCATTGGCAGTGTGTCATCCCTCTCCCCCCATTCCCATTGGCTGTGTGGCATTCCCCTCCCCCATTCCCATTGGCAGTGTGGCATTCCCCTCCCCCCATTCCCATTGGCAGTGTGGCATCCCTCTCCCCCCATTCCCATTGGCAGTGTGGCATTCCCCTCCCCCCATTCCCATTGGCAGTGTGGCATCCCTCTCCCCCCATTCCCATTGGCTGTGTGGCATTCCCCTCCCCCCATTCCCATTGGCAGTGTGGCATCCCTCTCCCCCATTCCCATTGGCTGTGTGGCATCCCCCTCTCCCCATTATCATAGGCTGTGTGGCATCCCCCTCCCTCCATTATCATAGGCTGTGTGGCATCCCCCTCCCCCCATTCTCATTGGCAGTGTGTCATCCCTCTCCCCCCATTCCCATTGGCTGTGTGGCATTCCCCTCCCCCCATTCCCATTGGCAGTGTGGCATCCCTCTCCCCCTATTCCCACTGGCTGTGTGGCATCCCCCTCTCCCCATTATTATAGGCTGTGTGGCATCCCCCTCCCTCCATTATCATAGGCTGTGTGGCATCCCCCTCCCCCCATTCTCATTGGCAGTGTGTCATCCCTCTCCCCCTCCCCCCATTCCCATTGGCAGTGAGGCATCCACCTCCCCCCATTCCCATTGGCAGTGTGGCATCCCCCTCAACCATTTCACATTAGCTGTGTGGCATCCCCCTCTCCCCATTATCATAGGCTGTGTGGCATCCCTCTACCCTCATTCCCATTGGCAGTGTGGCATCCCCCTCAACCAATTCCCATTAGCTGTGTGGCATCCCCCTCTCCCCATTATCATAGGCTGTGTGGCATTCCCCTCCCCCTATTCCCATTGGCAGTGTGGCATCCCTCTCCCCCCATTCCCATTGGCAGTGTGGCATCCCCCTCCCCCCCATTCCTATTGGCAGTGTGGCATCTCTCTCCCCCCATTCCAATTGGCTGTGTGGCATCCCCCTCTCCACATTATTATAGGCTGTGTGGCATCCCTCTCTCCCCCTTATTATTATAGGCTGTGTGGCATACCCCTTCCCCCTGTTCCCATTGGCAGTGTGGCATCCCTCTCCCCCCATTCCCATTGGCAGTGTGGCATTCCCCTCCCCCCATTCCCATTGGCAGTGTGGCATCCCTCTCCCCCCATTCCCATTGGCTGTGTGGCATTCCCCTCCCCCCATTCCCATTGGCAGTGTGGCATCCCTCTCCCCCATTCCCATTGGCTGTGTGGCATCCCCCTCTCCCCATTATCATAGGCTGTGTGGCATCCCCCTCCCTCCATTATCATAGGCTGTGTGGCATCCCCCTCCCCCCATTCTCATTGGCAGTGTGTCATCCCTCTCCCCCCATTCCCATTGGCTGTGTGGCATTCCCCTCCCCCCATTCCCATTGGCAGTGTGGCATCCCTCTCCCCCTATTCCCACTGGCTGTGTGGCATCCCCCTCTCCCCATTATTATAGGCTGTGTGGCATCCCCCTCCCCCCATTCCCATTGGCAGTGTGGCATCCCCCTCAACCATTTCACATTAGCTGTGTGGCATCCCCCTCTCCCCATTATCATAGGCTGTGTGGCATCCCTCTACCCTCATTCCCATTGGCAGTGTGGCATCCCCCTCAACCAATTCCCATTAGCTGTGTGGCATCCCCCTCTCCCCATTATCATAGGCTGTGTGGCATTCCCCTCCCCCTATTCCCATTGGCAGTGTGGCATCCCTCTCCCCCCATTCCCATTGGCAGTGTGGCATCCCCCTCCCCCCCATTCCTATTGGCAGTGTGGCATCTCTCTCCCCCCATTCCAATTGGCTGTGTGGCATCCCCCTCTCCACATTATTATAGGCTGTGTGGCATCCCTCTCTCCCCCTTATTATTATAGGCTGTGTGGCATACCCCTTCCCCCTGTTCCCATTGGCAGTGTGGCATCCCTCTCCCCCCATTCCCATTGGCAGTGTGGCATTCCCCTCCCCCCATTCCCATTGGCAGTGTGGCATCCCTCTCCCCCCATTCCCATTGGCTGTGTGGCATTCCCCTCCCCCCATTCCCATTGGCAGTGTGGCATCCCTCTCCCCCATTCCCATTGGCTGTGTGGCATCCCCCTCTCCCCATTATCATAGGCTGTGTGGCATCCCCCTCCCTCCATTATCATAGGCTGTGTGGCATCCCCCTCCCCCCATTCTCATTGGCAGTGTGTCATCCCTCTCCCCCCATTCCCATTGGCTGTGTGGCATTCCCCTCCCCCCATTCCCATTGGCAGTGTGGCATCCCTCTCCCCCTATTCCCACTGGCTGTGTGGCATCCCCCTCTCCCCATTATTATAGGCTGTGTGGCATCCCCCTCCCTCCATTATCATAGGCTGTGTGGCATCCCCCTCCCCCCATTCTCATTGGCAGTGTGTCATCCCTCTCCCCCTCCCCCCATTCCCATTGGCAGTGAGGCATCCACCTCCCCCCATTCCCATTGGCAGTGTGGCATCCCCCTCAACCATTTCACATTAGCTGTGTGGCATCCCCCTCTCCCCATTATCATAGGCTGTGTGGCATCCCTCTACCCTCATTCCCATTGGCAGTGTGGCATCCCCCTCAACCAATTCCCATTAGCTGTGTGGCATCCCCCTCTCCCCATTATCATAGGCTGTGTGGCATTCCCCTCCCCCTATTCCCATTGGCAGTGTGGCATCCCTCTCCCCCCATTCCCATTGGCAGTGTGGCATCCCCCTCCCCCCCATTCCTATTGGCAGTGTGGCATCCCTCTCCCCCCATTCCAATTGGCTGTGTGGCATCCCCCTCTCCACATTATTATAGGCTGTGTGGCATCCCTCTCTCCCCCTTATTATTATAGGCTGTGTGGCATACCCCTTCCCCCTGTTCCCATTGGCAGTGTGGCATCCCTCTCCCCCCATTCCAATTGGCAGTGTGGCATCCCCCTCCCCCCAATTCCCATTGGCTGCGTGGCATCCCCCTCTCCCCATTATCATAGGCTGTGTGGCATCCCCCTCCCCCCATTCCCATTGGCTGTGTGGCATCCCTCTCCCCCCATTCCCATTGGCTGTGTCGCATCCCTCTCCCCCCCCCCATTCCCATTGGCTGTGTGGCATCCCTCTCCCCCATTTCCATTGGCTGTGTGGCATCCCCCCCATTCCCATTGGCTGTGTGGCATCCTCCCCATTCCCATTGGCTGTGTGGCATCCCCCCCATTCCCATTGGCTGTGTGGCATCCCCCCTCTCCCCCCATTTCCATTGGCTGTGTGGCATCCCCCTCTCCCCCATTCCCATTGGCTGTGTGGCATTCCCCCTCTCCCCCCATTTCTATAGGCAGTCGGCATAAGTAAAAAAAAAAAAAAGTAAAACTCACCTCTCGCTGACACCGCTCCTCTGAGCGGCCGGCTCCGTGAATTGGGTGGGCGTGGGCTGCGCCACGTCAGCGCCAGGTCACGTCCACCCGATTCACGGAGCTCTCCCAGCCCCGCCGCTGCTATCACTGTCTTTTCAGGCAGCAATAGCAGCGACGGGCAAGAGATATCGCCCGCCGCTCCTCCATCTGCTGCCTCTTCCTCGGTACGGGAAAACACCCAGGTCAGGGCAGTGGGTGGGCGTGGCCTGCACCGACCCAGTGCAGGCCACGCCCACCTGCTGCATGGACCTGGGTGCTTGCATTTGAACCAGGTGGAAGAGGCAGCAGATGGAGGAGTGGCGGGCGCTTTCTCTGGCCCCGCCGCTGCTATTGCTGTGGGAAAACACAGCGATAGCAGCAGCAGGGACAGGGACAGAGCCCGTCACTCCTCTGTCTTCATCTGGCCTCTCGCGGTGTGGCAGGCAACTAGGGAGCGCCGGGAACAGGTGAGGTTTTATTTATTTTATTTTTTTTTAAGGCGCACAGACATTTTCCCCCCAGTGCGTCTTATAGGGCAAAAAATACGGTATGTTATAAAATCTCTTTGCTTTCTCTAAACTGATATACATCTGAGTTTATCTCACAATTTCTTTGAACCCTGTTATTATGAAAATGCACTTCTGAACAGTTGGCCACTTGTCTGTTTGTCTTGAAGTTAGATGGTGAAAAAGTGTGACATCCAAAGAAATTTTGAAGCGTATTTTTTTAATTTGTGGCCCCACAACACTGGGCCAAAAAATGTCCACACTATGTATCTATTAAACAGAAGTCCAAAGAAAATATTGGTGGGACCACAACCCCAAAAATATGCAATTGAAACAAATGGGTCCCATGTTATGGGGAGGTGGCCTGGTCGACCCTATTGGTGATATGTCTGGGCCCTCGGAGGGCCAACATCCTCTCAAGGTTGGTATTATGCGGCTCCCACGTGCCACGTCCCATGTGCAATCATGGCCTTAAAATTGTTGGTGGGTCATAGCTGCTCTGCCACCCTCTGCCAGATCCTTATGGAGATAGGTGATGCTTCACCACATGATTTTGTAGTACCTGGTTGTGCTTCTGCGTAAAGCCATGCTGTTTGACTGCCAGTCCGCCTCCATCATCTGCACAGGGCATGCTATTAAAATGTGGTGTTGTGGGGCTGGCCGTTGATTGCTGGCTCCTGACTTCTAACTGGAATTGGATGAGGTTGATTCTAGGGCCTGGTCCGGGGGTGGGGCTAGAAGGCTGAAGTGGTATGAGTAGCTGGGGAGTGGAAGTGTGTGTGGGTGTTACCATATGTGGGTGTTGCAGTGAAGGTGTGGGGGCCTACTGCTGCTGCTGCATCTTGGACGCCTCCATCTCCTATATGTCCTCTGGTAATGGTGCTGTCTGTGTGTAGAAATTCAAACATTAGTGTTTGGTTCATATAAGATACAATCCCAGTCCATACATCACTTCATTGATGAAACCTGCTACAAAACATCCCCCATGCCCCTTTCCATCAGCACAATAGTATTGCATCCTATGTGGTCCTTCCAATGGGGCAATTTTACAATGGAAATCCTTAGTCACTTGGGCTGAGATCTGATGCTATATCTCGTCACGGACTACTTTGGGGGTAGCACGGGACCGACGGCCACAAAGTTGGACAAAAATGTCAGAGATCCCATCCAGCAGGCAACCAACTGGGCTTCATTAAAGTGGCCAATTAACGTGCCCCTCGTCAGCTGAAGGCCGCTATGTAAGGGGCCAGCAGCTACCTGGTGATTGGGTTGCCCAGTGGAAGAGGACACACTGCGGCCACTCCCAGGCCCAGAAGGGGTAGTTCTCAGACTGGCAGGGGAGCAGACAACCTGGGCAGTGGCTCTGGGGCTCCCCACTGGGCTCCGATGTGACGACCTGTGAGTGGAGCATGTCAGGGGGTGACATTAGACCTGTTGCTGGCTCTCCAGCAGGGGAGTATCTGGGACCAGAGTGGGGCTGGGGGGGCTGTGTTGCCTTTCCCAGGTTCTGTGCTCCGTTCCGCCATGCCTGTGTTCCGGGGTCTGGGGGTTGTGGTTACACCTCATTTAGGGCATCAGCATCGCCTAATAAGATCTGCTTGAAATAAGCACTGCCATCAAAGAACAGGTGTAGGCTGTGAGCTTTTATAAATAAGAGGGTGGGTAATTACAAAACAATGGACACTTTATTTAACAGGCAAGAACAGTCGTTTGCAATCTATAGTAATAATGGGCACCACTTCTGGGATCCGCTGGGGCGCATCTGAGCTCTCTTTACCACTGAGAAAAAGTGCCCATGCAATGCCATGCTTCACATCTGCTTGTTTCCAATTTTACACAAGGCAAATGGTAGGACAGGTGACTGCCGGAGCGAAGGTATATGAACATGGTGTGGTGCACAGTAATGGAAGAGGCCTTGTTTTACTACTCAGACAGGTTTAGGGCTTGTTTAATAGTGCACACATGTCCCAAGCAGAACCCTGTCTGCCTGGGGAAGCCATGGCTGGAAAACAGGCCTCCGCCATTAGTGTGTGACACAACATGTGCCTTAGATGCCTTCAGTCATACATCCAGGCCATTGGCAAATGTCAAATTGTCAAATGTCAAAACGTTGTCTGGTTAGCTGCGCCACTGGGGGGGGGGGGTCACATTTGTCAGGATGCCTAGGGGTATGGGACACCATTGCAGTTTGCAACTGGAGCGAGGCCCAAGAGCTTGCAATCTGCCATAAATGATGGGCTCGAGAGATGTGTCTACCAATTTGGCTTGGCGTGTTACTGAATTTGTGCACTGGCAGGGAGAAATTTGTGGATGCCTGTGCACATGCTGTTTCTGAGATGTGCACTGATTAAGTTGTGCTTATACACATACTGGCGAGGTCAATCTGAAGGCACGCAGCATAGGCAATATATGCATTGGGCTGCTGCTGCACATGGTGGAAATGTGGGGCAGATGTATTTAAAGGTGGTACAATTGCTGCGAGAAGTGGCAAGCAACACAGTGTGTAGCCAAACTAGGCCCAAAGCCAGTTGAACAACAACACTCATGATGGAGTGGTATGACTTCATGCCCAACACCCAAGCCAAGAAGATGTTGGTACTCAAGATCGTCTGTCAATTAATGGACAGAGGGAAGTGGTTGGACCTGTAGAGATGGGCAGAGGATTAAGCTAATCTGAAGGCAAGGGTCTGACCCCTGCCTAAGCACAGATGGGGTGTGCATGTAAGGTGTCACCCCCAAAGACTGCCAACATCCTCACCCTCCTCTTTGGAACCAGTAGCAGCAGCCCTGAACCAACCCAAAGAAGAGAAGGCTCAGGTGTTGGGCATGGAGTCACCGCCACAGTTCAAGAACTCAGGTAGGATGCAAAAAAACCAACACACACCTGAAGACAACTAATTCTGAATGCCATCTGTGCTAAGTGCTTGTGTTTTGTGCTTCTCTGGCCCTGCAGACTCACCCAACCTGGAAGAGATGGCAGCAATAAGGCCACCTGAAGCACAACCATCATTGGACTCAGGTGGGTTAACAGAATCACAGATTAAACCAGACCTTCACCCCGAATAAGAGTTTATCTTGCATGTTCCCCCACCACGTACATACAGACTGCCCACATTAAAATTAAAATCATCATATCTGCATCTTTTGTGTTTTCTAAGCCTTTTAACATCCAAGATGGCGGCCCAAGGAGTCTCAGGCTGCCTGCAGACAGGAAGTGTCTTCTGACTATGCCGCTCTGCATTCTGGGATTGCTGTCCTTTTTCTTACCCCAGCTCTGTCTGTGCTTTTCACCCCCCTCCTCTCCTCAATATATGATACTTCTGGGGCAAGATGGCGGCGCCTATATCCTAGAGACCTGAACAGAGTTGAAGCCCAGGAGGGGAAAGAATAATACATAAGCAACTAAAAACTTAAAATATATTCATTTTAGATGCCGGGGAATCGTTTTTTAAGGATTTGGGCTTTTCATTAAGCAATGCTGAATGTACAGTTCAAGTAATGAGCTTTGTGGGCATTTGTCAGAAATACCTGGGAGACATGGGTTCTTGCAGATTGACCTGCCTTTTTTTTTGTCTTGCTGGGCGGATTAGCAGCTGGGCCCCAACATATTTTAACAATTTCTACACTTTTACCCTTTTTAGAATTTTGTCTACAATTTTTTTGCTAATATTAGGAGCAAGGAGGAAGAAGGTGAGTCAATCTGGGGAGACACACATAACATGGGATGCCTCCAAAAGGAGGAGGAAGAACAAGAAGGAAGAAGGTGAGTCACATTGAGGACACATACATGACATTGGCTGCACCAAAAGCAGGAGGAACAAGGAGGAAGAAAGTGGGTCACACTAGGGTCACACAAACATCACGAGATGCTTCCAAAGGAGGAGGAAGAACAAAGAGGAAGAAGGTGAGTCACACCACACACGAGATGCCTCAGAGGTGAAGTACTGCAATGGAAAAAAGACAACTACACCCATAAGCGTATGCAGCATGCAGACAAGGTAGACACCCAGCAGTGAGAACAAAGGACTCTGCGGCAACATATAGTGGGGCTGGAAAAGGTAGATTCTCGCCTTAATAATAAAACGTTCCCACTTTGCAAGTTTGCTTTCGCGCTAAAGCGAGCATTTATGCCAAGGCTTGGAATCAGTCTTATAATTGGAATATAAATAAAAAAACTCTTCTTATGCAGATCAGTAAAAAAAGTAAAGCTTATAACTAACCAAGGCATTTGTCTTGTCTATGATTATTAGTTATTTCAGTTTTAGACAACATTGCTAGTTTACTAGATGGGCTGTGCTGTTTTAGAAGATATCAACTGAACAAACACAGGAATGGGTCTGTATTAAATTCTTTTTTTTATTTAGGTTGTATTTTACAGGAAAATTGTGCTAAGTTGAAATGTGTCATTTCCTCTCACTCTGGCTTTTTGGCAGATTTATATTTCTCTACTTAAATCCTGAGGCTTGGGAAGCCAATCCGGGGTTTAGTTTAGTCACAGACAGTCTTCCAGCAGGCTTCATTGACTGGAGGGCCCCAGCATTGCTCCTAATTGGCTAGACTATATGACTGACTGAACTTGGGGTCCCCAGCACTACATGTGCAGTCAAGCATGCACCTGTATGGAAAAACCCTTAAAGGAACATACTGGGGAAAAGAAGGTTTGTCATATATATATATATATATATATATATATATTTATATTTTTTTTATATTTTTGTAATACCATTAGAAGTTTATTGACTAATTTCATATTTTGCCTTTGGCTGCTAGTTGCTTTCTCATATTATTTTATTGAAAAATAGAATGAAAGAAATAAAAAAGGTAAACTTAACTTGGAAAAAGAACTACAGTATGTGAACTAAGTACAGGAATATATGCTTTAAGTTGGAGTCAAATAGGCTAGATGTAGCCATCAGCATGCACTCAGAGCCAGAATTAATTTGATCCCTTATGCTACTCCCTGCCTCCAAAGTCCCTTACCCAGCCCCACTCTATGTAACAATACAGATACTGTATAAGATATTATTCCATGCCATCGGCCCTTGGGATAATCATGAAGAAGGTGTAACTATACAAAATAATATCAGTTACACAGAATACGTCTGTCCGATTTCCATATTACACATATTACACAGGGGTGTACTTAAACCGGACCTTCACCATGATTTAATGAAAAGCCCAAACTCTTAAAAAACAATTCCTCAGCATCTAAAATTAATATATTTTACATGTTTAGTCACTAATTTATTATACTTTCCCCCACTGGGCTGCAACTCTGTTCGGGAATTTAGGATACGGGTGCCGCCATCTTGACTCAGAAGCATCACACTTACTGAGGAGAGGAGAGTGGGATAAGGTACAGGGGGGCGGGTTATAGCTGTGCTTTGCTCAGACAGAGCAGAGCTGGGGTCAGGGAAAGGTCAGCAGTCCCAGAATGCAGAGCAGCACAGTCACTTCCTGTTTGCAGGCACTTCCTGTTTGCAGGCTGCCTGCAAAAATGGCAGCTTCCATAAGCCGCCATCTTGGATGTTTAAAGGCTTATAAAATGCAGTAGATGCAGGTAGGATGATTTTTAATGGGAGCAATCTGTATGTACAGGGTGTGGGAAACATATAAGATAGACTCTTATTCAGAGTGAAGGTCCGCTTTAAGTCCAAAATGTACATAGGTGTTTGGTCAGCCAGCAGAAAAGGCTGTATATGTTTATATCAAATACAATTGGAATTGTAAACGTAGATTGTACAGAACATACTATAAATAACTATATTTTAGAATTGTAGAGCTCAATCATAGTCCTGCCTGATGAAGCTATAGTGGGTGAAACTCATTGGCGGAATCTAACACAGTGTCATTTCATCTACCTAGTGAAAACAGCTATGTATTAGATTTATCATTATAAATGTATTATAATTATGCAGCAGTATTGTATGTGATGGACATTTTATTCAGTAAAATGCAAATTAATTTTAATTATATTTTGATAAGTATTCTGTGGTTGTAGGAGGTGAAAAGATGATTATTGAGGTGTTGGTTGGTTATCCCACTCTTAACAGGTTGGTCACATTGCTAATTATTAGAGATGAGCGAACTGATTAGTCTGAACCAGAATTTCCTCAGAATATCAGGGACAAGTCAATATTGCACCAATCAGAATTTTCTTGTGATTCATGCTGACCAAATTTTTCCCTGAAACCCTTAAGTAAATTAAAAAAAAAAACTTATTGAGACCCCTATACCAGTTCAAAGGGCAGGAGGGTACAGCAAGCTTGGGTTTAGAAGAACCTGGTGTAGGCTAGGTCCCTGGTGAGCAGGTGCCGGCTGCTCAGCCTCCAAGCCTTGGACTACATGCCTACATATCTTGTGCTAGGGATGGTTTTGCTGGACAAGGGGAAGCCCACACTTTTTAGAAAATAAGGGAGCAGTTTCTCCTTCCTGGAGACATAGGGTCCCCTTCTCTTTATTTTTTTAATATTTCATGGTTAAACCCTTAAAAATCCCTAATTTAATTTAAAAAGGCTTGGGTTCCCCCTGTCCAGTAAAACCAGCTCAGGCACCAGCTATGTGGACTTGTAGCCCAGGGCTCAGAGACCACATGGGTTTTGACAAGTCACCCACTTGCCAGCAGGTGACTTGCCAGCCCCTTTTGCGGTGTGAACTTGTATAGCGGTCCCAAGGACCTCTTACCAGTTCACAAAGGATTAAAGCAGAACAAACCCACTTGGCTCTCCCGCCCAGTCATATTCCCAGGTTTTGTTCCACTTTAGGTTAAAAAAACACACACTAGAAATAAATCATTTCATTTTTTATATTTTACAGCCTGTCATTACCAGGTGCTGTCCCATGGGGACATTTGGCAAATCACCTGAATTGAATTTTAAAAGATCACTTATCTCTAATTAATATACATAGGGCTTTGGCTAGGCAGTATTACTCATTACCAGTACTGTGGGCTATGTGGGCTTGGCAGGGCCCTCTTTGGACACATTGATGCCTGAACAGCCCTGTTGGCTACCCTTAATATGATAGATGTCAGAAACCTAACCTAGGAATCATAATTAGTTTTATTGGGGCATTTTTCTACAATACAGGATAAATGGTTTCAAGTTTCCTGAAAATGTTTCTCGTTACATATTGCATTTCATTTTCCGCTTTACCCGACGAGGCGGCATCACCAACTAACTTGTTCATTAAGTTCCACTTTGATCTTTTACCACGGGTAAGTCAGAATTTCTTCACATTATTTTTTGACTTTTCTACTTTAGATCCCTTCAGGTTTGATTTGTAGCGTCAGTGATCTTTGGCACCATACACTTAGCAATTCATATTTAAATGCAATATGTTTTACATTTTTCTGACATTAAATGTACAGTACAATATTTTGTAGGAGGTTTAAGCATGTGCCAAAATTCTCTGTCTCATTCATCTCTTTAATTTTGTATTTTGACTTTATTTATGATTGTTTACTAATGTTTTTTTTTATTAAATGAGAGTTGTTCCCTGTAAGACGAGCATCCGTATTGCTGATGCCCCCCTCCCAATGTGCTGTACTGGATGATAAACAACAAAATCTTACCCTTTAAACCACTCCCCGAGCCCCCTGATGTGCTGCTGCGGGCAGATACCGGATACCTAGGAGAGACCTGCGGACTACATGACTGCAGCATCCAATCGCTTTTCAGAAGCTGCCTTGTTTATGAACATTGCCACATCTGCATGCCAGACTGTGTTGCCCACAGGATACAGAACAGACAAATTACAGTGTTCTGTCCATCACACCAGCGCAATGCACACATCACAGAAAGCTATAAGCCAGCTGTGGGCAATTTAAATTTAAATAACAGGCCCATTGCCGCTTTGCAGTGTATCACAGCTGATAACAGCTGAAACATTTATGATACATTTGTTGCAGTCCAGCTATTACAAAATAACATTCACTAGGGAGCTTTTCATTATGAATTATTGTGCTTGTTACATTCACAGCAAGATTTAAAGACAATGCAACCTGATTTTTTAAACAAGGAGATTTATATGTGATTGCTGTCACTTCTGTAGCCAGGGAATCCCCAAACTTTTACAGTAAACTTTACCCCCCAATCACAAGTGGTAGAGCTTGAGTTTGGTGGCATGTGCCCGATGCAGGTTGTAGGAGTTGCTTAAGACAGGTTATATGCTTGTCTGAATAGGTGAGTTTTGAGGGCACTTTTAAAGGCTTGGAGCGATGGAGGGTGACGATTGACTGGGCACTGCAATATATACATATCTCGTATCTTTTACAGTAAGCTTTACAACCTACTCATATATGGAAGAAACACAGCCCAATATCTGGAAGGCATGTTAGCATACTTAAAGAGTTCAGGTATGCCCACATAGGATGTGATAAAGTGTAGTGATGAGCGAGTTGGTTGAAATTCGAGTTTGACGAATTCGGCCTAACTTGCTGCCAAACTTCGGGTCAGGAAACCTGAATCCAAACCCGAACCCCATTGAAGTCAATGGGTGCTCGAACTTTGGGGACCAAGAATGGCTTAAAAAATGGGGCCAGCAAGGGCTAGAAAATTGAGGGGAACACTCGTCCGATTGCCCTGCACAAAATGGGCTATATATATATATATATAACTTTTTTTTTACTTGTGGCTAATTGGGGGGGTGACACCAGAGAATTGCCTTGCACAAAATGGACTATTGAAAGTACTCCAAATCATCATAGAAAACTAAAATATTAAAGAAATTAGTATTGTGTTATTGTTATGTTTTCTTTTTTCTTCTCTCCCCTCCTTTTTTTTCTTTCTCTGGTGCAAGCACACAAAAGGGTACCCATAGGCCCCAACACTGCTGCTGCTGCTAGAGTGGTGAACAAGTTGAGGCAGTCACAGATTATATGTCGAGTCCTCTTCCTCAACCCCCTTAAAACCAGCAAGACCGCCCCAGCCACAGGTAATGGGTGTGGACCAGCTAGTCTTTACATATAGGTTTGGTATAAGGGAACACTTTCACCCCAGTCTTTACAGATAGGTTTGGTATACAGTGACACTCTTACCCAGCGAATACAAATAGGTTTAGTATAAGCGGACACTCTAACCCCAGGCTTTACAGCTAGGTTTGGTATTAGAGGGTACACAATCACTCCAGGGTTTACAGCTAGGTCTTCTATAAGGGTTCACACAATCACCCCAGCGCTTAGAGCTCGATGAGGGATAAAGGGATACCCAGACCCCTGTAGTGACAAGCCTGGGCTATTAGTGCAGTAGTAGTGACCAACCCCAGTCCAACCTGAATCTAGCCCTCACTCAAGCCACTATCCCTGAATATAGTTTGCCCTAAAAAGGGCAGTTTTTTAAGCAATAAAGCCTATCTGTCCCTAAACCACTGCAGCAGGAACATCTCCGTATCTAAAACAGCTCTGCAAGATGGTGCTGAGAGACGCAGGCCCAGCCTGTTATATAGCAGGGTCACATGTCCCACTGGGCCAATGGAGGGAAGGGAAGGAAGAACGCTGATCGGGCATTTGGGCTAGGCCATTCTTAATCTCATCATGTCTGGCTCCTATGACCCCTGTCCCAACCCTTCAATTCAATGCTTTATCTAGATGGCTCCAGGAAATTAAGAGGTGGTCTACAACCCCCTGTCAGAGGGCTCTTCAAATCAGACATTATCTTTCTACACTTAGCAAAATGGAATATAACCTTGTATCTAGGTGGCGCCAGCCCCCTTTGCTGAAGATGTAAGCAAAAAGAAGGTACGTTACATCACATTTCCTGATCCTGCCAACCTCTGTAGGGTTGCTGGTACAAAATCACATGTAACTTAATTAAAAGCAACAGAGAAGCATAGAGGCCACGGGGAGCATAAGAATAATTACTTTAGGTTAGTGATGCTTTGGGGCAGACTAGGTTGTCTGTAGGCCTCAGCCCACAGCCCACCTTACCCCAAGCCAGTGTTGGAATTCACTCATTCCTCTCCTAAACTCACCTCTATTCTATGCCTCCCAGCCCCGCCCCCCCCCCAACCCCTCTACCTATTCCTGGCCAATGCCAAAACACTGCATCCTATGATCTGTCTCTGCAATAATATAGCCTCAACATCATGGTTGTTAGATGAGTACCTGACAGCCTTATTTATTATATTTGTGCCCGCACCATAATGCTGGGTCGAGTGCTCCTGGCTGGGCACTGGGCACTGCGCAGGGTTTGTATAAGTCTATGCACTAGTGACCCCTAGCACCATCTAGGAGCACTGGAATTGCAGTATAATACTGCAAGCACAAGAAAAGGTGAAAACAGGTATACAGCGCCTATTGCAATCCCTGTTTTTTTTACATTTTCTGGGGGTGGCAGCACAATTTAAAAGTGAAAACACCAGGAATTTCATTGGGGACACAATTCCAAACAGCTCGTGGATCTCGTGGTACATGCACCAGCCCAAAAAAATGGCTCAAAAAATGATAACAAACCCAGCTCATTGAAATATATGAGATAAGGCTACACAGTGCACGGTGTGAGTCTGGTCTTATGTGACACTGATATACTCGCTAGTGCTGTTGATAGATGGGCTACCTGGGACTATCAGATATTTTACTTCATAAATACACCTTTTACACTGGGACCTGGCATTCACCTGGTGCTCATCCGGCACTACCTGACACTAGTGCTTCTTAACCCTTCTGTTGCCAAGCATGTAACACTTACGTGGTTGCCTCTCCTCCCCCGTGCGAAGCGCCTAAAAGTTACGTGCCTGGCCTATGTGCCTGGCGGGCACATACTGTAAAAAAACCTCACCTGATCCCTCGTTCGATCTAGCCGGGTCTTCTCTTAACCCGGGGGGCCTCCGATCCCCACGGGCACTTTCGGCTACAGGAGAGGGCCAGGAATAGCCCCCCTGCTTCAGCCGCCGCTGGAATTTACTGTAAAAAAAATTAAATTTGCTTACCTGTGTGCGTGATGCCTGCCGCCGGGTCTCCTCTTCAATAGGGAGGCCTCTGATCCCCCTGGGCTCTTCTGCAGTGATGAGAGGACCCAAAAGACACCCCTCCACCGCCTCCAACATCATCGCTGCTAGCCCCACCTCTTTGTGAACTGGTAAGGAATCCATGAGACCCCTATACCAGTTCACAAGGCTGGGGGAATGGTCAGTCACCCTTGGCTAGTCACAACTTGCCATTAACCCCCGACCCCCCAATTACTTGCCTCCTCAAAGCCCGGGGGGGGGCAGAAGAGCCTGGGGCGATTAGGCTTTTCGGGCTTGTAGTCTGCAGGGTGGGAGCCACCAAGGCTGGCCCCTGCGCCCTGTTCTACAAGTCCCCATATCTGGTCCCTGGGCTGGTTATGCTGGGTAGCGGGGACCTCATGCCATTTTTGGGGGGGGACCCCAGGAGAGGGGACCCTATATCATTTTTTTAAAATGAACCCTTTGTTACCTGTCACCCAGCAGGTATAAAAGGCTTCCAGCAGCAGCAGGAGAGCAGAAGCCAAAGTGATCAGCATGGTACACCTTGCTCTGGGATATATGGGAGCTAAGTATTAAAAAATTATTTGTAAATGTTATAAAGTGCTCAGTTTGGAGGTCTCCTGGGCAAAAATGGAGGGGCTACCGATACATATGTGTTACTGTTGTAATCAGGAGAAATGGGGCTTTCACGTGCAATTTGGTTTTCTTTAATAAAATAAATGTTTTATTTAAAATGAATGACACATTTTTTTTTAATAATTTAAATAATTTCCTATTTATTTTTATTTTTTTGCTATGCATATTGGGTATTGTTCTGTTCAGAGGACCTCCTGCTTTCAGATTTAGCTTGCATTTTATTGTTCGCATATTGATATTTTAAGAAAATGTGTTTTTTTATTCTGCTTTTTTATACTTTTTTTAGGGAAACCCTGTGCAACCAAATAATTCGGATTATTTCCAGAAAGATGAAGCCACTACAATAAGCTGGGTAGACCTATAAAGCTTAACACGTGTTCTTTCCGGAAATATATGGTTTCTGGGGGATATTCCAAATGTAAAGGGCTGTTTTGGTTGAAACGTTTCAAGGTGCGCACTTTTGTCTACAGAGCTGAGATTTTGAAGTAAATTTACCGCTACGCACATGCTTTACATTGGGGTGTTTCGTAACTCTTCCCTTGACAGGACCTATGCATGTTGGGTATTGTTCTATTCGGGGGGCGTTGCTTTTTCAGATTTAACTTTTTTTTTGTTAGCATATTGTTTTCAAAGGAAAATGTGGCTTTGATTCTGCTTTTTTATTCTTTATTAGGGAAACCTTGTGCAACCAAATAATTAATTGAGAGATTTCTTCCAGAAAAATGTAAAAGTAAAAGTGAATCACCAGATAGGAAGACAATTGTACTTTTTTACTTCTGAGAAAATTATTTAATTTTTTACTCCTTTTTGCTCTGTAGTTAAAAGTTCCATTGACTTTCATTGCTCTCCTATCTGGTGATTCACTAAATGAGAAATTCTCATGCTTTTTTTCTACCATGAGAATTTTTTTCAACTCTTAGTTAATCGAGGCCCATGTCTTTTTACTATGGTTCAGTAGGTGAGAGATCTTTAATGATAACTCTGCCAGTGTCTTACACCTCTAATGAATGAAATTCCTACAGGTCCTTTCACAGTTGAAGGCAAGCTTTGAACGTGTGTTGGGATCAAATCCATTTGAAATATTAACGTGTGCAGGGAATAAATTAGTATTAATAGACCTGATATCATAGTTTATTCATAATGTAGGTAATGAAAAAGTAGGTGCTTGCGCTTATTTACCATTCTGGCGCGCTCATTATTAGATATAAAAAAAGGAAAAGAAACGTTCCATTAAACCATTTTAATGGCAGCGGAAAGTTTGTGAACTTCGAAAAGTACACTGGCTGCTGTGACTCCTGGGGATTTTTTGGAAGGAGCAGTTTTTAATCTACTGAGGGCATCTACGGAACACATGCTTGGGAGGACGTCTTTGCTGGGAAAACTCAGAAGAAAAATGGACCATCTTTAGAATGTTGTTAGATAAATACACGTATCATCACCGCCTTGGGAAACAAACAGAACGAAAACAATTCAGGACACAATGGAAGAAAATAGAAAGCTTGACATGTCGGGAAAGTTTCACCACCCACTCTCACTGCTCTGACCTGATTCTGACCTGCAGGAAATAATATCTGTATCAAGAGGATGATAATATCCAGTGAATACACAAAGGAAGAACCCTGCAGGCTTGTGCACTCATGTCTACAAATGGTAAAAGTTAGTGTTGCTGTTTGGATTTGTCTCTTTTGGATTTTTCCCTGCTTCAACAGTAATCCATCTATTCTAGTTATGATATCTATTTTCTCGTTGTCCCATTTCCCTAATACCATCTTGGTTATCAATCAATAATATTAATCACACCATTTTGGATTCACGTTTGCGCTACTATTGCGTTTTTCCATAACAGATTCCCCCTTGATGTTATCATTAAATGTTTATACGCTGCCGCTATGATGAGATTTGTGCGTCTCAGTAATTTTATTTTTAAAAGTCTTTTTTTGTTTTTTGATTTTTGCGATTGAGTGATGTATTTGGCTTTTAGAATATAATAAGCTGTTATTTTTAGTTCTTATGACTTGAGTTAGTAGTCAGCACTCTTTGATGAAATATAACTGTCCATTATTTAAGCTTTGGTATTAGAGATGAGCGAACTTTGAAAAATTAGATTCGACTGATTTGCCGAATATTCCGACAAAAATCATTTCGACCCGAATTTATTCGCGACGAATCGCTATTAAAAACGGCTATTTCTGAGCCTCCTAGAGCCTCAATAGGGTTGTAAACCAATCTGCCTTGCTGTAACATGCATAGGACGCGTGCTGGGTTAGTGAAATAATACTGTAAATAATCATCACATGCAGATCGGAGGCATCGCTAATAGAATCGCAAAGCAGCACAATTGCAGAGAGTTGAGGTGGCATCACTATGAGGGACCCCTATAGTGCCTGAAAAACACACCCTGGAGCTGGCAGCAGCAGGAGCCCAAAAATTAGCTGAATCACACCCTGGAGTTGCAAGCAGCAGCAGCAGCAGCTGCAGGAACCCAAACATTGCTTTAAAGAGACACTGGAGTTGGCTGCAGGAGCCCAAAAATTGAATGAATCACACCCTGGAGTTGCAATCAGCAGCAGCAGGAGCCCAAACATAGCTTGAAAGAGACACTGGATTTGGCTGCAGGAGCCCAAAAATTGGATGAATCACACCCTGGAGTTGCAAGCAGCAGCAGCAGGAGCCCAAACATAGCTTTAAAGAGACACTGGATTTGGCTGCAGGAGCCCAAAAATTGGATGAATCACACCCTGGAGTTGCAAGCAGCAGCAGCAGGAGCACAAACATAGCTTTAAAGAGACACTGGAGTTGGCTGCAGGAGCCGAAACATTGGTTGAATCACACCCTGGAGTTGCAAGCAGCAGCAACAGGAGCCCAAACATAGCTTGACAGAGACACTGGAGTTGGCAGCAGGAGCCCAAAAATTGGATGAAACACACCCTGGAGTTGCACGCAGCAGCAGGAGCCCAAACATAGCTTGAAAGAGACACTGGAGTTGGCAGCAGGAGCCCAAAAATTGGATGAATCACACCCTGGAGTTGTAAGCAGCAGCAGCAGCCCAAACATAGCTTGAAAGACACACTGGAGTTGGCAGCAGGGGCCCAAAAATTGGATGAATCACACCCAGGAGTTGCAAGCAGCAGCAGCAGGAGCACAAACATTGCTTTAAAGAGACACTGGAGTTGGCTGCAGGAGCCCAAAAATTGGATGAATCACACCCTGGAGTTGCAAGCAGCAGCAGCAGGAGCCCAGACATAGCTTGACAGAGACACTGGAGTTGGCAGCAGGAGCCCAACAATTGGATGAAACACACCCTGGAGTTGCAAGCAGCAGCAGCAAGAGCCCAAACATGGCTTGAAAGAGACACTGGAGTTGCCAGCAGGAGCCCAAAAATTGGATGAATCACACCCTGGAGTTGTAAGCAGCAGCAGCAGCAGGAGCCCAAACATAGCTTGAAAGACACACTGGAGTTGGCAGCAGGAGCCCAAAAATTGGATGAATCACACCCTGGAGTTGCAAGCAGCAGCAACAGGAGCACAAACATTGCTTTAAGGAGACACTGGAGTTGGCTGCAGGAGCCCAAAAATTGGATGACTCACACCCTGGAGTTGCAAGCAGCAGCAGCAGGAGCCCAAACATAGCTTGAAAAAGACACTGGAGTTGGCAGCAGGAGCCCAAAAATTGGATGAATCACACCCTGGAGTTGCAAGCAGCAGGAGCCCAAACATAGCTTGAAAAAGACACTGGAGTTTGCTGCAGGAGCCCAAAAGTTGGATGAATCACACCTTGGAGTTGCAAGCAGCAGCAGTAGGAGTCCAAATTTGCCAGAAAGACAAACCCTGGAGTTGGCAGCAGCATGAAGAGAACATATACAGATTTTCGGCACATATATCTTATTCGGAGAATATTAATAAAAAGTAAGAGTAACTTAAAGCATTTTCTCAATAATTACTTGTGGTCTGATGCAGAGGAATGTCTGTAACTGGAGAGCAGTGCCTTAAATCTGTTTTGCACGATCCATATTTCTTTAGTGTTGGTCTGGCCCCATCATCAATCTACTCTAATGCATCAGGCATTGGTGGGTGGAAATCTTGGCTGTTCCATGCCTGATTCATTTCCACGCAGGCCAGTCTCTCAAAAAAAACATGGAGAGTGACAGATTAGTAACATATTAGTAACATAGTAACATATTAGTGACATAGTAACATATAAGGTCTCATTTCATCAAGCAGGGGTCTCTGCAGAATAGGGGTGAGTGGCAGCAGGAGTCTCAGTGAGAGGCCTGATCTCCCGGGATCAGCTAGCGGTCGTGCCTTGAACAGCAACCCATCTGCCATCATCCATTGGTTAACACAATCATCCACTGCATCACAAGTGACATCTGACACCCCCAGTCAACTGTCTGTTGTATGTTATGCTTTGGGTTCAGCTCCACTATTCAGTGAGGACGATCTGATAATCAGAAAAATCAGCAGCTACTGGCCAGCCAAGAAGTGGAGGAGACACTTGCCGCTTCTTTCACTAGGCAGGCAAGTAGTGATAAGGAGAGTGTCGTGGGAGGAGGTGTTGCAAGCGTTTTGGCTCCTGAAGCAGACATTGTTGAGGAACCTGAGGAGGACATCAGTGAGTTTTGAGGGCACTTTTAAAGGCTTGGAGTGATGGAGAGTGACAGATTTAGTGGCCAGCATGGTGGCAGAAGGGGAAAGTATGGAGGCAAATGTGCTCGGGGTAGACCACTCGCGCGGCAGGCTATCTTCCCAGGAGGTAATGGAAGAGGGTCCCTGGAGTCGACGGCGGCAGCGGCAGCAGCATCAGTGAATTAGTGCGGACTGTTGGTAGGACAAATCAGCTACAAGCCCATGTTGCAGTTTTTCATCAAGCATCCGCAGGAGGTTAACATTGCTATGTGAAAGATGTGTAGGCAGAAGGTGAAGTGTGGCCAGGGTCCCAATGTTGGACCCACAGCCCTGCTTCAACATTTGCAGCGTCACCATAAAGCGGCCTGGGAGAGTTGGCTCCAAAGTGGTGGTCCAGCCTGCTGCATTACCCAGTGGCACGCCGCTCCCTGTTCCAGCCAGCCAAGGCTCCACCACCTCTTGTGTGTCATACCCTTCCTCTGTCGCTCCAGATGCTCCTCCTCCTCTTAATCCGAGTCAGTCATTCCGCCAGCAATCCATTGGCCAAACCATGTCCAAGAGACAACAGTATGTGCCCACTCATCCAACGTGCAGAAGCTAAATGTGCTCCTGTATAAGTTGCTGGTTCTGCAGTCCCTCCCTTTTGAGTTGGTGGACCTTTCAGAGAACTTATGGCTTGTGCCGAGCCAAGGTGGAGAGTCCCATGCTGTCATTTCTTTGCAAAGAAGGCAGTACCAGCCCTGTACAATTTTGTTGAACAGAAGGTGGGGCAGTCCTTTAGCCTGTTAGTGTGTACCAAAGTGCACAGCAGTGCCTACGTCTGGAACTGTAACTATGGTCAGGGACAATAAATATCCTTTTAGGACCACTGGGTGATTGTGGTTCCTGCACAACCACAAAAGCAACTTGGACAGGTCCCTCCGCTGTGGCCTCCACGCTCCTAGGCCTTTGTGCCTGTGACAGTGCACTTGCACTTAGCAATGGTGTCACAGAGAAAAGTGGCAAATTGTCAATTACATATTATTAATAGTTAACATTTATCTTATTTGAACATATTTATGTTTATAATAACATATAATAACATATAACATAGCAAAAATAACATATAACATAATAACAGTAACATATAAAATGTATCAACATTTTATTTTTTGTTAATTTTGTATTGTTTTTTTTTTTTTTTATATTTTGTATTTTTTTTTAATATTTTGTATTTTTTAGAAACATATATATATATTTTTTATATTTTTTTCCATTGCCTTTTAATATTTTGTTAATTTTTGTACAAATTCATTTTTTCCATTTTTTAACTTTTTAATTTTTTAGTTTCTTTTGTAAATATTTATATTTTCTCTTTTTTTTAGATTTTTTTTTTCCCAGTGCCCTTCCAGCCTACCTATGTGTGCAGGACACGGCGGTTTCACGCTGCTCTTCACATGGTTTGCCTTCAGCAACAGAGTCACACATGGGAGGAACTGCTAAAAATGAGAACTCAATACATGAAAACTGCAAATGGGACCCATGGTGACTGACACTGGGAAGAACATCTTGTCTGCGTTGCGACAAGGAAGCCTGAGCCATGCGTCCTGCCATGGCACACGTGTTCAATCTAGTTGTCAAGCGTTTTCTGAAGTCTTCCCCCCATCTGAAAGACATCCTAACAACGGGAAGGAAACTTTGCATGCACTTCAAGCACTCCTACACCGCCAAGCACACCCTTCTTGAGCTTCAGCGTCAGAACGGTATCCCCCAACATAGTCTGATTTGCGATGTTTCCACCCGTTGGAATTCCACCCTCCATATGCAGGATCGACTATAGGAACAGAGAAAAGCCATCACGGATTTCTTGATTATCCAAACGGATAGGGGGACTCCCCTGTGTAACTTCAATGTAAACCAGTGGCAGCTCATACGTGACACCTGCCGTTTGCTCAGGCCCTTTGAGGAAGCTACTTTATTAGTCAGTCGCCAGGACTATGAGATGAACAATGAGATTCCACTGCTTCGTGTACTACAACACATGTTGGAAACCATGGCTGGTCAGGGCACTAGCGACATGGCGCATACATTTCACAGCCACATGAAGCCTGTGGGGGCTGAAGTGGAGGAGGAGGGGGTGGGGCACAGCAAAGCACAGTTTAGGTTTGACAAAATGACCATTTTATCTAGTCATCTGACAGGAGAGGAGGAGCAGGAGCAGCCAGAGAAGCTAGAGGGTTGTGAGGAAAGCGAGACAGAGGACCCAGACTCACCGTGGCAGTTTGCAGTGGAGATGGAGACAGGTAGTCCTTCCGAGTCACTTGCACAAATGGCACGATGCATGCTCATGTGCTTGCGTAGTGACCACAGAATTGTCTCCATTTGACTTCTGGCTCTCCACCTTATTGAACCCTCGCTTCTGGCACAAAATGGGAGCATTTTTTACACCCACTGAGAGGGAGGACAAACTGACCTACTACAGAGACATCCTATGTAGTCAGTTGGGCGATGTCTATCTCCGCCATGGTCCATACTCTCGCATGTCTGACTCGGGGGGACCTCTGCGCTCACCTTCCACTGCCATGGCTGCCGGGGGGGGTGGCAGCAGCAGCAGCAGCTCGATCAGCAGCAGCTTCAGTCTTCAGTCGCTGATGATTAGCTTTCTACACCCGCATAGTGAGTCTACTCATGAGCAGCAGGAAGACCTGGAGCTGGACCTGAACCAGCAGGTCATGTCATACCTTGACATGACCATGCCAACACACCTTGAGGATCCGCTGGACTTCTGAGAAGCCAAACTTGACTTGTGGCCGCAACTAGCAGAGTTTGCCCTGGAAAAGCTGTCCTACCCGGCCAGTAGTTGATTTAGATGGCAACTGGGCTGCTCTATATTATGCTGTAAAATGGCAAATTTACCTCACAATATAAGCTATTGCCCCTCAGATTTACACAGGGCCTGCTCTATATAATGCTGCAAAATGGCAAATTTACCTCACTATATAAGCTAATGGCCCTCAGATTGACACAGGGGCTGTTCTATATTATGCTGCAAAATGGCAAATTTACCTCACAATATAAGCTATTGCCCCTCAGATTTACACAGGGCCTGCTCTATATTATGCTGCAAAATGGCAAATTTACCTCACAGTATAAGCTATTGCCCCTCAGATTGACACAGGGCCTGCTCTATATTATGCTGCAAAATGGCAAATTTACCTCACAGTATAAGCTATTGCCCCTCAGATTTACACAGGGCCTGCTCTATATTATGCTGCAAAATGGCAAATTTACCTCACAGTATAAGCAATTCCCCCCAGATTGACACAGGGGCTGCTCTATATTATGCTGCAAAATGCCAAATGTACCTCACAATATACCGCATTTTTCGCCCTATAAGACGCACTTGACCATAAGACGCACCTAGGATTTGGGCGAGAAAAATAAGAAAAAAAATATTTTAAACCAAAAACGCACCATTACAGACAGTGTGGCATTCCCCTTTCCCATTGGCCGTGTGGGATGCCCCCATTCCATAGACAGTGTAGCATGACCCCATCCCATTCCCCGTATACCCAGTGTGGCATCCCCCTCCCATTCCCATATAGGCAGTGTACACACCATTATCATAAGCAGTGTGGCATTCCCCCCTCCTATTCTCCATATAGGCAGTGTGCCACCCCATTCCCATTGGCTGTGTGGCATCCCCCTCCCCCCATTAGTATAGGCTGTGTGGCATCCCCCTCTCCCCCCATAGGCTGTGTGGCATTCCACCTCCCCCCCATTAGTATAGGCTGTGTGGCATCCCCATCTCCCCCATAGGCTGTGTGGCATCCCCTCTCCCCCCATTTGTATAGGCTGTGTGGCATCCCCCTCTCCCCCCATAGGCTGTGTGGCATTCCCCTCTCCCCCCATTTGTATAGGCTGTGTGGCATCCCCCTCTCCCCCCATAGGCTGTGTAGAATCCCCTCTCCCCCCATTTGTATAGGCTGCGTGGCATCCCCCTCTCCCCCCATAGGCTGTGTGGCATCCCCTCTCCCCCCATTTGTATAGGCTGTGTGGCATCCCCCTCTCCCCCCATAGGCTGTGTGGCATTCCCCTCTCCCCCCATTTGTATAGGCTGTGTGGCATCCCCCTCTCCCCCCATAGGCTGTGTAGCATCCCCTCTCCCCCCATTTGTATAGGCTGCGGGGCATCCCCCCATAGGCTGTGTGGCATCCCCTCTCCCCCAATTCCTATAGGCTGTGTGGCATTCCCCTCTCCCCCCATAGGCTGTGTGGCATCCCCCCCTCCCCCCAATTCCCATAGGCTGTGTGGCATCCCCTCTCCCCCCATTTCCCATAGGCTGTGTGGCATCCCCTCTCCCCCCAATTCCCATAGGCTGTGTGGCATCCCCCTTCCCCCATTAGTATAGGCTGTGTGGCATCCCCCTCTCCCCCCATAGGCTGCGTGGCATCCCCCTCTCCCCCCATAGGCTGTGTGGCATCCCCTCTCCCCCCATTTGTATAGGCTGTGTGGCATCCCCCTTTCCCCCCATAGGCTGTGTGGCATCCCCCTCTCCCCCCATTTGTATAGGCTGCGTGGCATCCCCCTCTCCCCCCATAGGCTGTGTGGCATCCCCTCTCCCCCCAATTCCCATAGGCTGTGTGGCATCCCCTTCTCCCCCCAATTCCCATAGGCTGTGTGGCATCCCCTTCTCCCCCCATAGGTTGTGTGGCATCCCCCCTACCCCCAATTCCCATAGGCTGTGTGACATCCCCTCTCCCCCCATTTCCCATAGGCTGTGTGGCATCCCCTCTCCCCCCAATTCCCATAGGCTGTGTGGCATCCCCCTCCCCCCTTAGTGTAGGCTGTGTGGCATCCCCCTCTCCCCCCATAGGCTGTGTGGCATCCCCCTCCCCCCATTAGTATAGGCTGTGTGGCATCCCCCTCTCCCCCCATAGGCTGTGTGGCATCCCCCTCTCCCCCCATATTCTGTGTGGCATCCCCCCCTCCCCCCAATTCCCATAGTCTGTGTGGCATCCCCTTCTCCCCCCATATTCCGTGTGGCATCCTCCCCTCCCCCAATTCCCGTAGGCTGTGTGGCATCCCCCCCTCCCCCAATTCCCATAGGCTGTGTGGCACCCCCCTGTGCGGCTTAAGTAAAAAAAAAAAGAAAAAGTTAAACTCACCTCTCCACTGACACTGCTCCGCTGAGCGGTCGGCTCCGTGAATGGGGTGGGCGTGGCCTGTGCCGACGCTGACACGGCCCCGCCGCTGCGATCGCTGTCTATTACAGGCAGCGATGACAGCGGCGGGGCCAGAGACAGCGCTCCCGCCGCTCCTCCGCCTGCTGCTTCTCCCTTGGTGCAGGCCGCGCCCACCCGCTGCCCTGACCTGGGTGCTCGCATGTGCCACTTTTGGGGAAAAATAAGTGCGTCTTATAGGGCGAAAAATACGGTAAGCTATTGCCCCTCAGATTTACACAGGGCCTGATCTATATAATGCTTCAAAATGGCAAATTTACCTCACTATATAAGCTAATGCCCCTCAGATTTACACAGGGTCTGCTCTATATTATGCTGAAAAATGGCAAATTTACCTCACAGTATAAGCTATTGCCCCTCAGATTTACACGGGGCCTGCTCTATATTATGCTGCAAAATGGCAAATTTACCTCACAGTATAACAATAAATGGCGAATCAATTGGGATCCCCTCAGATTAGCACCCCATCGTCCGAAAAAACGGAGACTATAGTGCCAGGGATCATGAATACCACCTGTACCTCAGTGGTGAACATAAGCTCCCATACTGCTCAGGAAGATCATGACGCACACCAAATTGTGAATTTAACCGAACATGAATTGTCCGCTATGGAAAGAAAATTATTGTTGAAGAAGCATTTTCTAACCAAGAAGGATGAGATGTCCTCTATAGATATCTCCCTTCATGGTGATAACTGTGAGGAGGACCTAGAATGAAAATTTATGAATTTTGACCCTCATCTTGGTGAGGATAATCCACAGACTTGGCTGACCCTAATCAATAAGTTCAGAAAACCCTCAAGATTTACTCCTGCCTTTGGATCAGCACCAGCGGTACTCACCTTTTTCCGCGTGGTGGAATTTTTGGACTTGAGGCTTAATTTGGAATGTAATGGTACCATCTCTACCACACTCTTTAGAAAAAAGACGTTGGTTAATAGTCTTCTTCACTTTGAGAGCTTCCATCCCAAACATCAGAGGATGGGTATTCCCAAAGGTCAATTTACCCGAATATGGAGGAATTGCTCTAAGGAGGAGGATTTTCATGAGCAGGCGCGGGGCCTTGTCAAACGATTTTGTGATCCCAAAAAACATGTGATTAGAACTTACCGGCAAGTGGCTGGAATGGCGCGTAATGATCTGCTCAAGCCAAGGATTGTGATCACTATTGTATGCTGCCTGATTCATATGGTCAAACGATCCTCTATAGAACACCGAGATTGAATTCTGCTTCAATAGGAGTCTGTGGATTTGTCTGCTTGAAGCCAGGGATCAAGTTGTAGCCGTTATGTTTGGGCTTGTTTTTGCACTTGGGTAGCGATGTTTTGGGGGTGGGTGTGTGTGGTGGTTGGGGGGGGGTGGGGGGAAGATATGATATTGTGAATTGACATGGGGTGCTCTACTTTTAGGGGGGGGGGCGGGGGGATGATATTGTGAATTGACATGGGGTGTTTTACTTTTAAAAAGGGGGGGCGGGGGGCATCTGTATTTTTGATCATATTTAAGAATTCTTGCTCAGAAGTTTCTGTCTAATGATAATGATTCATATGTGAGCCATTGTAATCATGTTTTTTACGATGATGAGAGAATAAGATACAAGCAATAATATGTATTGATATTGGATTCATTGTTATAGTATATGTGTGTTTTGTTTTATGTTTTTAATATGTAGGTACATTTGTAATTAATGCGCTTCCTGCTGTCACACACAATCCTGAGTTTTGATCATAATTGGCTCCTGCAGGTCGGCCTCCCCTCCGCCCTCCCCCTCTGCCTACTCCTGTGTCCTCAGTCACACGCTGTTTTGCATCGTTGTGTGAGGGGCGGTTTGGGGGGCGGGCGGAGTTGACAAGACCTAGCTTGTCATGGGAGGGGGGTGGGGACGCACGTGGCTTGGCTTCCTGCTTCCTCCGGTGTGCTGCACGTCTGCCGGCCAGGGACACAATACGCGGCGGCGGGGGGCAGGGGCTTCGGTGGCGGCGTCTGCTTGCCCTATTTAAGATCTGTGTGGACAGCAGGAAGTAGCACCTTGAGAAAGTGCCAGGTGGGCACGAAACGCGTGGGTGAGGATCCTTCCAGCAGGGGTGAGCAAGTTTGTCACACTGAGGTGCAGGTCGGTTAGTTTGGCCTGGCACTATATTGTATATTTGTGCACAAATTTATTCAGCACTCAGCACTTTATTTTGCAATTTGCACTTTGTAGTATTCAGGTTGAGGATATGATGGATTTATTTATATATAAGTAAGGTTTAAACCAAGTGTTGTGAGCACAGGAGACAATAGGAAGGAGAGCCCTGCCCTTTAAAGCTTACAGTCTAAAGGATAAGGGTGGAGACAAAAGGGGCGGGATCACAAGTGGTAGTGCTTGATTTGGGCTGCATGTGTCATTTGAAGGTTATGGGAGCTGCTTAAGCCAGGCCATATGCTTGTCTGAAGAAGTGAGATTTGAGGGCACTTTTAAAGGCTTGGAGTGATGGAAAGTGGGGGATCGAGCGGGGAAGTGCATTCCAGAGAAGTGGAGAGGCACGGGAGAAGTCTTGAAGGTGGGAGCGCGAGGAGGTAACCAAGGAGGATGACAGGAGAATGTCAGAGGCAGAGTGGAGGTTGCGCTTGGGTTGGTAACGCTGGATCAGAGAGGAAATGTAGGAGGGGGCCTGGTTAGAAAGAGCTACATTACTAAATATAGCTTGTCAAATTAAATTAAAATATCAGTTACAGAAAATGTTCTTCTTGGAAACTGTAGGCTTAATTCAGCTAAGAAATGCCCTCATTTTAGGTCAGAAAACTGCCAGTCACTTTTATTGTCAGATTCAGCAACCAGATGTACATTTTCACCTGGTGCTGAATCAACCCCAAGGTAGACAGTGAACGTGAATAATATTCTCACAGGGTACCGAATTGACCCTAATATCACAAGAAGGGACAATTCTTCTAAATGGGACCTAAATTCATTCTTGAATAGTTGCCCGCTTTGAAGGGATAGTCCGCTTTCTGGGAATTTCCTGATGGACTTCAAATCAGGAGTGTCATAAGTGGCACTGGACTCCCTTTCTTTCCTCTCCATTCTCTCCAGTCCTGTGTGGCTGATTGGTCTTGCACAGCCCCCATATCTAAAACCCCAGGGGGTGAACCAAAACCCAGGATAGTGAAAATCCTGGGTTTTGGTCCACTTTAAAAACTGGACCAAAAACCCACAGGACTGGGTGAAGGTACAGTAAGGATTGGAGTCTTGTGTCTCCACAGACATGGGCCTCGATTCAATAAAGGTAGAAACAAATTCTCATGTCAGTAAAAAATTCAATTCATGAGAAAAAAGACTGAGAACTTCACTGTTGCTGAATCACCAGCTAAGAAAACAATGAAAGTCAATGGCACTTTTTTACTCCTAAGAAAAATAGAGAACTGTTTACTCCTTTCTACACTGTAGTAAAAGCTGCCATTGACTTTCATTGTCTTTTTATCTGCTGATTCAGCAACAGTGACATTCTCAAGCTATGGACTTTCTCTTTTTACGTTCCACATTTGGTAATAGCCAAAAAAAAAAAAAGAGAGAAGGGGGACATAGTACATCACAAAGTTGATAGGTCTATATGCTAGACATAAAATATCGCCAAAGAGGGACAGATGGATTTGAACCCAGTGAACAACAAAGGAAAATGCTTAAAGGGTAAGTCCACCTGATGTGGGGGGTTAGAAGTTAGTGTAGTGTAGTGTAGGGGGAAAGTGGTGGGGACGCTTTAGGTTTCTGCCTCACTGCAACTGAGCGGTTAACTTTTGGACATTAATCAGGGACTGCACACCTCAACATTGATTGGTTCCTGGATCTAATATAAGGGAGATCCAGGAGTGTCTAAAGACTTTTGTTGTGAGATTTAGTGGAGCTTGAATGCTGGGCCAGGAGGCTTATGAGCACATGGACCAGTGCCCAAGGAGGAAGCACTGGCCAGTACCCTCTAAAGAGGGGTGCTAATGAAGCGCTCCTGAAGCATTTGTTACCCGCATTTCTTACCTATGGAGGTCGTTGAGGAAAAGTTCCCCCTCATAACAGGCCAGAGCCTTGGCGGTAAGCTGTGGACGTAAGCACAGCTGAAGGGGGCTCCTGAAAGACCTGATTGAGGCCAAGCAGTAGTAGGTGGACATTCTGGAGAAATCCCTATGTGCTGGGAACCCTTTGTTTTATTGAAGTCTCTCCAATAAAGAGAGGACACCCCATTAACCCTTCAATGGTCTCTATTTTGTTCTGTTCCTGCTCTCAAAAGAGCCTAAATCTCCCTTACACTGCTGCTGAGGAAACCACTTGGGGCCTAAATGAGTATTTGGGCATACCTATTCCCCTAACATCATTAGTCCCCTCATGCGGTGTGGGTCCAGCTCGGAGTCATCCCTCACATCCTCCTTTGTGGAACCCTTCATTCCCCGGAGGAATCCCAAGGGCTTTGGGTCTGATCCCTAAATAATTTTTATGGGGCATTCCAAAGCCTGTGGGTGCCCCCTCTACACAGATTACAGTACATCAGGCTGCAAGCAGTATTTCTCTAAATTACCCTCTTATCTCCTGATTTTTTAAAAGGTTTCTTTTAACATCTATTTCTGTGTACTGATTTTCTGCATATAAATGTCTGCTTTTTGGTGCTTTGTATAACAGTATGTGTGTCAAACAGACATAATATACTCAGCCTACAAAAGGTATAACCTAATTTCTTTCACTTTTCTACTACATGGGTAATGCTGAACATCTGTTCATTAGAGCCTCCCTTCCTGACGTCTCCCCATAACTCACTTCTTGTATCGTTTGCTGAGTGTTAATATGCTGCAACAGACAACGTCCAGCAGCAGCATAGTGTGGAATGGAGGAACTTACTAAGGCAAGCAAAGTGAGGATAAGGAGGACGGCTGCATGTGGTGCCATGTAGAGGTAGAGAAAAATGAATCTGTAATATTCACATACTACACTTTCAAAAAAGTAGTTTTTGTGAAGTTTGTGTAAAATAAAAATGATTTGGTAATACGAATCAATATAATTTACTTAATGATCAAAAAGAAAAAGTGATATATCCAAAAAGAAAAAAAAACAAGCCTTTCCTTTAAATACAGCTGAAAAGCAGGTGTTCCTCCATCCTTTGTTCCCGGGACACATATCCCAATGAATAGCACCCCACCGCTCCCGTCTTGCTTCCAAATAAGCTTCACCTTACAGATTCACTGTTTTAATTTTAAATTCTGCAAGCTGCTCCTCTGCGTCGGCCCAAGCAGGTCTGGCTGCTTTTTTTTTTCATATTTATTTGCTATCCATTATCCATTCTTTAGCTGACAGGGTTCCAGCGAGCACGAGGAGCCAGCAGCAGATTTTGCCAAATGTTGGTACATGCCAATTGTATTTAGGCTTACTCTTAATAAAGAAAAATGTTTCAGCTGAGAAGCTTTAAAAAGCTTGTTGTGTCTCAGATTGTTTTCTGTTCCTCTGTAAAAGAATATGCCCCGGATGGCGGCTGGCGCTACACGACTTGCTTGAAGTACTCTTGTGTTCTGAGGATGTGATTTTTTTTTCCTTTACAGCTGCCAAAACCAAGTTTGTAGGAGTAGAAGTAAAATGAAAGGTAATCTATAGCAATAGAAACTCAGGCCTGTCATCCTTGTTGCACGCCTGTCACATTGATCAGCCATTTCTGCTGCCTGAGCTGAGTTTGCCATAAGCCATTGGTGTTTAATGATAATAATAATAAAACAAAACAATACATTTACTGTGTTATGTGATTGTAATATTTTTCCAAAAGTAGTGTGATTGTATACTTTATGTAGTAGTAATGAGCTGAACATGATTCTGTTGATTTTGGGAGCAACTTTTCCCCAGAATTTTGGCACTCTTGAATCTGAATTATATTAAAGACTACTAGCTGGTGCACCAGGCATAGGGACTAGCATCCCCGTGACTCAGAGTCAAGCATTTTGCTGGGGAGGCAAAGAAGACCCTATGCCCATTGGCATTGGTGCAGTGACATCTTTTTAATATCATCTACAATCCATCACGAAAGAGCACCAGACCTAGGCCAATAGATAGATGAAAACCTTCAAAGACATAAAGAAGTTTCTGTTTCCTTTAACTCAGCAGCAGTCATTGTGCCGCTGCCTGTTATGCATCACGGTTAGTGATGAGCGGATATCCCACAACTTCCTCTAGGCACTAGGGTGTGTATACTGTGTTATCCCACAACTTGCTCTAAGCACTGGGGTGTGTCCTGTTTTTCCAAAACTTGCTCTAAGCACTGGGGTATATCCTATTATCCCACAACTTGCTTTAAGCACTGGTGTGTGGATACCATGCTATCCCACAACTTGTATTATGCACTGGGGTGTATCCTGTTATCCCACCGCTTGGCTTTTGATAAACTATTACATTTTGTCACACCTGGCACTAGACCCTTTTGGTCTTTGATAAAACCATTACATTGTGGCACACCTGATATTAGACCCTCTTGGCCTTTGATTAAACCATTACATTGTGGCACATCTGGCATTAGTACCTCTTGGCTTTTGATATACTATTACATTTTGTCACACCTGGCATTAGACCCTTTTGGTCTTTGATAAAACTATTGCATTGTGGCAAACCTGGCAGTAGACACTTTTTGGCTTTGATAAAACTATAACATTGTGGCACACCTGGAATTAGACCCTCTTGGCCTTTGATAAAACAGCTACATTCTGGCGCACCCGGCATTAGACCCTCTTGGCCTTTCATAAACCATTACATTGTGGCACACCTAGCATTAGACCCTCTTGGCCTTTCATAAACCATTACATTGTGGCACACCTAGCATTAGACCCTCTTGGCCTTTCATAAACCATTACATTGTGGCACACCTAGCATTAGACCCTCTTGGCCTTTGATAAAACAGTTACAGTGTGGCACACCTGGCATTAGACCCTATTGGCCTTTCATAAATTACTACATTGTGGCACATCTGGCATTAGACCCTTTTGACCTTTGATAAAACAATTTAATTGTGGGTGCATCTTGCAAGGAGAATGATAAAGACGGGGCACATTGGCAAATAGAGTTGGTAGCGGAGGCTTGGAGTAAATCTTTAACACACTATAACAAGATAAGAGTTTTTTTCTAAATTAAAGTGATTTGCAAGTAAAAAAATAAATATCAGTAGCTTACCTTACATTCCCTCCAGCGCTCTCCTTTCTGCTATGTCATTCTCCTTAGTGAGGAAATCTCTTCCTCATTCAGCTTTCAGTTTCCACCCCGCTGACCTGGTCCTTCAATCAACCTTCAGTGGACCAAGAATAGAAACACTCCCCCACTCCCTACCCAGACATTCTCTCTCTCTCTGCAGCTATGAAAGGCCACCCTCCTTTCTTATCACACTATATGCTGGCAGACAGGAGAAGCTCTTAGCATTCAGCATCTCTCACCCCCTTTTTCTGGTCACATTACTTTTTTACCATGATATATATAAGGCACACAATGTGCTTACATCTCATCACTGTTCCACACCCACTGTTTCTCCGATTTTATTCTCTGTATCTCCTATGCTTTAATACTTTTACAAATAACTTAGGAACTACAAGGTCTTTTGAAATGGATTTAAGTTTGGAACAGTGCAACGTCTAGCCAGAGACAATGGGACAGCCTTTGGTATAACTTTAATTGTATGTTTAGCATTGGTAGGTATTTAGTTTGGTTGGTTTTGGGAATGTGGTAACAGTTTGGGACTGATGGGGTGATGGACTAAAATATGGGACCCATATACAATATCTGGGCAGGTAAGGCAATAAGCATTTGTATTGGCTGCATGTGGCAATTGTTACCGCAAGGCAACTTTAACTAGCCTAGTTAAAGTTGCCTTGCGGCGACGAAACGCGTCGGCGGTGGCGAGCGGTAGATTCTTCAGAGCTTTTTGGAGTTTTTAAAGAAATCCTTTGGAAATTTTATTCACTTTTATGGGATCGCCCTTTTATTGGACCGAATAGGGGTTGTCTGATTCCAGGATCGGTGAGATTACAACTGTATCTCAATGCTGATTATATTACCTGTCTTGTGAGTGGATTTGGATCTTTTTATTAAAGTTATAGTTTTTGCAATATTACACTATTTTGGGCTTTCTGCTTCTCCATGTATGTCACCCCCTGAGATTTGCCTGGAAAAGAGAGATTGCACAGCGGAGGGCTGTATGGAAATAGTACCTTTGTGACATCTGTAAATGCTGGAGGGTTGAAGTGTGGAAGCATTGCTGGATAAGCGTTTATTTAAAAGTGGATTACATCAGAATTGGCAACAACGCCGTGTAAAATCAATTTTAAGCCCATTGCCTACTTAAAGTTGGTAAGAGTTTGCACGATTGGTGGAGGATTCCTTTGCACAATTTTGCGTGGAGTGCATGCACCGTGGGACATAGTTATATTGAGCACTATAGCACCTTTGAAGGATTAAAAATTGGGACTTTTGTTTTGTTTTATTCAATCTAGCTTGCTCTGTGTTTATATTAACATTTTATTTGTGTTCTTTTTGGGGTTGAGGACATTTTACGTTGAGCATTATTTATCACATGTATTCATTGATTTTTTATTTGGGAAATTGCTAGCGCGGGCCTGTATACCAATAGTTCCACTGTTGTTATATCACTTTATTATTTATGTATATATGTACATATTGATTGATTGATTTATTTATTTGTGCATTTCTTTAATTTTCTATTTTTCTGTGACTATTTTGAGTATTTTCCTAGCCCATTTTGTACAGGGCAAACGTCCTGGTGTTCCCTTTTATTTTCAGCCTTCTAACCCTCGCTACCCCATTTTACAGCCACTTTTGGGCCCCCAAGTTCAGGTCCCCATTGACATTAATGAGGTTCAGGTTCAGTCCAGGGACCCAAACTTTGGCAGTGAGTTTGTCTGTACTCAGCGAACCCGAACTTCAACGGGTCCGCTCATCGCTAATCACGGGAGCTCAGAAGTGTGAGTTTCCCTCATGGTATTTTCTGTAGGTATTCAGTAGACTGAGGATTATAGGATGGGGCGTTGGAGATGCCCATGGGGTGGGGCACATTCTGATCCTAATTCCTGCAGAAGCATATGGGTTCACTTTACATTAATTGCACATTTTCTTTACAACATGATTTTATCATTTCCTTTTGCGCTGGTTGTCTTTGCCATTCCATTTAGAGGAGTTGATGTCTGAAATCCTTTGGTCATTTCAGGCTATTTATATGTTTTACTCAAAGTCTGCTGTGCATTTACATTTTTCCCACAAGCAAGTTCTACAATGAGTTTAGTTTGGCATCTCAAAAGCTTCAACAACGTTATTTTATTTTCATTCCCTGTAATAATCCTCATAATATTTTAATCTGCTTTGATAATTCTGCATTGAAATGTTGGTGATGAAGCAAAACACCCAAAAGCAAAGAAAATAAAATATGTGGTATTTTTTTCATATACTATGAATTAAAGCAGAAGATTTTGACCTTTACCTCCAGCTATTTTCAAAGAGGTTTTGGATGTGTTCCCAGAGTTTTGGGGAGTGTTTAAGCATATTATTGACCTCACAGCATTCTTAAGCATTTGTCCGTGCCAGGAGTTTAGAGATGTCCAGTTCTGTGTTGTAGGGGGAAATAGGTTGAATTGTGAAGATTCAGATCAGAGGAAAAGTAAAAGTAGCGATATCCTAGATGCCACCCTGACAATATAAGGTGACCTTATAACAGGATGATAAAGACCACTGCACAAGCCGCCATTGGAAATCCAGAATGAGTTACAGACAAAGCCTAAAGCAGAATTTTTCGAGCCCATTAGTGATGAGCATCAGATTCGTTGTAACATTAAATCCACCTGAATTTTGTCTATTTGGTTCATCACTTTTATGCTAGGGGAATCCAAGGAAGCCACAACCCCTGAAGTAGCCTCTTCTTGAGGTGATAACTTAATTTCCCTGGTTGGGAGGTCAGAAATGAATGACGGGGAACCTATATCCCATTAAGAAGAGAATGCAGAGTTAATATGGGACCTATTAAGGTCCAAAGTCACACAGGAGCCAGTGAGAATCAAGGGGAGTCGATGAAGACCAGCAACACCTCTTTTTGGACAAGGGTCAGTTGTGTTTTTTTTACCTCTTTTACATTACTTGTGAAATGGCAAGTCATCCTAATGGCCCATTTACCAGTTACAAAGTATGAGGTTGGTAAATTCACCTGCCTGTTAAATTGCAAGGAGCTTCCCAATACCCCCATCTGACTACCTGCATCTCAGCCTGGAAAGTGTTGAAGACCCAAATATCTATTGACAGGGACAAGTGCAAGAGATGGAATTTGAAGGTCCATATTTAATGGGATGATTCCAAAGTCTCCTTACGCAAGTGGCTGGGAAGAAATTGGCAGTGTGGGATCAGCAAAAACGTGATTTTTCAGGTGGTCTGGGGGTGAGATGCTCCCCAAAGAGAGAATATCAGCCCAAGAACCTGATAGACTGTAGGGTGTTTGCTCCTATTTAAGACTGATTCAAGTGTTTCATCTTATAACAGGTTAATCAAAAATGCAGAATACAGAATCCTTCCCATTCTGCCCAAACTAAAAAAAATACATTTTGCCTTATTACTGAAGGTAGTAATTTTTGAAATGTATTTTGTAACTCCTGTAGCTCTTCTGGTTTCAGCTCGATGGTGTGAGCCAGCTTGTATTAGGCTTTAAGTTTATTAGTCCCTTAATTGCTCCCCACAGAACTTTAGTAACAGGTGCCATCTTTCATTACATTTTCTTGGAAAGCCATTGAATCTGTCTCCAACATGTAGACTGCCACCAGCACTATGCTGTTTCTGCCAGCATCCGGAAAAAAACGGGGACGTCTGGAATCTATAGTGTTTTTGTACACTGTGGAATCGGAGAAAGTTAATTGAAGGTCCATGTTAAATGGAGCGGTTCCCATGCCTCTTAACGCAAGTGGCTGGGAAAGACTTGGCAGCCAGAAGTTATCACAACAGTACTTTAGCAATGAGAAAGGTTTTTTCCTGGGATTACAGCTCGAGCACTGACAGAAGAGCTTTATTAGCTCTGCTAATGAGCCACTTGTCAAATACTCATCAGCTACCAGCAGACAACACACCTGTGTGGCACACAAAAGGTGTGCCATGCTGAACAGGAAGGCTGCCTGGTTCTCAGCTGTCAAAACTAGATTCTACCTCTTCATAACTGGAAGAGATAAGCTGGATCCAGTAGTGCCTATTATTGAGGATTTATAAAGTTTTAAAAACTTAAAACTTTTTTCAAACTTTATAGATAAATTCCATACCATACATTTTAGTCCTGTTCAGGCATCTAATGCATACGTCAAATCGAAAGGGATATAAGTTGGTGTCTCCATGACTCTTGGTTGCACTTAATGTAATAATAGAGATTAATAGGCAAAGGATATATCCAGGGTGTGGATTCCATGGACATTAGCAGTGTTTTCCTTTTAGACCCCTAATTATAGGATGTTCTTGACAGTGTTGTTTTGGCCAAAGTTTAGGCAATTACAGATGGTACTGGAAATACAGAAAATTCATAGAAGTCTGCTGGTCATAATGCAGATCTAGCTGAGGTTAGAGCATGTTCAGAGATGTTACATGAGTTCAAGGTAAGTGCAGACAACTCAGGTTAAAAATTATAGTTCAGGTGTGGTTGGAGCAGGAGTAAGACTTTTGGTCGGTAAGCAAGCACACAGTGAAGCAACCAAGCAAAATCAAAACAAGTCAAGGTTGAGGAGCCAAACCACCTTCTGGACAGCCAAAACAAGCTCCGTATGGAGTGTGGAAAACTGCAAAACCTGACCTGTTTTATGCCCCCGAGAAGGAGGTTGGAGGATCCTTGAGCTAAAGACTTGAAGGACAAGAGTTAAAAATAAAAATCTGTCAGTATTTGTCTGGGTATGTAAGTCTTGGAAGACACAGATTGAGATGGGTTAATTAATTAAAGGGGAATTCCACTGTCTTGGACTGAATGTGTACGATGGAGTATGAAGCTAGGCTGAGATTCTCCTATTGAAGAATGAGTGCCCGCTCTGGTCCTGTTCTACACACATTACCCCATTGAGGTCAGAAGCAGGAAGTGCAGGATCCAGCATGGCCAAATACTGTGTCTGTGTAGGAGAGATGCAGGGTATGCATGCTGCAAAGGCAGGTCTGGAGTCTGTTTGGGAGTCCACAAGAGTGGAATTTATAGTAAACCAATCATGTGCTGTGCTAGCCTTAGAGTCAAATACCAGTTGGCTAGGTGCCCCCCGGGGGGCCTTGCTGATTGCCAAATGGATTACTGTTGTGGGACATGAGTTTTTTACATGAGTTTTAGACATCTCAGTTTAGAATGTGGAAGTGAATCACCCAATCCAAAAGATTTTTACAGGTCCAGGTTTTGGTCCACTTTAATGTTGAAAATGCAGCACATCCAGTCTGGAACTGAGGGCCCCTGATAACTAATGTTATGGGGCCCAGAAATGTCTTATTTTATAATTAGGGATGAGCGAATCGATCCGGACGAACCCGGATTCGATCCAAATTTCATGAAAAATTCGATTCGGATCGAATCCGAATTTCCCCGTGCTTCGATCGCTCGAAGTTTTCCTTTAACATCCATTCATTTACATTACAGGCATTCTAAGATGGCGGACGGGACATGTCCAGACATCTACCCCGCACCAGTGCAAGCTGGGGCAGTCACATGCAGCCTATCAGCAGCCAGCAAGCCCGGTGACGTCACAGCGCTATTTAAGGCGGCGGACATCTTGCTTTTCCTCATTTCTCTATTGCATTCGAGACAGGACACTGCTGTAGTCAGGGAGAGACAATTAGACAGACAGGGACAGACAGGGACAGGCAGGAGACAGGCAGGAGACAGGCAGGAAGTCAGCGAGAAGCAGGGAAAGTTAGGAAAAATCGGAGGCAGTCACAGGGAGATTTTTTTTTTTTCATCCAGCCTGAGTGTTACTGGCTGGCTGACTGGCTTTGTTAGCGTTTTCAGGCTGCTTATACACTTACTGTGCATATATACTGAACTGATCTCAAGTCTGCTGTGAGGCATCCCATTCTGTGACTACACCAGCCTCTATTTAATATAACCCTTTGCACTTATTCTAAAAGTAATTTGGCCTGATAAAGACACTTTTGCTGTGCATAGTACTACTGCTGCCAGGTGCACTCCGGTTGGGGCATCCCATTCTGTGACTACACCAGCCTCTATTTACTATAACCCTTTGCACTTATTCTAAAAGTAATTTGGCCTGATAAAGACACTTTTGCTGTGCATAGTACTACTGCTGCCGGGTGCACTCCGGTTGTGGCATCCCATTCTGTGACTACACCAGCCTCTATTTAATATAACCCTTTGCACTTATTCTAAAAGTAATTTGGTCTGATAAAGACACATTTGCTGTGCATAGTACTACTGCTGCCAGGTGCACTCCGGTTGGGGCATCCCATTCTGTGACTACACCAGCCTCTATTTACTATAACCCTTTGCACTAATTCTAAAAGTAATTTGGCCTGATAAAGACACTTTTGCTGTGCATAGTACTACTGCTGCCAGGTGCACTCCGGTTGTGGCATCCCATTCTGTGAATACACCAGCCTCTATTTAATATAACCCTTTGCACTTATTCTAAAAGTAATTTGGCCTGATAAAGACACTTTTGCTGTGCATAGTACTACTGCTGCCAGGTGCACTCCGGTTGGGGCATCCCATTCTGTGACTACACCAGCCTCTATTTACTATAACCTTTTGCACTTATTCTAAAAGTAATTTGGCCTGATAAAGACACTTTTGCTGTGCATAGTACTACTGCTGCCAAGTGCACTCCGGTTGGGGCATCCCATTCTGTGACTACACCAGCCTCTATTTACTATAACCCTTTGCACTTATTCTAAAAGTAATTTGGCCTGATAAAGACACTTTTGCTGTGCATAGTACTACTGCTGCCAGGTGCACTCCGGTTGGGGCATCCCATTCTGTTACTACACCAGCCTCTATTTACTATAACCCTTTGCACTTATTCTAAAAGTAATTTGGCCTGATAAAGACACTTTTGCTGTTCATAGTACTACTGCTGCCAGGTGCACTCCGGTTGGGGCATCCCATTCTGTGACTACACCAGCCTCTATTTACTATAACCCTTTGCACTTATTCTAAAAGTAATTTGGCCTGATAAAAAACACTTTTGCTGTGCATAGTACTACTGCTCCCAGGTGCTCTGCTGTTGGGGCATCCCATTCTGTGACTACACCAGCCTCTATTTACTATAACCTTTTGCACTTATTCTAAAAGTAATTTGGCCTGATAAAGACACTTTTGCTGTGTATAGTACTACTGCTGTCAGGTGCACTCCGGTTGGGGCATCCCATTCTGTGACTACACCAGCCTCTATTTAATATAACCCTTTGCACTTATTCTAAAAGTAATTTGGCCTGATAAAGACACTTTTTCTGTGCATAGTACTACTGCTGCCAGGTGCACTCCGGTTGGGGCATCCCATTCTGTGACTACACCAGCCTCTATTTACTATAACCCTTTGCACTTATTCTAAAAGTAGTTTGGCCTGATAAAGACACTTTTGCTGTGCATAGTACTACTGCTGCCAGGTGCACTCCGGTTGGGGCATCCCATTCTGTGACTACACCAGCCTCTATTTAATATAACCCTTTGCACTTATTCTAAAAGTAATTTGGCCTGATAAAGACACTTTTGCTATGCATAGTACTACTGCTGCCAGGTGCACTCCGGTTGGGGCATCCCATTCTGTGACTACACCAGCCTCTATTTACTATAACCCTTTGCACTTATTCTAAAAGTAATTTGGCCTGATAAAGACACTTTTGCTGTGCATAGTACTACTGCTGCCAGGTGCACTCCGGTTGTGGCATCCCATTCTGTGACTACACCAGCCTCTATTTAATATAACCCTTTGCACTTATTCTAAAAGTAATTTGGTCTGATAAAGACACATTTGCTGTGCATAGTACTACTGCTGCCAGGTGCACTCCGGTTGTGGC
Source organism: Gastrophryne carolinensis (assembly GCA_027917425.1). Classification (NCBI taxonomy): domain Eukaryota; kingdom Metazoa; phylum Chordata; class Amphibia; order Anura; family Microhylidae; genus Gastrophryne; species Gastrophryne carolinensis. The sequence continues at coordinate 424,605,815 of CM051235.1, forward strand.
ATCCCATTCTGTGACTACACCAGCCTCTATTTACTATAACCCTTTGCACTTATTCTAAAAGTAATTAGGCCTGATAAAGACACTTTTGCTGTGCATAGTACTACTGCTGCCAGGTGCACTCCGGTTGGGGCATCCCATTCTGTGACTACACCAGCCTCTATTTACTATAACCCTTTGCACTTATTCTAAAAGTAATTTGGCCTGATAAAGACACTTTTGCTGTGCATAGTACTACTGCTGCCAGGTGCACTCCAGTTGGGGCATCCCATTCTGTGACTACACCAGCCTCTATTTACTAAAACCCTTTGCACTTATTCTAAAAGTAATTTGGCCTGATAAAGACACTTTTGCTGTGCATAGTACTACTGCTGCCAGGTGCACTCCGGTTGTGGCATCCCATTCTGTGAATACACCAGCCTCTATTTAATATAACCCTTTGCACTTATTCTAAAAGTAATTTGGCCTGATAAAGACACTTTTGCTGTGCATAGTACTACTGCTGCCAGGTGCACTCCGGTTGGGGCATCCCATTCTGTGACTACACCAGCCTCTATTTACTATAACCTTTTGCACTTATTCTAAAAGTAATTTGGCCTGATAAAGACACTTTTGCTGTGCATAGTACTACTGCTGCCAAGTGCACTCCTGTTGGGGCATCCCATTCTGTGACTACACCAGCCTCTATTTACTATAACCCTTTGCACTTATTCTAAAAGTAATTTGGCCTGATAAAGACACTTTTGCTGTGCATAGTACTACTGCTGCCAGGTGCACTCCGGTTGGGGCATCCCATTCTGTTACTACACCAGCCTCTATTTACTATAACCCTTTGCACTTATTCTAAAAGTAATTTGGCCTGATAAAGACACTTTTGCTGTTCATAGTACTACTGCTGCCAGGTGCACTCCGGTTGGGGCATCCCATTCTGTGACTACACCAGCCTCTATTTACTATAACCCTTTGCACTTATTCTAAAAGTAATTTGGCCTGATAAAGACACTTTTGCTGTGCATAGTACTACTGCTCCCAGGTGCTCTGCTGTTGGGGCATCCCATTCTGTGACTACACCAGCCTCTATTTAATATAACTCTTTGCACTTATTCTAAAAGTAATTTGGCCTGATAAAGACACTTTTGCTGTGCATAGTACTACTGCTGCCAGGTGCACTCCGGTTGTGGCATCCCATTCTGTGACTACACCAGCCTCTATTTAATATAACTAGAGATGAGCGAACATTTGAAAAATTCGATTCGACTGATTCCCCGAATAAATTCGCGACGAATCGCTATTAAAAACGGCTATTTCTGAGCCTCCTAGAGCCTCAATAGGGTTGTAAACCATTCTGCCTTGCTGTAACACGCGTAGGATGCTGGAACACTTGCTGGAACACAGGATGGGTGCTGGGTTAGTTAAATAATACTTTGAATAAATATCACATGCAGATCAGAGGCATCGCTAATAGAATCGCAGAGCGGCACAATTGAATTCAAGAGAGTTGAAGTGGCATCACTATGAGGGGCAGGAGCCCAAACATTGCTTGAAAGAGACACTGGAGTTTGCAGCAGCAGGAGCCCAAAAATTGGATGAATCACACCCTGGAGTTGGCAGCAGCAGCAGGAGCCCAAACATTACTTTAAAGAGACCCTGGGGTTGGCTTCAGGAGCCCAAAAATTGGATGAATCACACCCTGGAGTTGGCAGAAGTTGGCAGCAGCAGCAGGAGCCCAAACATTACTTTAAAGAGACCCTGGGGTTGGCTTCAGGAGCCCAAAAATTGGATGAATCACACCCTGGAGTTGGCAGGAGTTGACAGCAGCAGGAGCCCAAATATTACTTTAAAGAGACCCTGGGGTTGGCTTCAGGAGCCCAAAAAATGGATGAATCACACCCTGGAGTTGGCAGCAGCAGCAGCAGGAGCCCAAATATTACTTTAAAGAGACACTGGGGTTGGCTTCAGGAGCCCAAAAATTGGATGATTCACACCCTGGAGTTGGCAGCAGCAGCAGCAGGAGCCCAAATATACACTGGAGTTGGCTTCAGGAGCCCAAAAATTGGATGAATCACACCCTGGAGTTGGCAGTAGCAGGAGCCCAAACATTACTTTAAAGAGACCCTGGGGTTGGCTTCAGGAGCCCAAAAATTGGATGAATCACACCCTGGAGTTGGCAGAAGTTGTCAGCAGCAGCAGGAGCCCAAACATTACTTTAAAGAGACCCTGGGGTTGGCTTCAGGAGCCCAAAAATTGGATGAATCACACCCTGGAGTTGGCAGGAGTTGACAGCAGCAGCAGCAGGAGCCCAAATATTACTTTAAAGAGACCCTGGGGTTGGCTTCAGGAGCCCAAAAATTGGATGAATCACACCCTGGAGTTGGCAGCAGCAGCAGCAGGAGCCCAAATATTACTTTAAAGAGACACTGGGGTTGGCTTCAGGAGCCCAAAAATTGGATGATTCACACCCTGGAGTTGGCAGCAGCAGCAGCAGGAGCCCAAATATACACTGGAGTTGGCTTCAGGAGCCCAAAAATTGGATGAATCACACCCTGGAGTTGGCAGCAGCAGGAGCCCAAACATTACTTTAAAGAGACCCTGGGGTTGGCTTCAGGAGCCCAAAAATTGGATGAATCACACCCTGGAGTTGGCAGAAGTTGGCAGCAGCAGCAGCAACAGGAGCCCAAACATTACTTTAAAGAGACCCTGGGGTTGGCTTCAGGAGCCCAAAAATTGGATGAATCACACCCTGGAGTTGGCAGCAGCAGCAGCAGGAGCCCAAACATTACTTTAAAGAGACACTGGAGTTGGCTTCAGGAGCCCAAAAATTGGATGATTCACACCCTGGAGTTGGCAGCAGCAGGAGCCCAAATATTACTTTAAAGAGACCCTGGGGTTGGCTTCAGGAGTCCAAAAATTGGATGAATCACACCCTGGAGTTGGCAGCAGCAGCAGCAGGAGCCCAAGCATTACTTTAAAGAGACACTGGGGTTGGCTTCAGGAGCCCAAAAATTGGATGAATCACACCCTGGAGTTGCCAGCAGCAGGAGCCCAAATATTACTTTAAAGAGACACTGGGGTTGGCTTCAGGAGCCCAAAAATTGGATGATTCACACCCTGGAGTTGGCAGCAGCAGCAGCAGGAGCCCAAATATTACTTTAAAGAGACCCTGGGGTTGGCTTCAGGAGCCCAAAAATTGGATGAATCACACCCTGGAGTTGGCAGGAGTTGGCAGCAGCAGCAACAGGAGCCCAAACATTACTTTAAAGAGACACTGGGGTTGGCTTCAGGAGCCCAAAAATTGGATGATTCACACCCTGGAGTTGGCAGCAGCAGCAGCAGGAGCCCAAATATTACTTTAAAGAGACCCTGGGGTTGGCTTCAGGAGCCCAAAAATTGGATGAATCACACCCTGGAGTTGGCAGCAGCAGCAGCAGGAGCCCAAACATTACTTTAAAGAGACACTGCGGTTGGCTTCAGGAGCCCAAAAATTGGATGATTCACACCCTGGAGTTGGCAGGAGTTGGCAGCAGCAGCAGCAGCAGCAGCAGCAACAGGAGCCCAAACATTACTTTAAAGAGACACTGGGGTTGGCTTCAGAAGCCCAAAAATTGGATGAATCACACCCTGGAGTTGGCAGCAGCAGCAGCAGGAGCCCAAATATTACTCTAAAGAGACACTGGGGTTGGCTTCAGGAGCCCAAAAATTGGATGAATCACACCCTGTGGAGAGTCATGTGGAGAAAAAGTAGCTTAGTTAGTAATATCTACATAAAATTATGAATAAAAAAATGCAAAAGTATTGCCAAAGTGAAGTTTTGTTTGAGGGTGTGTTTCCACCTTTTAATTAAATCAGAAACAACAAGGTATCATTGCCTCTGACTAATTAGCCCTCAAAAATTCTTGGAATTTTTAATCTGGAATCATGTCTGATCCGTCTTATCCGAAGAATATTAATAAAAAGTAAGAGTAAGGTAAAGGATTTTTTTATCAATACTTACTTGTGGTCCGATGCGGAGGAATGTCTGTAACTGGAGAGCAGCGCCTTAAATCTGTTTTGCACGATCCATCTTTCTTTAGTGTTGGTCTGACCCCGTCATCTATCTACTGGAATACATCAGGCATTGTTGGGAGGAAAGCTTGGCTGATCCATGCGCCATTCATTTCCACGCAGGGCAGTCTCTGAAACAAAAAAAAGTATGTATAAACCAGGGTCTTTTTCATATAAAAACAAATGGTTATTTTTGCTATTAAACCATATGTTCCACAGCTTTACCAGTCATTGTGTCAGCCAATGAAGCAACTTTGTCTGGAAGTGCTGCAAAAGCAGTCCACTGCATCACAAGTGGCATATGACACCCCCAGTCAACTGTATGTTGTCTGTCTGTTATGCTTTGGGTTCAGCTCCACTATCCATTGATGAAGATCTGATAATCATAAAATTCAGCAGCTACTGCCCAGCCAAGAAGTGGAGGAGACACTCGCCTCTTCTTCCACTAGCCGGCAATTAGTGATGAGGAGAGTGTCGTGGGAGGAGGTGTTGCAAGCCGAGGTTGTGGAAGAGGGTCCCTGGAGTCTGCGGTGGTGGCGGCAGCAGCAGCAGTGAATTATTGGGGACTGTTGATAGGAAAAATCAGCTACTCAGCGATGTGTCAGTTTTTCATGTTGCATCCACAATCCTGTGGAGAAAAAGTAGGTTAGTTAGTATATATACATAAAATTATGAATAGACAAATGCAATAGTATTGCCAAAGTGAAGTTTTGTTTGAGGGTGTGTTTCCACCTTGTAATTAAATCAGAAACAACTAGCTATCATTTGCCTCTGAATAATTAGCCCTCAAAAATTCTTGGAATTTTTAATCTTGATGTCTGAGGGATTTCTCCTCTCAGACAGCGTCACCATAAGTCCAGCCTGCTGCATTACCCAGTGGTGGACCTTTCAGAGAACTGATGGCTTGTGCCGAGCCGAGGTGGAGAGTCCCATGGCATGGTTGTTGAACAGAAGGTGGGCCAGTCCTTTAGCCTGTCAGTGTGTACCAAAGTGCACAGTGTTGTCTACGTCTGGAGCTGTAACTATGGACTCATGGTGGACAATATATATCCTTTTAGGCCCCCTTGGTGATTGTGGTTTCATGCTGTTCTTCACATGGTTTTCCTTGACCAACAGAGTCACACATGGGAGGAACTACTAAAAATGAGAACTCAATCCATGAAAGCATTGCTTAATCCACGAAAACTGCAAATTTGGACCCAAATTTGTTTGCGCTGCGACAAGGAAGCCAGAGTCATGCGTCCTGACATGGCACACGTGTTCAGTCTAGTTCTGAAGTCTTGCCCCCATCTGAAAGACATCCGAACAACAGGAAAGAAATTTAGCATGCATTTCTGGCACTCCTACACCACCAAGCACAACCTTATTGAGCCTCAGCGTCACAACGGTGTACCCCAACATAGTCTGATTTGCGATGTTTCCACCCGTTGCAATTCCACCCTCCATATGCAGGATCCACTATAGCAGTGGTCCCCAACTCTGTCCTCAAGGCCCACCAACAGGCCAGGTTTTGCAGATCTCCACAAAGATGCACAGGTGGAGTAATTAGTGCAGCTGCAGAGCAATAGAGCTGGCTATTTGGAGATCCAAAAAACATGACATGTTGGTGGGCCTTGAGGACAGGGTTGAGGACCACTGCACTATAGGAACAGAGAAAAGCCATCACGGATTTCTGGATGATCCAAACGGATAGGGGGACACCCCTATGTAAATTCAATGTAAACCATTGGCAGCTCATACGTGACACCGACCGTTTGCTCAGGCCCTTTGAGGAAGCTACTTTATTAGTCAGTTGCCAGGACTATGAGATGAACGATGAGATTCCACTGCTTCATGTACTACAACACATGTTGGAAACCATGGCTGGTCAGGGCACTGGAGACATGGCACATACATTTCACAGCCACATGAAGCCTGTGGGGGCTGAAGTGGAGGAGGAGGAGGGGGTGGGGCACAGCAAACCACAGTTTAGGTTTCACAAAATGACCATTTTATCTAGTCATCTGACAGGAGAGGAGGAGCAGGAGCAGCCACAGGAGCTAGAGGGTTGTGAGGAAGGCGAGACAGAGGACCCAGACACGCCGTGGCAGTTTACAGTGGAGATGGAGACAGGTAGTCCCTCCGAGTGACTTACACAAATGGCACGATGCATGCTCACATGCTTGCGTACTAGTGAGCGCAGAATTGTCTCCATTTGTCAGCGGGAAGACTTCTGGCTCTCCAACTTATTGGACCCTCGCTTCCCGCACAAAATGGGGGCATTTTTTACGCCCACTGAGAGGGAGAAAAAACTGACCTACTACAGAGACATCCCACGTAGTCAGTTGGGCGATGTCTATCTGTGCCATGGCCTATACTCCCGCAGGTCTGACTCGGGGGGACCTCTGCGATCACCTTCCACTGCCATGGCTGCTGGGGGGGTGGAAGGAGCAGCAGCAGCAGCAGCTCCATCAGCAGCAGCCTCAGTCTTCAGTCGCTAGTGAGTAGCTTTCTACACCCGCATAGTGAGTCTACTCATGAGCAGCAGGAAGACCTGGAGCTGGACCTCAAACAGCAGGTCATGTCATACCTTGACATGACCATGTCAACACACCTTCAGGATCCACTGGATTTGCTGGGAAGCCAAACTTGACTTGTGTCCGCAACTAGCAGAGTTTGCCCTGGAAAAGCTGTACTGGCCGGACAGTAGTTGATTTAGATGGCAACTGGGCTGCTCTATATAATGAAGCAAAATGGCAAATTTACCTCACAATATAAGCTATTGCCCCTCAGATTTACACAGGGGCTGCTCTATATTATGCTGCAAAATGGCAAATTTACCTCACAATATAAGCTATTGCCCCTCAGATTTACACAGGGCCTGCTCTATATAATGAAGCAAAATGGCAAATTTACCTCACTATATAAGCTAATGCCCCTCAGATTTACACAGGGGCTGCTCTATATTATGCTGCAAAATGGCAAATTTACCTCACAATATAAGCTATTGCCCCTCAGATTTACACAGGGCCTGCTCTATATAATGAAGCAAAATGGCAAATTTACCTCACTATATAAGCTAATGCCCCTCAGATTTACACAGGGGCTGCTCTATATTATGCTGCAAAATGGCAAATTTACCTCACAATATAAGCTATTGCCCCTCAGATTTACACAGGGCCTGCTCCATATAATGGTGCAAAACCATGAATATACCTCATAATATAAACTATTGCCCCTCAGATTTACACAGGGGCTGCTCTATATTATGCTGCAAAATGGCAAATTTACCTCACAATATAAGCTATTGCCCCTCAGATTTACACAGGGCCTGCTCTATATAACGAAGCAAAATGGCAAATTTACCTCACTATATAAGCTATTGCCCCTCAGATTTACACAGGGGCTGCTCTATATTATGCTGCAAAATTACAAATTTACCTCACAATATAAGCTATTACAGCTCTATATAAATAAAAATAAATAAATACAAAAAGGGCCTGTAGAAGCTTATTTAGTATAACAGATAGGGTGACATGTGCTGGTTTGGGATGCCCATATGGGCTAGTGTTTTGGCAGCAGTACAAAAACCAATGCAAAATGCAATAGCTTAATAAAGCTGATGCTGATCAACGCTTATTTAGTATAACAGATGGGGTGCAACATGCAGGTTTGGGATGCCCTGCGGCCTGGTGTATTTAAAGCAGACCAAAACCAATTCAAAATGCAATAACTTAATAAAGCTGAGGCTGTAGATGCTTATTTAGTATAAACAGGTAGGGTGCAAGGTGCAGCTTTGGGGTGCCCTGCGCCCTGGTTAAATGAAAGCAGTCAAAAAGGAAGTGCAAACTGAAGTAGCTTAATGAAGCTGATGCTGATCAATGCTTATGTTGTATACCAGATAGGGTGCAAGGTGCAGCTTTGGGGTGCCCTGCGGCCTGGTTTATTAAAAGCAGTCAAAAACAAGTGCAAACTGAAGTAGCTTAATAAAGCAGCTGATGCTGATCAACGCTTATGTTGTATAACAGATAGGGTTAAAATAGCATGTGCCTTTGGATGCCCGTGTGGCCTGGTATATTTCAAGCTGAACAAAAAGTAACAATAATCCAAGTATGAGAAATAATTTTGACCTTCTTTACAGCGCCATACTTTGAAAAAAAAACCTTAATTTCATGCCGATCAATCCAAAGGTCAATGCCCCTAACAAAAATAGTGTTCGGCATAAGTTTTCCTTCTGGAAGGACGTAACCTTTAGTTTACATAGTTGGGGTAGGTTATCTTACAAATTGGGATACCCCAGGCAGCAGTGTCATTGAAAGAGACAGATTGTAATGCAGGCCATACGCAAGCAGAGAAACTCAGGCTGCAACAGGCCTATTTAGTTTGCATGGTTGGGGTAGGTTATCTTACAAATTGGGATACCCCACTGTATATGAAACCGAATATAAATGCACACCCAAAAGTGGACAATCAGCCTCCAAGAGGCCTGCTTAGTTTAAATAAGAGAGCTGCTTAGTGTAAATAAGAGGCCTGCTTAGTTTAAATAAGAGAACTGCTTAGTGTAAATAAGAGAGGTAGGTTATGTTATGTTACAGAATGGGATGCCCCCACAGCAGACCTGAGATCAGTATATATGCACAGCAACAGTGGATAAGCAGGCTCCAACAGGCCAAATTACTTTAAATAAGTATGCAGCTTAGAGTAAATACAGAGGCTAATGGGATGTTACAGAATGGGATGCCCCAAGCAGACTTGAGATCAGTATATATGCACACAGCAGCAGTGTGTAAGCAGGCTCGTACAGGCCAAATTTCTTTAAATAAGTTTGCAGCTTAGAGTAAATACAGAGGCTAATGGGATGTTACAGAATGGGATGCCCCAAAGCTGACTTGAGATCAGTATATATGCACACAGCAGCAGTGTGTAAGCAGGCTCATACAGGCCAAATTTCTTTAAATAAGTTTGCAGCTTAGAGTAAATACAGAGGCTAATGGGATGTTACAGAATGTGATGCCCCAACAGGAGTGCACCTGGCAGCAGTACTACTATGCACAGCAAAAGTGTCTTTATCAGGCCTAATTTCTATTAGAATAAGTGCAAATGGTTATGGTCTTAAATAGAGGCTGGTGTAGTCACAGAATGGGATGCCCTAAAAACCCAGCAGTGAACCTGGGACAAGTAGTGCTATGCACAGCAAAAGTGTCTTTATCAGGCCTAATTTCAATTATAATAAGTGCAAATGGTTATATGGTCTTAAACAGAGGCTGCTGTAGTCACAGAATGGGATGCCCCAAAAAAGAAGTGGACCTGACAGGGTCCAGTAGCGCTATGCCCAGCAAAAGTGTCTTTATCAGGGCTAATTTCAATTATAATAAGTGCAAATGGTTATATGGTCTTAAACAGAGGCTGCTGTAGTCACAGAATGGGATGCCCCAAAAAAGATCCAGTAGTGCTATGCCCAGCAAAATTGTTTTTATCAGGGCTAATTTCAATTATAATAAGTGCAAATGGTTATATGGTCTTAAACAGAGGCTGCTGTAGTCACAGAATAGGATGCCCCAAAAAAGATCCAGTAGTGCTATGCCCAGCAAAAGTGTCTTTATCAGGGCTAATTTCAATTATAATAAGTGCAAATGGTTATATGGTCTTAAACAGAGGCTGCTGTAGTCACAGAATGGGATGCCCCAAAAAAGATCCAGTAGTGCTATGCCCAGCAAAAGTGTCTTTATCAGGGCTAATTTCAATTATAATAAGTGCAAATGGTTATATGGTCTTAAACAGAGGCTGCTGTAGTCACAGAATGGGATGCCTCACAGCAGGCTTAAGATCAGTTCAGTATATATGCACAGTTAGTTAGTATAAGCAGCCTGAAAACGCTAACAAAGCCTGTCAGGCTGGATGAAAAAAAAAAAAATCTCCCTGTGACAGCCTCCGATTTTTCCTTCCTTTCCCTGTTTTTCACTGACTTTCTGTCTGTCTCCTGTCTGTCTCCTGCCTGTCTCCAGCCTGTCCCTGTCTGTCCCTGCCTGTCTAACTGTCTCTCCCTCAGCTACACAGCGTTCTGTCTCTCACGAATGCAATAGAGAAATGAGGAAGGAAAAGCAAGATGGCCGACTTGCTGTGACGTCACCGGGCTTGCTGGCTGCTGATAGGCTGCATGTGACTGCCCCAGCTTGCACTGGCGCGGGATAGATGTCCAGACATGTCCCGTCCGCCATCTTAGAATGCCTGTAAATGTAAATGAATGGATGTTAAAGGAAAACTTCGAGCGATCGAATCGCGGGGAAATTCGGATTCGATCCGAATCGAATTTTTCCTGAAATTCGGATCGAATCCGGGTTCGTCCGGATCGATTCGCTCATCCCTAAATATAACCCTTTGCACTTATTCTAAAAGTAATTTGGCCTGATAAAGACACTTTTGCTGTGCATAGTACTACTGCTGCCAGGTGCACTGCGGTTGGGGCATCCCATTCTGTGACTACACCAGCCTCTATTTACTATAACCCTTTGCACTTATTCTAAAAGTAATTTGGCCTGATAAAGACACTTTTGCTGTGCATAGTACTACTGCTGCCAGGTGCACTCCGGTTGTGGCATCCCATTCTGTGACTACACCAGCCTCTATTTAATATAACCCTTTGCACTTATTCTAAAAGTAATTTGGCCTGATAAAGACACTTTTGCTGTGCATAGTACTACTGCTGCCAGGTGCACTGCGGTTGGGGCATCCCATTCTGTGACTACACCAGTCTCTATTTACTATAACCCTTTACACTTATTCTAAAAGTAATTTGGCCTGATAAAGACACTTTTGCTGTGCATAGTACTACTGCTGCCAGGTGCACTCCGGTTGGGGCATCCCATTCTGTGACTACACCAGCCTCTATTTACTATAACCCTTTGCACTTATTCTAAAAGTAATTTGGCCTGATAAAGACACTTTTGCTGTGCATAGTACTACTGCTGCCAGGTGCACCCAGTTGTGGCATCCCATTCTGTGACTACACCAGCCTCTATTTACTATAACCCTTTGCACTTATTCTAAAAGTAATTTGGCCTGATAAAGACACTTTTGCTGTGCATAGTACTACTGCTGCCAGGTGCACTCCGGTTGGGGCATCCCATTCTGTGACTACACCAGCCTCTATTTACTATAACCCTTTGCACTTATTCTAAAAGTAATTAGGCCTGATAAAGACACTTTTGCTGTGCATAGTACTACTGCTGCCAGGTGCACTGCGGTTGGGGCATCCCATTCTGTGACTACACCAGCCTCTATTTACTATAACCCTTTGCACTTATTCTAAAAGAAATTTGGCCTGATAAAGACACTTTTGCTGTGCATAGTACTATTGCTCCCAGGTGCTCTGCTGTTGGGGCATCCCATTCTGTAACATACCATACCCCTCTTTATTTACACTAAGCAGCTCTCTTATTTACACTAAGCAGGCCTGTTGGAGGCTGAGTGTTACTGCTCACTTTTGGTGTGCATTATATTCTGTTTCATATAGACCCACCCCTGCCTGGGGGTTCTTAAAATATCACCTACTACCACGCCAGTTAGACTATGTCGGGCAGACAAGTGCCTGGAAGTGAAAAGAGGAGTGGCAGAGGCCAAGATTCCGCAGGCAGAGGTCGCAGCAGACTGGGGGCCAGTAGCAGCAGGAGTCACGCTGAGAGACATAATCTGCCAGTATCTGCTAGCGGTCGGGTCTCCACCAGTAACGCATCTGCCGTGGTAGATTGGTTAACGCGCTCATCAACAACATCATCACAACTTACGTCTGAGACCCCCAGTCTAGGGTCGGTAGGTTCCTCTGACACAACCCTGAGTTGGCATGCCCCGAGAGCAGTCCCTGTCCTCCCATTGCCTCTGTCCTACGCCGTTCCCTCCCCCAGCGACGTATCCTATGCTTTGGGTTCAGCTCCACTCTTTAGTGAGGAGGACGATCAGATACAGGAGGACAGTCAGCAGCTACTGCCCAGCCAAGAAATGGAGGTGGCTTCTTTAGCTAGGCAGACAAATTGTGATGTGGACAGTGTCGTGGGTGCTGCGAGCGTTCCAGCTCCTGCGCCAGACACTGTTGACGAATCCACGAACATCAGTGGCGTACCGCCACAACTCGGTGATAATGATGATGACGATGAAGCTGATCGCACTTGGGAGCCGGGTGATGAAGGGGCTTCATCGTCATCATCAGGAGAAGAGGGGCGCAGGTTGCCCCGGAGTCAGCAGCTCAGGCAGCAAGGTGTTAGCAGCATGGTTGGCAGGCAGCATGGGGGCACAATTGTAAAGCCTGGAGCCAAACGGGGCCGGGGCTGGGGTAGAGCACCTGCTGCGCGGCAGGCTACCTTATCGGGAGGTAGTGGGGCAGGGGTTCCTGGAGTTGGCGACAATAGCAGCGAATCAGTGAGGCCTGTTGGTGGGAAAAGTAGCTACTCGGCAGTGTGGCAGTTTTTCCAGAAGCATCCGCAGGAGGGTAACATGGCCACATGCAAGATATGTAGGCAGAAGGTGAAGCGTGGCCAGGGTCCAAATGTTGGCACCACGGCCCTGCGTCAACATATGCAGCGTCACCATAAAGCGGCCTGGGACAACCTAGGCTCCGGAGAGGTGGGCCAGACTGCTTCCTCACCGAGTGGCAAGCCGCTCCCAATTTCTGCCAGCCAAGGCTCCAGCACCTCAGCACCCAGCTGTGCATCATACCCATCCTCTGTCGCTCCTGCTCCTCCTCCTCCAAGTCATGCATCCCGCCAGCAATCCATCAGCGAAGCCATGTCCAAGAGACAGCAGTATGCCCCCATCATCCTACGGCGCAGAAGCTGAATGTGCTCCTGTCCAAGTTGCTGGTGCGGCAGTCGCTCCCTTTTCAGGTGGTGGACTCTGCATCTTTCAGAGAACTGATGGCTTGTGCCGAGCCGAGGTGGAGAGTCCCAAGCCGTCATTTCTTTGCCAAGAAGGCAGTACCAGCGCTGCACACTTTTGTTGAACAGAAGGTGGGCCAGTCCTTGAGCCTGTCGGTGTGTAGCAAAGTGCATGGCAGCGCCGACGTCTGGAGCTGTAACTACGGTCAGGGACAGTACATGTCGTTTACGGCCCACTGGGTGAATGTGGTCCCTTTGCAGCAGCAGCAACTTGGACAGGTCACGCCGCTTCGGCCTCCGCGTTCCCTGCCCGTTGGGCCTGTGACACTGTGCGACTCAGCCTCCTCATCCTCCGCCATCTCCTCACCCTCCACTGTAGGCTCAAGTCTCAGTGCCCCTCCAGTCTACCATGTGTGCAGGGCACGGAGGTGTCACGCAGTGCTTCACATGGTTTGTCTTGGCGAACGGAGTCACACAGGGGAGGAACTGCTTAAATGTATTCATCAGGAAATCCAAACATGGCTTACTCCAAGAAAACTTAAAATGGGAATCATGGTTACCGACAATGGGAAGAACATTTTGTCTGCGTTGCGCCAAGGAAGCCTGACCCGTGCCCCCTGCATGGCTCACGTCTTCAATCTGGTTGTCAAGCGGTTTCTGAAGTGTTCCCCCCATCTGCAAGACATCCTAACAACCTCAAGGAAACTTTGCATGCACTTCAGCCACTCATACACCGCCAAACACACCCTTCTTGAGCTACAGCGTCAGAACGGTATCCCCCAACATAGTCTGATTTGCGATGTTTCCACCCGTTGGAATTCCACCCTTCACATGTTGGACCGATTATATGAACAGAGAAAAGCCATCACGGATTTCCTGATGATCCAAGCAGATAGGGGGACTCCCCTGTGTAACTTCAATGTCAACCAGTGGCAGCTCATACGTGACACCTGCCGTTTGCTCAGGCCCTTTGAGGAAGCCACTTTATTTGTCAGTCGGCAGGATTACGGGATGAACGACGTGATTCCACTGCTTCATGTACTACAGCACATGTTGGAAACCATGGCTGGTCAGGGCACTGGAGACATGGCGTTTACATCTTACGGCCACATGAACCCCGCTGGAGCTGAACTGGAGGAGGAGGAGGAAGAGGAGGAGGAGTTGCCCAGCGAAACACAGTTTAGGCTTGGCGAAATGGCTGGTTTATCTAGTCAGCGGACAGGAGAGGAGGAGCAGGAGCAGCCAGAGGAGCTAGAGGTTTTTGAGGAAGGCGAGACAGAGGACCCGGGCACACCATGGCAGTATGCAGTGGAGATGGAGACAGGTAGTCCATCCGAGTCACTTGCGCAAATGGCAGGAAGCATGCTCACGTGCTTGCGTAGTGACCCCAGAATTATTTTCATCTGTCGGCGGGATGACTTCTGGCTGTCCACCTTATTGGACCCTCGCTTCCGGCACAAAATGGGGGCATTTTTTAAACCCACCGAGAGGGAGGACAAACTGAACTACTACAAAGACATTCTACGTAGGCAGTTGGCCGATGCCTATCTGCGCCATGGTCCATACTCTCGCAGGTCTGACTCGAGGGGACCTCTGCGCTCACCTTCCACTGTCATGGCCACTGGGGGGGGTTGGCAGGAGCAGCAGCAGCTCCATCAGCAGCAGCCTCAGTCTTCAGTCGCTAATGAGTAGCTTTCTACACCCGCATAGTGAGGCTACTCATGAGCAGCAGGAAGACCTGGAGCAGGACCTGAACCAGCAGGTCATGTCATACTTTGACATGACCATGCCAACACACCTTGAGGATCCGCTGGACTTCTGGGCAGCCAAACTTGATTTGTGGCCGCAACTAGCAGAGTTTGCCCTGGAAAAGCTGTCCTGCCCGGCAAGTAGCGTGCCATCTGAGCGGGTGTTTAGTGCGGCGGGGGCCATAGTTACAGCGAGGAGAACTCGTCTGTCAACTAAAAATGTGGAGAGACTCACCTTTGTCAAAATGAATCAGGGATGGATCAGCCAGGATTTCCACCCACCAGTGGCTGATGCATGCGACTAGATTCAGCATGGTGCCACGTTTTACACTTTCCAAATGGTGCAAAACATATTTATGTCTTTAGGCCAATTTTTGGGCTCCTGCTGATGCCAACTCCAGGGTGTGATTCATCCAATTTTTGGGCTCCTGAAGCCAGCTCCAGTGTCTCTTTAAAGTAATGTTTGGGCTCCTGCTGATGCTGCTGCTGCCAACTCCAGGGTGTGATTCATCCAATTTTTGGGCTCCTGAAGCCAACTCCAGTGTCTCTTTAAAGTAATGTTTGGGCACCTGCTGCTGCAGCTGCCAACTCCAGGGTGTGATTCATCCAATTTTTGGGCTCCTGAAGCCAACCCCAGTGTCTCTTTAAAGTAATGTTTGGGCTCCTGCTGCTGCTGCTGCCAACTCCAGGGTGTGATTCATCCAATCTTTGGGCTCCTGCTGCCAACCCCAGTGTCTCTTTAAAGTAATGTTTGGGCTCCTGCTGCTGCTGCTGCCAACTCCAGGGTGTGATTCATCCAATCTTTGGGCTCCTGCTGCCAACCCCAGTGTCTCTTTAAAGTAATGTTTGGGCTCCTGCTGCTGCTGCCAACTCCAGGGTGTGATTCATCCAATTTTTGGGCTCCTGAAGCCAACTCCAGTGTCTCTTTAAAGTAATGTTTGGGCTCCTGCTGCAGCTGCTGCTGCTGCTGCCAACTCCAGGGTGTGATTCATCCAATTTTTGGGCTCCTGAAGCCAACCCCAGTATCTCTTTAAAGTAATATTTGGGCTGCTGCTGCTGCTGCTGCCAACTCCAGGGTGTGATTCATCCAATTTTTGGGCTCCTGAAGCCAACCCCAGTGTCTCTTTAAAGTAATGTTTTGGCTCCTGCTGCTGCCAACTCCAGGGTGTGATTCATCCAATTTTTGGGCTCCTGCTGCCAACTCCAGTGTCTCTTTAAAGTAATGTTTGGGCTCCTGCTGCTGCTGCTGCCAACTCCAGGGTGTGATTCATCCAATTTTTGGGCTCCTGAAGCCAACTCCAGTGTCTCTTTAAAGTAATGATTGGGCTCCTGCTGCTGCTGCTGCTTCCAACTCCAGGGTGTGATTCATCCAATTTTTGGGCTCCTGAAGCCAACCCCAGTGTCTCTTTAAAGTAATATTTGGGCTCCTGCTGCTGCTGCCAACTCCAGGGTGTGATTCATCCAATTTTTGGGCTCCTGAAGCCAACCCCAGTGTCTCTTTAAAGTAATGTTTTGGCTCCTGCTGCTGCTGCTGCTGCCAACTCCAGGGTGTGATTCATCCAATTTTTGGGCTCCTGCTGCCAACCCCAGTGTCTCTTTAAAGTAATGTTTGGGCTCCGGCTGCTGCTGCTGCTGCCAACTCCAGGGTGTGATTCATCCAATTTTTGGGCTCCTGAAGCCAACCCCAGTGTCTCTTTAAAGTAATGTTTGGGCTCCTGCTGCTGCTGCCAACTCCAGGGTGTGAATCATCCAATTTTTGGGCTCCTTAAGCCAACTCCAGTGTCTCTTTAAAGTAATATTTTGGCTCCTGCTGCTGCTGCTGCCAACTCCAGGGTGTGATTCATCCAATTTTTGGGCTCCTGAAGACAACCCCAGTGTCTCTTTAAAGTAATGTTTTGGCTCCTGCTGCTGCCAACTCCAGGGTGTGAATCATCCAATTTTTGGGCTCCTGAAGCCAACTCCAGTGTCTCTTTAAAGTAATGTTTGGGCTCCTGCTGCTGCTGCTGCCAACTCCAGGGTGTGATTCATCCAATTTTTGGGCTCCTAAAGCCAACTCCAGTGTCTCTTTAAAGTAATGTTTGGGCTCCTGCTGCTGCTGCTGCCAACTCCAGGGTGTGATTCATCCAATTTTTGGGCTCCTGAAGCCAACCCCTGTGTCTCTTTAAAGTAATGTTTGGGCTCCTGCTACTGCTGCTGCTGCTGCCAACTCCAGGGTGTGATTCATCCAATTTGGGCTCCTGCTGCCAAATCCAGTGTCTCTTTAAAGTAATATTTGGGCTCCTGCTGCTGCTGCTTGCAACTGCAGGGTGTGATTCATCCAATCTTTTGGCTCCTGCAGCCAACTCCAGTGTCTCTTTCAAGCTATGCTTGGGCTGCTGCTGCTGCTGCTGCTGCTGCTTGAAACTCCAGGGTGTGTCAGCCAATTTTTGGACTCCTGCTGCTGCCAACTAGAGATGAGCGATCTTTTGAAAAGTTCGATTCGGCCGATTCGCTGAATTTCACAAAGAAATTCGGGTTCGGCCGAATCGAACTTTTACGAAGTTCCCCATCAAAAATGCCGGCATGGTGGGAGCGGGCCGGCCGGCTTTACCGGCCCGCCGGCCGGTTCCGCTGTCAGCGCGGAACCGGCTGGCCCTCTCCCACCATACCGGCATTTTTTCTTTTCTTTTTTTTTTCTTTGTTTTTTAAATGCCGGCATGGTGGGAGCGGGCCGGCTCCGCTCCCACCATGCCGGCATTTTTTTTTTTTTAAATTTCAGGAAAAATTCGATCAGCACGAACCACAAAATATTCGGGTTCGTGCCGAATCGAATATTTCCTGAAATTCGGAGCGAATTCCGGTTCGTCCGAACCGGTTCGCTCATCTCTACTGCCAACTCCAGTGTCTCTTTCAGCCAATGTTTGGGCTCCTGCTGCTGCTTGCAACTCCAGGGTGTGATTCATCCAATTTTTGGGCTCCTGCTGCTGCCAACTCCAGTGTCTCTTTAAAGCAATGTTTGGGCTCCTGCCCCTCATAGTGATGCCACTTCAATTCTCTGCAATTGTGCCGCTCTGCGATTCTATTAGCGATGCCTCTGATCTGCATGTGATATTTATTTACAGTATTATTTAACTAACCCAGCACGCATCCTATGCGTGTTACAGCAAGGCAGAATGGTTTACAACCCTATTGAGGCTCTAGGAGGCTCAGAAATAGTCGTTTTTAATAGCGATTTGTCGCGAATAAATTCGGGTCGAAACAATTTTGTCGGAAAATTCGGCGAATCAGTCGAATCGAATTTTTCAAAAGTTCGCTCATCTCTATTTATAATGGTTCCACCTTTCAGTCGCCCATTGCATTTCTGTTTAATTAAACATACAACAAGTTAGATTTCACCTTCCCAGTGCTGCACAACGCAAATGAAAGTGTTTCTAATCCCTTCCCATCAAAATGATGGAAATAGTCAAAAGCAGTAATTTAATGGACGATTTGGTTATTATACTCCTCTGTTAGTACTCATTTTAATTTCAAATTAATTTAAAAAATATGCTCAATGGTGAAACCTAAATATTTTGGTTTCATTAGGGTGTATGTATTAACAGTAAGCTAATCAGAGAACAGCAATGTAAGTGAGGCCAAGCAGGGACGTAACTAGAGGTGCAAAGGGCACATCGGTTTTGAGCTCATGTAGCATCATGTACAGAAAGCAAACATCTTTCTCTATGTGTTTTTGCTCTTTAATAGTTTAATTGTGTTAAAAGGACATTTCAGCACAGGGTAAGGTTTCTTTCTCTTGCCCCGTTGCTAGCTGTCAGAAGCTGCATCTACTGCTACATTCATCTGTGCTTTACATTTCTTAATAAGCTCTTGTGAACTCTTTCCCTTCTGCAAGGCCTCCTCGGCAGCAGATGATGACTCATCAATTTATGTCTTAATGTCTCAGTCCCCTCAGAAGTTAATTCATTTTGGGGACTCAGCAGAAGGGATCAAGTTCTATAGGGTTTATCAAATGCTGGTGATAAAAAGGGGCAGCCCCTGATAGCCAGCATGCAGAAAATAGATAGCAGGCTCATGTAACCCTTTGCATTGTAATGTCCTTTTAAATCCGTCCCAATGATAGGAAAAGGTTACTGTATCAACCATGAAGGCAGGCATATCAACTCATGGGTTTTGCTGGGAGTCACACAATGTTTTACCCCCCTAACCTCGAAGATCTGGCAGAAGCAGGAGCAGAACACAGTCAGAAATCTGCTCTGTGAGGGTAGAGGACAAGCTGAGGTCTGTTCACCCCAGAGAAGCTGTTGGAGGATAGGGCCTGTGACTGAGATGACTCTGAATGATGCATGAGGAATAGGATCACTATGCAAATAGTAATAACCTGTATTTCCTCATCTCAGCGATCACTCTGGGTGCCAAGGCCACTGTATATGCGGGGGGGGGGATCTTTTTCCCACATGGGTTAGGGTCACTGTTAGCCCTATGACAGGCCCCTCAGCCCCCCAAGTCATGGGGGGGGGACTGACTACTGCATTGGTAGAGGCGCAGCATGGTACATACTAGTGTGGGAAGGCAGCAGCACCACAAGTGGGGCCAGAATGTATTATCTTCCTGCATTGAGAGCAATTTTGAGAGCAATTTTGTCTAGAAACAGCTTTGGCTGCAGCATTATTTAAACCTGTTGACTATGTTTTGTCTGTGTCTGTCTCTGTGCCTTCAGCCTTTCTTTATTTTCTCCACATATTTACTTTATTGTTTTTTCTAGGTTTTCTTTCAATGTTGTTCTTTTTGCTGTTTTTGCAGCCTTCTTCTCTCTCACATTCTCGCTTCCTTCCTCCTTCTCTTTTTCTCTCTTTTCTATGCCAGTGAATAAGCCACACCCCATAGTTGATGTCCTTGTAAATGTACCACATTAAAAGCGGACCTACACCCTGCACCGGTACGGGCGATGTTCACCGCTACTACCGCCAGTAAATGATGGAGCCCCCCCCACACATAACCCCCTTTCCTTAAGCCACCTTTCCTACAGTCCCCCGCTGGGTATCCAGCACCGCGATTGGCTGCCCGTTACTCACGTGGCCTGGGCACTAGGCACCCGGACCCCAAGGTTGAGCGATATCCCTCATTCATCTTTTAACCACCTTTATTCTCTGTGGCAGGTACCTGAGACCCCCATTCACTATTGGTTCTATACCATTTCTCCTTCAATTCTTACACTCAAAACCTTAATAAATTATTCTTTCTCTTCTCTCCGGCCACCCTGCCTTTGGGTAAAGCATGGTCCATGTCCTCAAAATCTTTGCTACTAATATTAACAAGGATATTCTAGATCTAGATGTAATCGAAAAGAGTATAGGTCCAGCTGAAAACCCTTCCCTAGTGGGCATCTATAATTGAGATTCTCATTGTGTGGTAGTCATAATCAGCAACAAGCAGAGCGCTCTGTATTACATCACTGCTGAAAGGAAGAGATTCAGCCTGTGTGGTTTTAAGGTATCAAACTTTTGGAAGGTCAAATAAAGTCACCAGACCCTCTGAAAAAAATATAATATTTAAACCTATATGTATATATAGATATTGGTATATTGCATAGTTAACATGCTTTTTTTTATAAATGGGGCCACACCCTAAGTAAATGTGCATGAATGTTTTGACTTTTCTTTAAAAAAATCAGACCAACCTATTGATTCTAATAGTGGCCTTTCTATTGCTGAATGCACTCTATTATCTCTATGCAACTCTTTCTGGTGACAGATTCACAGTATGTTTAGCCTTTTTTTTGTGTTTAGGTTGCCAAAAACTTTGAGGTGACATGTTTTAGTTCGATTGTGCACACTTTGCATCTGATCATTAAATGATTTCACTGTACTTAAATCAAATGAATCATCTCGATAAACCAGTGTCCTTGTGGATGTCCAATTAATAGGCAATATAGTGTGTTATATGTCCGCATAGTCTAATTACAACATAGCATAATAAGCATGAGATGTGACTACGCGGATGCGAAATTCAAAGGTCTCGAAAATTGTACAATGATGAATTAAATTAGTTCCAGAGAGTCTAATATTACACAGGAAACTGAATCCAGAGCAATATTGGGAAATCATAGGCGATTCGCTGGCAATCAGTGGTGCAAATCAAGGACAGCTGGTGTCTGAAAGAATTAATTGCAGGAACAGAGGCCCTAAGGGTGATGTCAGAGAAGCTGCAAGAATAGATGTGTGTATATTGGATGAACTTTCCCCAATGTATTTTTTTCTAATAATAAACCGATAAATTCTTGCTGCAATTTTTATATAGAGCCATTAAAAGTCATACAGCTTCCCCTAATAAAAGGCCTGCTAACTAAGGACAGGGTTCCTACTTGTTGAATTTTTTTATCTTCAAAATCCTACATTTGAAGATTAAGTTCCAGTAAGAAAACAAATAACCTCTTTGAAGGGTTGATGTGAAAGCATTCTTCCATTAGCTATGGTCTTTCCTGTCATTGGCTAAGGATTCAATATAAAAGTTCAGCAAAGTGAGATTCCTTTAATGGACTTCAGATAAGACCCCAATGACTTTAGATCAGAAGTGCCAACAGGCACAGAACAACCCACGTACCTTTCACCCAAACCGCACATTTCTCTCCCACATAGCTGGTATGAGAATTTGGCAAGGTGACCTCTGCACAGAGTATTACCATTAACTTCAATGGGCGCCTCTGTACATATTAATGTCAATCGGGGTGCTCAGTACAGAGGCCATGCCCACCTGCACTACCTACTTCACAGAGCTGCGGGTGAGAGATGTGTCATGTGGCATAGGAACAGGTGGAAAGTAAGGTAGTTGCCCCTTGCCTTTGGCATGTCTCATCTGGGGTCCACAAAAGTGAAAGGCAGGAGTGAGAATCACATTTTTAACTACATACTCCATACATCTTAGGGAGTGAAGTTTAGCACAAGTTGCATACAAAAAACATTTGCACACAATTTATGCTTTCAAACACACCAGCAGTGGGACATATGCGAGAGCTTGGAAACGGGGGATGGGCATCTGGGCGGCAGTCGTTGCTTAAAGGCTGCCTAACAAGGGATCCTTGCCTTTGGACACAGCCTGGCTATCACATCATTATCCTATTTCCTGACAAGTTTAAGCTTGTTTCAGAAGGCTGCTGTTTTCCCGCAAGACCCTAGGACAGTGTCCACACCGCGTCCTCCCCAGTGTTTCACCATTTGAACATAAGAGGATATTGACCAAATACCTATAGACCATTTTTTGCATATAAATAATATTACAGAAGGGCATTGAGAAAGCCACAGAGGTGTGGCGAAACATGTTTGCCAGACATTTAGACAGTCTGTGGAGACTTCTTATCCAACCCTATGAAGTTTTCTGGAAAAGCGTGAGCAAAGATATAATGACATCATGCTATTAGTTTTATTAATTGTTGTATATGAAATGATAATAAAATTATGTGGATTGTAATTTATGAAATGACAATGGAATTATGTGGTTTGTGATTTATGAAATGCTGTAATAAATGTGAAGCAAGACTTCTTTTATAAAATCATCAAGTAGTGTGGTCATAATCAATTGCTCGTCACATATACCGGGGATAGCCTTAACCCGGACCAAGGAATGTAGTAAAGAGCAAGATTATGGACCAACTCCCCACAAGGATATAAAAAAATAATTTAGGACTACATAAAGGGTCACACATCTTTCTCTTAGAGAACATTATTACACATAACATAGTCCATGGGCTTCTATGGTTTGATTCTTTGCATGTGTGAATTGGATGGGTGTTACCAACATCTGGTGAGAACTTCATATCAATAGCACTTTTAAAAATATATTTTTTTAGCAGTGGACATGTGTTCAATACTTATTTCACTCTCTATACATGGAAGCACTACAAAATAACTCCCAGAATGATTTTCAGTTTTGATTTTGTTGATATCACCCAAACCTCCCTATTTGGTTAGGAACAATAAATCTGCATTCCGTCTGCAATAATGAGAAATACATGCCCCCCAAGCCTATAGAAAATGCCATAAGCGATTGCATCTAAGCACTGAACGACGTGTTTTGCAGATTATGTGGTTTACTTGGACGCTGTTAACAAACTGGCAGAAAACTCAAGGAACAATTAATAAAACAATCTGCTATAATGATCTCTGCTTGCCTCCAGGCTTTCATTTCCTGAAAAAAATACAAAGTCAAAAGAAGGAGAGGTGGTGGGATGGGATAGAGACTTTATAGATCTACGCTCTAATGAAGAGAAGACTTCCCAGCACTGCTAGCTCTATGACGGTCCTCCTGCTGGATATGGATTTCTGAGTCATTCAGGTCATTGTCTCAAGAGAGATAAAATGAGTTTTAAGGTCATATGGTTTCTGTTGTACATGATGGCTGTCTGTACGATGACATCACTGTAAATGCTTTCAAGAAATTTTGTATGCTTATTTTAATCAAGATGTTTTTGCTCCCAAGTTTAAAGTCAGTGCAAAAATACTTACCGTTTCAGCAGTGCTGATTCCTCATGGTCACCTGTAGTCTTGATTTCTGGAATCAAGTGTTCCAGAAATATTACAGTAAGAATAATCCCTCTTTAACTACTTGCCAACATTTGTATGTAATGCTAGAGTGATATGCCCCTTTAAAGTGAACCAAAACCCAGGATAGTCCATAGTTTTGAATATCCTGCGTTTTGGTCCTTTCCCCTTTAACAAATGGCTGGCGCGGGCACGCTCCTGTTAGACGGATGCGGAGGATGCGCTGCTCTTAGACACGCCGTGGTACTGGGAAGAGGTGAGCTGGGTTCAGGTGATCTGGGTGGTTTCACACAGTGGGGCACAGCCCGATCAGGGTGCCCCCGGGGAAAGGAGAAAAACTCAGGATAGTCAAAATCCTGGGTTTTGTTCCACTTTAACGGAATAATGTAATTGTAGAGACACATTTCCCTTTATTATAGTATTACATCTGTACAGAACGAGAACTTCAAGTGTGAAACTTCAGTAACCCCCACCTTATTAAACAATTCAAATGCTTGAGAAGATATTGTACACTAACCTTATACTTACTTACCTAGGTTATAACCCCCATATTCTTCTGTTTCCCTGGCTCTGTCATGGTGTCTATAGTCTTTTACCCTGATGCTTTTCATCTACACAATCTGTCATCCTCTTCCCTTCTTCAGGGTCTCCCACCTGCTGGTAATACAGTATATTGCAGAGAGGTGAGCGATCAAGAGGAGCAGAGGATGCCTGTTTTTGTGAATGAAAGGCTTGCAGCTCATAGACTTTAAAGTAGCTATGGGAAGGACTGCATTTACTGCTGTGTGCCAAGGCTCTTCCAAACCCTTGGTCCTCAGGAGAAGGGGGGGGGGGGGTAATTATGCAGGGGTACACCCTACACTTTGAACTGCTATAGGGGTCCTTTACATCTCTCTGGTTTATCAACTTACTTGCCCCAAAGTGTTATTGGGTCCAGCATGTTGTCTGAACTGTCTTCCCTCATTATGTCAGGCTTCTTGACGATCTTTTCAAGTATCTCCCCAGGCTTCTTATGCTTCTGTCATGACCTGCCATTTTTCGGACCTCTTAGGCTTCCCGCTATCATCAGTGCTTTACCTGGAGTTCTCTTTCGTTAAGGAAGCTTTGGATTTCTCCAGCATCTCTTTTTCGGGGAAGCCTAGTCCTTATCTGAACTCTCTGGCTCCCAGGTATAGTCTCACTAATGCCATGAGGAAGAGACATTTATACTCCTGAGGAGGTATATTGTCGGTGTCCTCTAGTGTCAGGGAGATACACTGGGACATTTGGGGATGCCATATCTCCACGGTACATGTTTTTGGACTTTGAATTTACAAAAAGTGGACACTTTTTTTTTGCATTGCTGAATGGCACAAAGTAAGAAAACAAAACAAATGTTTACCCTAAAAACAGCCGTTAATGGAATAACGTTTTTCTGAAACAAAGCATCTTTATAAGTAACACCTTCTAGAGTAATAAATGTTTTTCCCAAAACTATACCCGGTACCCAGAAAGTGGGAGAAGAACATAGTGAGTGCCAGACGTGAAAAGCCAGACTGTTTTTTTTTTTTGAAGATGCAGAGCAGCGTGAGAAGTAAACATGTTACATTTTATTGTGGTAACATTTTTGAAGGCTATTGACCATAAGGAGCACAGTTGGAATTCCCAGTGGACCGCCCTGCTTTGAGATTCACTGGGCTGGGTTTACACCCCACTACTCTGTCTACCTCACCCAGAACCTGTTCCAGAAATCACTCATGCCTTTAATGTCTCCCCTCAAGCCCCCTGTGCTTGAACCCACTGTACTCCTCAACCAGGACACTCCAGCCCATGTTCTGCCCTGCAATGCTACAACCTCAGTGTCATGGCTATGGGGAACCATACTCATCTCTGCCACAGTGTTTTCTTCTACAATACTAAAGCTTTGGTAAAGCAAAACTAGGACTAAAGTCTAGGTCTACTAGACTTGGTCTAAAAGACTCCAGGTCCACATCCAAAGAGTCCATATTAAACCCTTCCCTAAGGAGCATCTTGATTTTGGATGCCCACACCCACTGGTTTTCCTGTATACTCACATTGATCTTCGATCCCATTGCACATGCCCTACTCTGCACACTTGTCACACCCGGCAGACTTGAATGTGAAGACTGGAAAGAGCAGATAGGCTGTGGCGTGAGGCAAAGCTTAGCCGCAGCTATGAAATTGAGTATATAGGCAAACCAGGAGGTTCCCCAGGGCATTTATTTGTGTTTTGGTCCACTGTACGAGTGTCCATGTCCATCCCTGCCCACGATCTGTCCCTACAATTCTATGCCATAGCTCATGGGCTACCAGTCCGTTCCACACCTCTTGAGTGCAATACAATGTCATACAATGCCATACAAGTAATTTAGGCTTTTAATGCTTTTAAGTATTTAAATCTAAAAAAACAGGGGCTCTAAAGCTCACTCTCTAATGGTGTACAGCTAGTGGTGTGCATGCGTAACATGTGGTTTGCGCAAACCCACCCTGCAAACCCTGTTGGGCAATAGGGTTTGTAGGTTGGGATTGTGCAGGTTCATGCTAGACAGGCAGACAGACAGATACCTTAGACAGACAGACAAATACAGTAGATAGACAGACAGATAGTGTGCCCTCTGTGTTTGGGTGTTGTATTACATAAGAGGGTTTTAGGGCATCTGGGGCTTGGGCGGAGAAGCCTTGGGGAAGGTCATTTGCAGCTTTCTCTCTAGTGAATTTGCATTATGAGCATCAGCTTGTGTTTAATAACTTTTTGTGTCAGGAAGGCTACACCACATTAGCAGGGGGGTTTAGACTTCATACAAGAACAAATGTTACCCAGATCCCCTCTTTATCTACAATGAAGGAGTGAAAAAAAATTCATTTGTAGCTTTGCAGCGGCTTGCAGATAATTGGTTTACATCAACATAGATGACAATTAGACAGCTGCAACATGAGTTTTTGTGTAATCCCAGCAAGCTAAGTGCTGCACCGCCAGGATTTCAATATTTGAATGGTTTTAGCAATAGAAAGTTCAGCACTTGACAGAACTGTTCGCTTCGTGGAATTGAGCTGCTGTCTGCTGTAAAAGGCCGTGAAGGTAAAAGTATAATGGGTCCTATAACCCTTACCTATGTCTCCTTTGTTTTTTTCCAAATTCTCTGTGTGGTGTATTGTGCCATATTGCCCCTAAAGATATGACAGCTAGGTCTTTAAAATATTATCTAGTGTATTTATGCATCAGGCATATTTATACATCATGCATTGTAAGGGCATGTGGCTACAAATGTTCATTCACTGGCAACCCCAGGATTCTCCCTCCACCACAGGGTTACAGGTGTCATAAACTGTAGATGGCATCTGTGCTATAGAAGGTATCCACACTTCTAAAGGCAAATGCTCATTTACAGCTAGGTGCTAAGGAAGCATTGGACAAACTTCACCAACACAAGAAAGGTCACCTGGGCAGACATCTCTCTCCCATACAATCAGAAAACTGTCTGCCTGGTGGGGTTTCCGATCAAAAGTTAATATATTGAATAACTTTTCGTATATGAATTCTAACATATTCTCCAACTCATTGGATAGCTTAGACCACAAGCTACACAATGATATCAGACCTGCCCAAATGATGGTTTCAGAAACCCCTAGAAATTGAATACATTTCTCAAGAGGTTCAGTGACATTTTTGGATTCATTCAATTCAGAATTAGATGCTAGTCCAGAAAATCATATTCCCGGTCTGGGTCAGATAACCAGGTGGTCTGTGGGGCTCCCAGACATTTTCTGGGATTTTCGGCCAAACACTTTACTCGAGCGCTGTTTGGAGGGGCCAGGCTACTCTGTGGTCCTTCCATAAAGACGGAGCCAGGTGATTTCATACTGATCTGGGGCCTTGTTGCATCACCAGGAGCATCTATCCATGTCCCATCGTGCACATCCAGAAACCTTCAACTGATTTATTGGACTTTGACCCTGCAACTAAGGATTGGAATTTTGCCGCTATAAATCTGGACTTTGTCACTATAAATCTAGACTTTAGCTCACAGATCATCCCAGCAAGTACCATTTCTTTTCACTTGTCATCTTTTATTTTGAATCTGTTTTGCTAGTGTTTTTTTTTTAATATTTTTTATCATTTAGACTGTAAAGTTCTATCTTTTTGGGATTCATACTGCACCACTTTTGTCTATTGTACAATTTTTATCTACTTTGTAATTACATTTAGTGAGGTTCCGGTGCTCTGAATTTAGAAATAAGAAGCCTACGCATTGACGTTACAGCACTCTGCTCCATCTCAGTCTCACAATGACTGTTGGTAAGACAGATTTTTTCAACCAAATTGTATAATAATAGTATTACTGTTGATACGCCAAAGATAAGTTGCATCTTGTGACAGCTTCTTCATATGTGCCGCTAACTAGATGACACCTAGCATTGTAAGTGGAGCGTGTGTGGTGTGATCTGACTTATTGACTCATGTCAGATCATGATCATCTGCAACTTACATAAGAGATCTGGGGGTAGGTGAGTAGTACACAAGGATGCATACAACTCCCATCAGCACATTGGCGGTGCGACTGGAAAACTCTTAAAGCAGTCAAAGGAGCTCTATCTAATCTATATAGCTCTATCTAATAATATATAATACATAATTGTTCTAGATGACAAGAGCAGAGGCAACTTATACGCTCTGCATTAACCGCTTCTTTACCAGAGTATTTATCCCCTCAGAAATGGACCTACATAATGTAAGAAACAACCATAAAGTTTTTAAAGTGCAACAAAACCTTGGAATTTGAATTCCCGAATTGGGATGCCCCGCTGTGGGAAACCCCCAGTACACCCACTAAAACTCACCTTTCCTCGCTCCAACGGCACTGGTGTGGATAGATGAGTTTTACAGGTGCCCTGGTTGTTTTCACACAGTGGGTTATCCCGATTCAGGATGCCCGGGGAAAAGCAAGTCTTTTAGATTTCAGGCCGGCCTCTGGTTGGTTTTGTGCCGCTTTAAAATGTTGACCCCCTCCCCCCTCTAAGTTGTTCATGCTGGTGTAATCTGTATATTTTGGGCTTTTTTTTATGAATTAAATTAGGTGTTTTAATCAGTGGCCTATGTGTCACATTCACCTTGAAAAGCACTGCACTGTGTAATCTATGTCCTGAACTTTGTAGCTAAATGCTTTCTCTCACAAAGAACTGGAAGGATCTGTGGTGTAGTATCAAAAACCACACTCACACATTCATGTGTTTGAAAAGAGATTGATTAAATGTAGTGGGTAAGTATTATTTGGGGAATTATCCATTAATGTGAAAATGGGGGTTGCTGTTCCCACTTTGGTCACTAGATGGGAGTATTAGACCATAAATAAAAAAGATAATTTTATTAAGACTATTAGAATCTTGGTGTAGCATTCCCCTTTAGTTTGAGACAGTTGGCATAAGATACATTTGCGGAACAACAGCAAACTGCTGAGATTGGTTGGGAGGTTTTTGCAGGGAAAACTACAAGCAACATTGTATCAAGCAGAGGTATTATAAGGAGAGGCCAGAGGGATAGACGGGGAGATCATCCACAACCATGCTAAGGGGAAGCCTGTGTAGCCTTGTGTAACACATCTGGTGGGGCTACTATTGAGACGAGGCCTGGGTGCAGTTGGAAGCGAGTAAGTAGACGTGGCTGTCGTGCAAGAAGCAGCGAGTTCCAGAGAGAGAGAGAGCTGAAGTCTACACAGAGAGAGTTGAGGTCCATGCAGGAAGAAACCCAGTGGGGTCCTGGAGTTGAATGTAACAGAGGAGGCGCCTCTTAGGAGTTGAGAGGATCCAAGGGGACCGACAGCCTGTGATGAAGAAGCCACTATGTCTGAGACACCGGCAAGTTGTGGCTGCCCCTGTTTTACACCCCTGGCCTGCAGTGACCATTGTGGGAGGGAGAAGTCCTTTGTTGGGAGTGGCATGGGCCTGGGTGCCTGGTGAAGACAAGTTCCATGTGTTTTACTCGCTAGCAGCAAGTCCTAGCCTGGCATACCACACAGACGGTCTCCACTACGAGTTGGTGCTCAGCTCAAAGTGAGGTGGTAGCTGCCCAAATCCTCCTCTGGTAAAAGGCCTACATTTAATTGGGGAATGTTTAGCCCCTATGCTGAAACGTTCTGACAAGCAAGAGTACCTGTGTACTTCCTTTAGGTAGGGCACAAGACTATATAATCCTTTCACTGAAATGTTCTGATAAGCAAGTATACCCATGGAACCAGACTATTTAACGGACTCACATCCACTTTGGTGTTATTAAGAATTCAGGAATATAATTTGGGGAATATCTGTTATCTTATAAAGTATAATAAATATACCTATATTTATTACACATCCTGTCCCCCTTAACATGCACAGACTAGGCGTGACCTTATCATTCCTAACATTTGACTGAGCCCCATATGCTGTAGGGCTCTTTCCTGTTCAGAGCCGGCCTGTTCCATAATGCAACCTTGAGCTTTTGATGCTCGGTCTATTTCAAATCAAACCCTGTATAGAAAATGCTGTTTTTGAACTTAAAATGGTAACAAAGTAACTTTTTGAATACAATAGTTCTTAGCTAAGAAAAAAAAAAACGAAACAGCAACTGAGCTAAAAGCTCCTAGCAGGAAGCATCTACAAAGCCAGGTACGCTATGGGCTCCATATCATCTGATCCCCGCTCAGCTCGCATCGGAATGCTCAGGAAGGCTCTTGGCTTTGTATACAGCAGAGGGAAAATGTTACATTCTATTTTCCTTGCTCTCCGGTTTCAGATAGAATATCCAGGTGTTCTCTGTCTAAGTTATTTTAAAGGAACAACATTACCACACAGCCCCTGTCTTTCTCATTATGTCTTGTTTGTCCACAGGTTTGAAGGAAAAGTGCATACATATATAACCTTTGCAACTTTGTAGCTGCTTCACAACTTAAACACTAAATAAAACAACAATAAAAAGCCACATACATATGGTAGATAGCAAGAGAAGAGGTTACATATCTATCTGCATCAAAATATTCTGGAAAGAAGAAGAATCAGGAGTGACAGGTTTGTCATTCAGGGATGCATGCGAAACAAACTTGCACTTGTAAGAAAGCTGTGGAAGAATCATCCTCTCTGTGCATGTGTTTCCCTTGCTTGCATGTCAAAATGCCTTGAATTAGCATAAGCTTGGAAAGCACGCTCGTTTGACTTCCGCAGCTCAAATGGGCCTGCCGACTGATCTACCTGACCTCATCCTACCAGACATTACTAAATTGTAGCAGTAAATAATAGTAGCAGGTCCGGATTATGAGAGGGGTGCAAGGGGCTCTAGCTCCGGGGCCTCCACCACTTGCCTTTGTGTTATGGTTTGGTCCAGTAGGCTTTTCAGTTTTTGGCCTGACGGGTCGCGGGGCCAGCAACAAAGCTATCGGCAGTAGTGGGCCCCCTGTGCCTGTGCAAGCCTTGGTTTTTGCAAACCTGCAGCCAAACAGGGCAGGACGGAGAGTCTAGAGCAGCAAAGATGCCGCCAGCAATGCTACATTGATGGGTGGGTGCAGAGCTGTCACTACACATAACCCACCAAGCACAGCCGCTGGCAGCTCAATGCAGCTCAATGCAGGGAACTGTTTTCTGCTGGACCAGCTGGGAGACTACACTACCCCCCATTCCCCCAGAATGGCAAAGCAGGAGTTCCCAAGCAATACGCACCCGCACAAGGGGGGCACAAGGGACTCGATCGGACATTCCAGTAAGTAGGCGGGTGCCAGACAACCACCAATCAGTTACTTGGCTGGACTATTATTTTAAAAGAAAGAAAATATTGCATCTGGGGTCTCCACCAGATTTTGTGCCCAGGGGCCGCCACCAAACTTTATCCAGCCCTGAATAGTAGTCATGGTAAATAGTAAAGGCCCGCTGCACTATAGTCCTGGTCTGATGATAGTAGCCCCATCTTGTGGGTCCTGTGTGTGGGAAAGGGACAATTAAGAAAAAGGATGAGTAAAGTGTAAGTTCAAATAACCAAAAACACATATATAAATTAAAAACAATGCCCTGGCAAGATAAAAGAGCATAGACTAAAGACAGTGATACCAAAGTTGCCCAGAAATACACCAACACAAAATCACAGCAAAATTCTGTCACTTAGTGGGATAGCGGCAAGTAGTGCCTCGTAGCGGCAGGCAGCGTCTGGTGAACGCCGGGCGCTGTACGCAAAACCACATTTATGAAAGCGAATCTGGTGAGCGACTCTAACAGCGTCATGTAGCGTCCAATGTATTATTACAGGCAGGGCCGGATTAAGTGTGGTGGAGGCCCCACATACAGTATTTTTTTTTCCTTTAAAATAATAGTCCAGCCAAGTACCTGATTGGTGGTTGTCTGGCACCCGCCTACTTACTGGAACGTCAGATCGAGTCCCTTGCGCCACTCTTGTGCGGTGTGTGCTGCTTGGGAACTCCTGCTTTGCCATTCTGGGTGGGGGGTGTAGTCTCCCAGCTGGTCCAGCAGAAAACAGTTCCCTGCATTGAGCTGCCAGCGGCTGTGCTTGGCGGCTTATGTGCAGTGACAGCTCTGCACGCACCCATCACTGTAGCGTTGCTGATGGTGGCTTTGCTGCTCTAGACTCTCCGTTCTGCCTTGTGGTGGCTTTGGCTTTAGGTTTGCAAAAACAAAAAAGGCTTGCCCAGGTGTGGAGGGGCCTCACTGACGACTAAAGCTTTGTTGCTGGCCCCACAGCTCATCAAACCAAAGCCTGAAAAGCCTCCTAGACCAGACCATAACCCAAAGGTTGGTGGAGGCCCCCTTTGCAGGGCAAGTGGTGGAGGCCCCGGGACTCGTGCCCCTTGCGCTCCTCTCCTAATCCGGCCCTGATTACAGGCGGCTCAGCGTATAGCGCCGGAGTTCTAGCTTCCAGAGAGCCAGTTACCTTTCGCTCAACCATACATTTCAATGGACGTTCATTTGCTTGTGTTTAAACAGCGTGTTTTTTTTTGCTCAAATCATTGTGTGACCTCTTCTGGCTGCAAACAAACACTTTTAGAAACTTTTTTTACTTTTGATATTTTTATGCTGAATTGTCATTACAGGTCTGGCACTAAACTGTTAATGTCCCAGTGTTAAAAAATTGTCATTCCATGTGTTTTCGCTTTGTTACTGGTGGATATGTGTTCAAATACAGACTTTAAACACACAGCCTCTGGCGCTCTATGCTATAGCGACCAGATTTAGAGCTCCGTCGCTCTGTGTGTGTCTCTGGTGTGAGAGTGCTGAGAGTCGGACGCACTGAGCTGGCGCTACCTTTTGCTCCCTGCAGTGCTGTACTGGTGTTAGAGCGCCCAACATCACATTCATCAATGCGGACCAGGTTACTACAGCGACTGAGGCGCTCTGTTACAGCGGACGATACCCGCTTACAGCGTCTACTAGCATCCTAAGCGCAGCCATACAGATGTTCATCTGCCAATACCTGGTGTTAGTAATGAATCAGTCTCAAAGCAAAACACCATCAAAAACAGGCCACCATATATGAGTATACTGTTATGGTCAACTAACATACTACAATGGATGCTAAACAAAAAAAAATTCAGGACATTAAAAGTTTTGGGAACTCACTTGTACTCACACTTATCCACAAGGGTTGGTGTCTCTTAGGCCCTTATTTATGAAGGAATAGCGACAGGTAGCGACTGGTGAGCGGCCGGTAATGACGGGCACCGCCACGAGAACGCCAGCTCCCCACCACAATCACACATAGAGATGAGCGAACTTTTGAAAAATTCGATTCGACTGATTCGCCGAATTTTCCGACAAAAATCGTTTCGACCCGAATAAATTCGCGACGAATCGCTATTAAAAACGGCTATTTCTGAGCCTCCTAGAGCCTCAATAGGGTTGTAAACCATTCTGCCTTGCTGTAACACGCACAGGATGCGTGCTGGGTTAGTTAAATAATACTTTGAATAAATATCACATGCAGATCAGAGGCATCGCTAATAGAATCGCAGAGCGGCACAATTGCAGAGAGTTGAAGTGGCATCACTATGAGGGGCAGAAGGAGCCCAAATATACACTGGAGTTGGCCTCAGGAGCCCAAAAATTGGATGAATCACACCCTGGAGTTGGCAGGAGTTGACAGTAGCAGCAGCAGGAGCCCAAATATACACTGGAGTTGGCTTCAGGAGCCCAAAAATTGGATGAATCACACCCTGGAGTTGGCAGAAGTTGGCAGCAGCAGCAGCAGGAGCCCAAATATACACTGGAGTTGGCTTCAGGAGCCCAAAAATTGGATGAATCACACCCTGGAGTTGGCAGAAGTTGGCAGCAGCAGCAGCAGGAGCCCAAATATACACTGGAGTTGGCCTCAGGAGCCCAAAAATTGGATGAATCACACCCTGGAGTTGGCAGGAGTTGACAGTAGCAGCAGCAGGAGCCCAAATATACACTGGAGTTGGCTTCAGGAGCCCAAAAATTGGATGAATCACACCCTGGAGTTGGCAGGAGTTGACAGTAGCAGCAGCAGGAGCCCAAATATACACTGGAGTTGGCCTCAGGAGCCCAAAAATTGGATGAATCACACCCTGGAGTTGGCAGGAGTTGACAGCAGCAGCAGCAGGAGCCCAAATATACACTGGAGTTGGCTTCAGGAGCCCAAAAATTGGATGAATCACACCCTGGAGTTGGCAGAAGTTGGCAGCAGCAGCAGCAGGAGCCCAAATATACACTGGAGTTGGCCTCAGGAGCCCAAAAATTAGATGAATCACACCCTGGAGTTGGCAGGAGTTGACAGTAGCAGCAGCAGGAGCCCAAATATACACTGGAGTTGGCTTCAGGAGCCCAAAAATTGGATGAATCACACCCTGGAGTTGGCAGAAGTTGGCAGCAGCAGCAGCAGGAGCCCAAATATACACTGGAGTTGGCCTCAGGAGCCCAAAAATTGGATGAATCACACCCTGGAGTTGGCAGGAGTTGACAGTAGCAGCAGCAGGAGCCCAAATATACACTGGAGTTGGCTTCAGGAGCCCAAAAATTGGATGAATCACACCCTGGAGTTGGCAGAAGTTGGCAGCAGCAGCAGCAGCAGGAGCCCAAATATACACTGGAGTTGGCCTCAGGAGCCCAAAAATTGGATGAATCACACCCTGGAGTTGGCAGGAGTTGACAGTAGCAGCAGCAGGAGCCCAAATATACACTGGAGTTGGCTTCAGGAGCCCAAAAATTGGATGAATCACACCCTGGAGTTGGCAGAAGTTGGCAGCAGCAGCAGCAGGAGCCCAAATATACACTGGAGTTGGCTTCAGGAGCCCAAAAATTGGATGAATCACACCCTGGAGTTGGCAGAAGTTGGCAGCAGCAGGAGCCCAAATATACACTGGAGTTGGCCTCAGGAGCCCAAAAATTGGATGAATCACACCCTGGAGTTGGCAGGAGTTGACAGTAGCAGCAGCAGGAGCCCAAACATTACTTCAAAGAGACCCTGGGGTTGGCTTCAGGAGCCCAAAAATTGGATGAATCACACCCTGGAGTTGGCAGAAGTTGGCAGCAGCAGCAGCAGGAGCCCAAACATTACTTTAAAGAGACCCTGGGGTTGGCTTCAGGAGCCCAACAATTGGATGAATCACACCCTGGAGTTGGCAGCAGCAGCAGCAGGAGCCCAAATATACACTGGAGTTGGCTTCAGGAGCCCAAAAATTGGATGAATCACACCCTGGAGTTGGCAGAAGTTGGCAGCAGCAGCAGCAGGAGCCCAAATATACACTGGAGTTGGCCTCAGGAGCCCAAAAATTGGATGAATCACACCCTGGAGTTGGCAGAAGTTGGCAGCAGCAGCAGCAGGAGCCCAAATATACACTGGAGTTGGCCTCAGGAGCCCAAAAATTGGATGAATCACACCCTGGAGTTGGCAGGAGTTGACAGTAGCAGCAGCAGGAGCCCAAATATACACTGGAGTTGGCTTCAGGAGCCCAAAAATTGGATGAATCACACCCTGGAGTTGGCAGGAGTTGACAGTAGCAGCAGCAGGAGCCCAAATATACACTGGAGTTGGCCTCAGGAGCCCAAAAATTGGATGAATCACACCCTGGAGTTGGCAGGAGTTGACAGCAGCAGCAGCAGGAGCCCAAATATACACTGGAGTTGGCTTCAGGAGCCCAAAAATTGGATGAATCACACCCTGGAGTTGGCAGAAGTTGGCAGCAGCAGCAGCAGGAGCCCAAATATACACTGGAGTTGGCCTCAGGAGCCCAAAAATTGGATGAATCACACCCTGGAGTTGGCAGGAGTTGACAGTAGCAGCAGCAGGAGCCCAAATATACACTGGAGTTGGCTTCAGGAGCCCAAAAATTGGATGAATCACACCCTGGAGTTGGCAGAAGTTGGCAGCAGCAGCAGCAGGAGCCCAAATATACACTGGAGTTGGCCTCAGGAGCCCAAAAATTGGATGAATCACACCCTGGAGTTGGCAGGAGTTGACAGTAGCAGCAGCAGGAGCCCAAATATACACTGGAGTTGGCTTCAGGAGCCCAAAAATTGGATGAATCACACCCTGGAGTTGGCAGAAGTTGGCAGCAGCAGCAGCAGCAGGAGCCCAAATATACACTGGAGTTGGCTTCAGGAGCCCAAAAATTGGATGAATCACACCCTGGAGTTGGCAGAAGTTGGCAGCAGCAGCAGCAGGAGCCCAAATATACACTGGAGTTGGCCTCAGGAGCCCAAAAATTGGATGAATCACACCCTGGAGTTGGCAGGAGTTGACAGTAGCAGCAGCAGGAGCCCAAATATACACTGGAGTTGGCTTCAGGAGCCCAAAAATTGGATGAATCACACCCTGGAGTTGGCAGGAGTTGACAGTAGCAGCAGCAGGAGCCCAAATATACACTGGAGTTGGCCTCAGGAGCCCAAAAATTGGATGAATCACACCCTGGAGTTGGCAGGAGTTGACAGCAGCAGCAGCAGCAGGAGCCCAAATATACACTGGAGTTGGCCTCAGGAGCCCAAAAATTGGATGAATCACACCCTGGAGTTGGCAGGAGTTGACAGTAGCAGCAGCAGGAGCCCAAATATACACTGGAGTTGGCTTCAGGAGCCCAAAAATTGGATGAATCACACCCTGGAGTTGGCAGAAGTTGGCAGCAGCAGCAGCAGGAGCCCAAATATACACTGGAGTTGGCTTCAGGAGCCCAAAAATTGGATGAATCACACCCTGGAGTTGGCAGAAGTTGGCAGCAGCAGCAGCAGGAGCCCAAATATACACTGGAGTTGGCCTCAGGAGCCCAAAAATTGGATGAATCACACCCTGGAGTTGGCAGGAGTTGACAGTAGCAGCAGCAGGAGCCCAAACATTACTTCAAAGAGACCCT
Source organism: Gastrophryne carolinensis (assembly GCA_027917425.1). Classification (NCBI taxonomy): domain Eukaryota; kingdom Metazoa; phylum Chordata; class Amphibia; order Anura; family Microhylidae; genus Gastrophryne; species Gastrophryne carolinensis. The sequence goes on from CM051235.1 coordinate 424,642,291, forward strand.
GGGGTTGGCTTCAGGAGCCCAAAAATTGGATGAATCACACCCTGGAGTTGGCAGAAGTTGGCAGCAGCAGCAGCAGGAGCCCAAACATTACTTTAAAGAGACCCTGGGGTTGGCTTCAGGAGCCCAACAATTGGATGAATCACACCCTGGAGTTGGCAGCAGCAGCAGCAGGAGCCCAAATATACACTGGAGTTGGCTTCAGGAGCCCAAAAATTGGATGAATCACACCCTGGAGTTGGCAGAAGTTGGCAGCAGCAGCAGCAGGAGCCCAAATATACACTGGAGTTGGCCTCAGGAGCCCAAAAATTGGATGAATCACACCCTGGAGTTGGCAGGAGTTGACAGTAGCAGCAGCAGGAGCCCAAATATACACTGGAGTTGGCTTCAGTAGCCCAAAAATTGGATGAATCACACCCTGGAGTTGGCAGAAGTTGGCAGCAGCAGCAGCAGGAGCCCAAATATACACTGGAGTTGGCCTCAGGAGCCCAAAAATTGGATGAATCACACCCTGGAGTTGGCAGGAGTTGACAGTAGCAGCAGCAGGAGCCCAAATATACACTGGAGTTGGCTTCAGGAGCCCAACAATTGGATGAATCACACCCTGGAGTTGGCAGAAGTTGGCAGCAGCAGCAGCAGGAGCCCAAATATACACTGGAGTTGGCCTCAGGAGCCCAAAAATTGGATGAATCACACCCTGGAGTTGGCAGAAGTTGGCAGCAGCAGCAGCAGGAGCCCAAATATACACTGGAGTTGGCTTCAGGAGCCCAAAAATTGGATGAATCACACCCTGGAGTTGGCAGAAGTTGGCAGCAGCAGCAGCAGGAGCCCAAATATACACTGGAGTTGGCCTCAGGAGCCCAAAAATTGGATGAATCACACCCTGGAGTTGGCAGGAGTTGACAGCAGCAGCAGCAGGAGCCCAAATATACACTGGAGTTGGCTTCAGGAGCCCAAAAATTGGATGAATCACACCCTGGAGTTGGCAGAAGTTGGCAGCAGCAGCAGCAGGAGCCCAAATATACACTGGAGTTGGCCTCAGGAGCCCAAAAATTGGATGAATCACACCCTGGAGTTGGCAGAAGTTGGCAGCAGCAGCAGGAGCCCAAATATACACTGGAGTTGGCCTCAGGAGCCCAAAAATTGGATGAATCACACCCTGGAGTTGGCAGGAGTTGACAGTAGCAGCAGCAGGAGCCCAAATATACACTGGAGTTGGCTTCAGGAGCCCAAAAATTGGATGAATCACACCCTGGAGTTGGCAGAAGTTGGCAGCAGCAGCAGCAGGAGCCCAAATATACACTGGAGTTGGCTTCAGGAGCCCAAAAATTGGATGAATCACACCCTGGAGTTGGCAGGAGTTGACAGTAGCAGCAGCAGGAGCCTAAAAAATGGCCTAAAGACATAAATATGTTTTGCACCATTTGGAAAGTGTAAAACGTTGCACCATGCTGAATCTAGTCGCATGCATCAGGCATTGGTGGGTGGAAATCCTGGCTGATCCATCCCTGATTCATTTTGACAAAGGTGAGTCTCTCCACATTTTTAGTTGACAGACGAGTTCTCCTCGCCGTAACTATGGCCCCCGCCGCACTAAACACCCGCTCAGATGGCACGCTACTTGCCGGGCAGGACAGCTTTTCCAGGGCAAACTCTGCTAGTTGCGGCCACAAATCAAGTTTGGCTGCCCAGAAGTCCAGCGGATCCTCAAGGTGTGTTGGCATGGTCATGTCAAAGTATGACATGACCTGCTGGTTCAGGTCCTGCTCCAGGTCTTCCTGCTGCTCATGAGTAGCCTCACTATGCGGGTGTAGAAAGCTACTCATTAGCGACTGAAGACTGAGGCTGCTGCTGCTGATGGAGCTTCTGCTGCTGCTGCTGCCAACCCCCCCAGCGGCCATGGCAGTGGAAGGTGAGCGCAGAGGTCCCCTCGAGTCAGACCTGCGAGAGTATGGACCATGGCGCAGATAGGCATCGGCCAACTGCCTACGTAGAATGTCTTTGTAGTAGTTGAGTTTGTCCTCCCTCTCGATGGGTTTAAAAAATGCCCCCATTTTGTGCCGGAAGCGAGGGTCCAATAAGGTGGACAGCCAGAAGTCATCCCGCCGACAGATGGAAACAATTCTGGGGTCACTACGCAAGCACGTGAGCATGCTTCGTGCCATTTGTGCAAGTGACTCGGATGGACTACCTGTCTCCATCTCCACTGCATACTGCCACGGTGTGCCCGGGTCCTCTGTCTCGCCTTCCTCAAAAACCTCTAGCTCCTCTGGCTGCTCCTGCTCCTCCTCTCCTGTCCGCTGACTAGATAAACCAGCCATTTCGCCAAGCCTAAACTGTGTTTCGCTGGGCAACTCCTCCTCCTCCTCTTCCTCCTCCTCCAGTTCAGCTCCAGCGGGGTTCATGTGGCCGTAAGATGTAAACGCCATGTCTCCAGTGCCCTGACCAGCCATGGTTTCCAACATGTGCTGTAGTACATGAAGCAGTGGAATCACGTCGTTCATCCCGTAATCCTGCCGACTGACAAATAAAGTGGCATCCTCAAAGGGCCTGAGCAAACGGCAGGTGTCACGTATGAGCTGCCACTGGTTGACATTGAAGTTACACAGGGGAGTCCCCCTATCTGCTTGGATCATCAGGAAATCCGTGATGGCTTTTCTCTGTTCATATAATCGGTCCAACATGTGAAGGGTGGAATTCCAACGGGTGGAAACATCGCAAATCAGACTATGTTGGGGGATACCATTCTGACGCTGTAGCTCAAGAAGGGTGTGTTTGGCGGTGTAGGAGTGGCTGAAGTGCATGCAAAGTTTCCTTGAAGTTGTTAGGATGTCTTGCAGATGGGGGGAACACTTCAGAAACCGCTTGACAACCAGATTGAAGACGTGAGCCATGCAGGGGGCATGGGTCAGGCTTCCTTGGCGCAGCGCAGACAAAATGTTCTTCCCATTGTCGGTAACCATGATTCCCATTTTAAGTTTTCTCGGAGTAAGCCATGTTTGGATTTCCTGATGAATACATTTAAGCAGTTCCTCCCCTGTGTGACTCCGTTCGCCAAGACAAACCATGTGAAGCACTGCGTGACACCTCCGTGCCCTGCACACATGGTAGACTGGAGGGGCACTGAGACTTGAGCCTACAGTGGAGGGTGAGGAGATGGCGGAGGATGAGGAGGCCGAGTCGCACGGTGTCACAGGCCCAATGGGCAGAGAGCGCGGAGGCCGAAGCGGCGTGACCTGTCCAAGTTGCTGCTGCAAAGGGACCACATTCACCCAGTGGGCCGTAAACGACATGTACTGCCCCTGACCGTAGTTACAGCTCCAGATGTCGGCGCTGCCATGTATTTTGCTACACACCGACAGGCTCAAGGACTGGCCCACCTTCTGTTCAACAAAAGTGTGCAGCGCTGGTACTGCCTTCTTGGCAAAGAAATGACGGCTTGGGACTCTCCACCTCGGCTCGGCACAAGCCATCAGTTCTCTGAAAGGTGCAGATTCCACCACCTGAAAAGGGAGCGACTGCAGCACCAGCAACTTGGACAGGAGCACATTCAGCTTCTGCGCCGTAGGATGAGTGGGCGCATACTGCTGTCTCTTGGACATGGCTTCGCTGATGGATTGCTGGTGGGATGCATGACTTGGAGGAGGAGGAGGAGGAGCAGGAGCGACAGAGGATGGGTATGACGCACAGCTGCCTTCGGCTGAGGTGCTGGAGCCTTGGCTGGCAGAAATTGGGAGCTCACTTGGTGAGGAAGCAGACTGGACCACCCCTTGGGAGCCTCGGTTCTCCCAGGTCGTTTTATGGTGACGCATCATATGTTGACGCAGGGCCGTGGTGCCAACATTTGGACCCTGGCCACGCTTCACCTTTTGCCTACATATCTTGCATGTGGCCATGTTACCCTCCTGCGGATGCCTCAGGAAAAACTGCCACACTGCCGAGTAGCTACTTTTCCCACCCCCTGGCCTCACTGATTCACTGCTACTGTTGCCAACTCCAGGAACCCCTGCTCCACTACCTCCCGATAAGGTAGACTGCCGCACAGCAGGTGCTCTACCCCGGCCCCGGCCCCGGCCGGCTCCAGCCTTTGGAATTGTGCCCCCATGCTGACTGCTACCACCTTGCTGCCTCAGCTGCTGACTCCGGGGCAACCTGCGCCCCTCTTCTCCTGATGATGACGATGAAGCCCCTTCATCACCCGGCTCCCAAGTGCGATCGGCTTCATCGTCATCATCATCATCATCATCACCGAGTTGTGGCTGTACGTCACTGATGTTCGTGGATTCGTCAACAGTGTCTGGCGCAGGAGCTGGAACGCTCGCAGCACCCACGACACTGTCCACATCACTATTTGTCTGCCTAGCTAAAGAAGCCACCTCCATTTCTTGGCTGGGCAGTAGCTGCTGACTGTCCTCCTGTATCTGATCGTCCTCCTCACTAAAGAGTGGAGCTGAACCCAAAGCATAGGATACGTCGCTGGGGGAGGGAACGGCGTAGGACAGAGGCAATGGGAGGACAGGGACTGCTCTCGGGGCATGCCAACTCAGGGTTGTGTCAGAGGAACCTACCGACCCTAGACTGGGGGTCTCAGATGTAAGTTGTGATGATGTTGTTGATGAGCGCGTCAGCCAATCTACCACGGCAGATGCGTTACTGGTGGAGACCCGACCGCTAGCAGATACTGGCAGATTAGGTCTCTCAGCGTGACTCCTGCTGCTACTGGCCCCCAGTCTGATGCGAGCTCTGCCTGCGGAATCTTGGCCTCTGCCACTCCTCTTTTCACTTCCAGGCACTTGTCTGCCCGACATAGTCTAACTGGCGTGGTAGTAGGTGATATTTAAAAAAACCCCGGGCAGCGGTGGGTCTATATGAAACAGAATATAATGCACACCAAAAGTGAGCAGTAACACTCAGCCTCCAACAGGCCTGCTTAGTGTAAATAAGAGAGCTGCTTAGTGTAAATAAAGAGGGGTATGCTATGTTACAGAATGGGATGCCTCAACAGAAGTGCACCTGGCAGGCAGCAGTAAGCCTATGCCCAGCAAAAGTGTCTTATAATATAAATATAATAAGAGCAAATGCTTATATGGTCTTAAACAGAGGCTGCTTTAGTCACAGAATGGGATGCCCTGGGCAGGAATGGACCTGGCAGGGTCCAGTAGTGCTTTGCCCAGCAAAAGTGTCTTTATCAGGCCTAATTTCAAATATGATAAGAGCAAATGCTTATATGGTCTTAAACAGAGGCTGCTTTAGTCACAGAATGGGATGCCCTGGGCAGGAATGGACCTGGCAGGGTACAGTAGTGCTTTGCCCAGCAAAAGTGTCTTTATCAGGCCTAATTTCAAATATGATAAGAGCAAATGCTTATATGGTCTTAAACAGAGGCTGCTTTAGTCACAGAATGGGATGCCCCAACAGGAATCGACCTGGCAGGGTCCAGTAGTGCTTTGCCCAGCAAAAGTGTCTTTATCAGGCCTAATTTCAAATATGATAAGAGCAAATGCTTATATGGTCTTAAACAGAGGCTGCTTTAGTCACAGAATGGGATGCCCTGGGCAGGAATGGACCTGGCAGGGTACAGTAGTGCTTTGCCCAGCAAAAGTGTGTTTATCAGGCTAATTTCAAATATGATAAGAGCAAATGCTTATATGGTCTTAAACAGAGGCTGCTTTAGTCACAGAATGGGATGCCCTGGGCAGGAATGGACCTGGCAGGGTACAGTAGTGCTTTGCCCAGCAAAAGTGTCTTTATCAGGCTAATTTCAAATATGATAAGAGCAAATGCTTATATGGTCTTAAACAGAGGCTGCTGTAGTCACAGAATGGGATGCCCTGGGCAGGAATGGACCTGGCAGGGTCCAGTAGTGCTTTGCCCAGCAAAAGTGTCTTTATCAGGCCTAATTTCAAATATGATAAGAGCAAATGCTTATATGGTCTTAAACAGAGGCTGCTTTAGTCACAGAATGGGATGCCCTGGGCAGGAATGGACCTGGCAGGGTACAGTAGTGCTTTGCCCAGCAAAAGTGTCTTTATCAGGCTAATTTCAAATATGATAAGAGCAAATGCTTATATGGTCTTAAACAGAGGCTGCTTTAGTCACAGAATGGGATGCCCTGGGCAGGAATGGACCTGGCAGGGTCCAGTAGTGCTTTGCCCAGCAAAAGTGTCTTTATCAGGCTAATTTCAAATATGATAAGAGCAAATGCTTATATGGTCTTAAACAGAGGCTGCTTTAGTCACAGAATGGGATGCCCTGGGCAGGAATGGACCTGGCAGGGTCCAGTAGTGCTTTGCCCAGCAAAAGTGTCTTTATCAGGCCTAATTTCAAATATGATAAGTGAAAATGGTTATACGGTCTTAAACAGAGGCTGCTGTAGTCACAGAATGGGATGCCCTGGGCAGGAATGGACCTGGCAGGGTCCAGTAGTGCTTTGCCCAGCAAAAGTGTCTTTATCAGGCTAATTTCAAATATGATAAGAGCAAATGCTTATATGGTCTTAAACAGAGGCTGCTGTAGTCACAGAATGGGATGCCCTGGGCAGGAATGGACCTGGCAGGGTACAGTAGTGCTTTGCCCAGCAAAAGTGTCTTTATCAGGCCTAATTTCAAATATGATAAGAGCAAATGCTTATATGGTCTTAAACAGAGGCTGCTTTAGTCACAGAATGGGATGCCCTGGGCAGGAATGGACCTGGCAGGGTCCAGTAGTGCTTTGCCCAGCAAAAGTGTCTTTATCAGGCTAATTTCAAATATGATAAGAGCAAATGCTTATATGGTCTTAAACAGAGGCTGCTGTAGTCACAGAATGGGATGCCCTGGGCAGGAATGGACCTGGCAGGGTCCAGTAGTGCTTTGCCCAGCAAAAGTGTCTTTATCAGGCTAATTTCAAATATGATAAGAGCAAATGCTTATATGGTCTTAAACAGAGGCTGCTTTAGTCACAGAATGGGATGCCTCACAGCAGACTTAAGATCAGTTCAGTATATATGCACAGTTAGTTACTATAAGCAGCCTGAAAACGCTAACAAAGGCTGGATGAAAAAAAAAAAATCTCCCTGTCAGCCAGCTCCGTTTTTCCTACCTTTCCCTGGCTTTCTGTCTGTCTCCTGTCTATCTCCTGTCTGTCTCCTGCCTGTCTCCAGCCTGTCCCTGTCTGTCCCTGTCTGTCCCTGCCTAACTGTCTGTCCCTCAGCTACACAGCGTTCTGTCTCTCACGAATGCAATAGAGAAATGAGGAAAAGCAAGATGGCCGCCGTTAAATACCGCTGTGTGACGTCACCGGGCTTGCTGGCTGCTGATAGGCTGCATGTGACTGCCCCAGCTTGCACTGGCGCGGGATAGATGTCCAGACATGTCCCGTCCGCCATCTTAGAATGCCTGTAAATGTAAATGAATGGATGTTAAAGGAAAACTTCGAGTGATCGAATCGCGGGGAAATTCGGATTCGATCCGAATCGAATTTTTCCTGAAATTCGGATCGAATCCGGGTTCGTCCGGATCGATTCGCTCATCCCTAATCACACATTTATCAAGCCGATCCTGCTTAGCGACTGAGATAGCGCCAGATAGCGACTCATTCATCATTATTCCAGCCTCAGCCCACAGCGCCAGCGTCCGACCTTGAACAGCGACAGGTATGACCTCTCGCTACCTGGCGCGCTCCAATGCATTTCAATGGAACAATCTTTAAATATTCATAATTAATTGTTATTAATGTTTTTTTTTTTTTTTTTTTTAAATGTGAAAAATTCTGTGACCACTTCTGCCATGTTAGTTAATTTTTTTTAGGTTAAAAAAAAAAAAAATGTGCAGAATTGATATTACAGGTCTGATATTATTGTATTCATATTACAAAATGTTTTGAAAAACTTTTTTTTTTTTTTTCCAAAAATATGGTTGTTTGGGGGTTGCTGTTCAAGGTCGCTCGCTGGCGCTGTGGGGTGAGGCTGGAATAATGATGAATGATTCGCTATCTGGCGCTCTGTCAGTCGCTAAGCAGGATCGGCTTGATAAATGTGTGATTGCGGAGGGGAGCCGGCGTTCTCGTGGCGGTGACCGTCATTACCGTTCGCTCACCATTCGCTACCTGGCGCTATCCCTTGTTAAATAAGGGCCTTTGTTTTTTCTGTTGTTAGATCCAGTGCTGGCTCCTTGGCCAGATTAAGTGCACACTGGATACAATGGAGCATACATCCGGTTTAACTGGCAGTTGGGGTATATCACAAAATCATTCACTGTTTGAAGCTGTTCAGTTTATGTGCTGTTTGGATGAAGGTGGGAAACTAATAAAGGGATTCTTAAGGCAAAAATTAAAGTAACTAAAAAACAAATTAGCTAAAACAGCAGCTTGCCTTGCCAAATGTTCCCCCAGCACTGTCAATCCTCTCAAATCAACATTATGAATGAGGGAATCCCCTTCCTCATCTTCGGCTCTGGCCACAATGCAGGCCATAAATCATCTTCCAGGTCCCATAAAGGAGCCACACACCTCCCCCACCTCTGGCTTGAAAGAGCTGCCATTAGGCCCAGTTAACCCCTCCCTCCCCTTACCCAGCCTCCTTTGGAAGTATATGGAAGCACTTTGGGCTGAGCGCATGTGTTTGGGTGTGCATGCACGTGTTTGGCATTGCAGGGTGGCATGCATATGTTTGGGAGTGCGGGGGTACGTGCATGTGTTTGGGAGAGCGGGTCTAGGCGTCCAGTGTTGCCAAGAAAAGGGAGAGAGGGAGGAAGCACAGCCAGGATGTCTGAAGCAGGATCTGGGGCTCTTAGAGACCCTGCCTATTATTCTTCTTATTATGCAGCATCACAGCTCCAAGGACCACACACACTTTCTTCAGCAAAGAAATCATATGGTGAAACTGTAAACCTCAATATCTCGGCTATTTCCTTTTCAACAGAAAACACTTTAGGACACTGCCAAACCTAGCCTGATGCAATGAATTAGCAATTGACTTTGCCTTAAATATCACTTCAAGCTTTTTTTTTTTTTTTTTAAAGCTGGCCCCCATTCTCCCAGGGATTATTTTTAACGGTCATCAGGCATAGGACTTGGTAACCCAGGATCCAGGTAGGTGGCTTGCTCACCAGAAACAAAGGGGGGGTGGCAGCCGCTCAGACCATTTTATAACTAACCTGGGAGGTGCACGTTAGCAGGGCAATTAGGATACAAAAGTCTTAAAGGAGCCATAGCACTCAACCCTGTTAGCTTGCAGGCCAGCCTATAATCTGTCTCTAAACTTGGTTAAAAACAGAGGACTCGGTCACACACATCTGCAGAAGTATGCTTAAGCTGCACCACTACGCTAAAGTGCCTCTGTGGGGTGCAGTCCTAACTCTAATCTCTGAGAGCCCATTGGGGCATACAAAGCAATAGATAAATTGGGAGCAGGCTTACCTGAGGTTGCCCTAAACCTCCCAAGTGCAAGCCATGGGGTGGAAGGGTCAAAGACCTTGCAATACAGCCTAGACCCCACACACCATGTGCTTGCACAAATTCAAAAGAAACAAAGGGGGGGGTGGCAGCCGCTCAGACCATTTTATAACTAACCTGGGAGGTGCACGTTAGCAGGGCAATTAGGATACAAAAGTCTTAAAGGAGCCACAGCACTCAACCCTGTTAGCTTGCAGGCCAACCTACAATCTGTCTCTAAACCTGGTTTAAAACAGAGGACTCGGTCACACACATCTGGTGGTTTGCTCACCCTCTTGCCCTTTAAACTGGTATAGTGTTGTCAAATACCTCTATACCAGTTCTACGCAGATTGTCACAGGTGGCTGGACAATAGGTTCCACGCCCATTTTTACCTGAATACCTCTGTGTATGCCCTCACCTAGCCAAAGGAAAGTTCTGAAACTGTCACCCATCATTAGAGATGAGCAAACTCGAACCCAAAGTTGGATTTTGTACTGAACTTTGCGTGTTCAGGTTCCCAAACCCGACCACAGACTTCAGTCAGAAGTTCCTCTTTGAGTTTGGCATCCAGCCCAACACAGGTCAGCTTGAGATGCTGCTTTTGCTGCTGCTGCCACCGCCCGCCTCTCCGCTGAAAGAAAGGTATTGCGGCTCAGGTAAGTTACAGAAGCACTTCAGCTGCACACTCTGCAGCCCTCCCCCACTCCCACAGCCACTCTGAACTGTTAACAGTTTGGTCAAACTTGCCAGACCTGAACTTTGGGGGGCTTCACCCATCTCTGCTCATCATCCTTGGAGCCCAATGCATTGCACATCAAATATGCAAGACCAAGATTCCAGTATGGGACAAATGCTGAAGAACACTGAGTAACTTTTTATTTCCTTTTTTAGGGAGGATGGTTGTTAAAAATTAGTATAGGTCCTCTTTGACCAGAACAGTAACACTTTTTAGAATGGTTCCTGGTGCAGAAATGTGAAGTAACTCTTCTTTTTGGTCAGTAAGCCTATATTATTCCCTTCTGCTTTAAGAGGGACTCTTAGGAGTATTTAGATTGTATATGGTACATCTTCCCAAAACTTGCTAGCTGTCCCTAAAATGGCCTTCTACTAGTGATAAGCGAATCTTTAGATTCATTTCAGGTTTCATCTGGGTGAAGCTACCAGAAGCTTTTTTTTCAAATTTCATCTAGGATATTTGTTCTCAAATGTATCCGAAAAAAATCTCAGAAGTTTCTGACTAGTTTCCATTCAAATGTAAGAAAATTCCGACCAAATTTAGTTTTCTGCCAAATTGATTTACTTATTGCTGCTTGCTACCCCAGTGGAATGCTAGTTAGAGGCTTCTTTATGCAAATTGAGGACCCTCCAGCTATAAATGCAAGACTGATGACGGTTTAAGTTGTTGGGTTTTAGCGGCTACATATGCTTTTGAGTTCATTCGGGATTCAGTAATGACTTGCAGAGAGCACAAACTTACGGCCATCAATCATGAATGACCCTTTATCTGTCTGACTACATTAAAGTGCTGAAAGCCGATTGGCTGCCGTACGTTAACAGCTCATATAGACTTTCATTTGTTCAATGTCAGATGAAATATACAATTACTTATTTATTGACATTACTCGTGTAGATAGTGCTGACACATTTCTTACAGAGCACATACAAGTATTTATATTAGTCCTTGTGTAACAAAAGAGCTTGCAATCTAATGTATTGTAACATTCTACCCGCATGACATTCTGACTTCACTGTGTTCCCAAGTATTGTGTAGACGGCTACAAAGGACTGTTTTCTTTTAAAATAATTTGGAGACAGAGATAAGGCAGATTTATTTGGTCTCTTCGGGCATGCTGCTTGGAAAGTTACAGTAACAGTGGAGACTAGGTACATGTGCAATGCATTACATTTTCAGATGTGCAAATTGATCCCAAATGATCCCCTGGAACGCTTCGCACATCATTTTGCCTTTTCACAAATGAACAGAAAGTTTAGAAAGGTTTTGCCTAAATATAGCTCAGCACGGGTCATTTATTTAGTTCCTGTATTTATATAGTGCCCGTGTATTCTGTAACACCTTACAGATAGGAATCTCCCTGCAGTTACATCTGGGTATTGTGGAGACTGACCCCCCCCCCCCCACACTATATTGTTGATTTGCTAGTGATGAGCCTATGCTTTGAGTCTTTGCCACATCATTTCCAATTACTGCTCATTCAGTTTATTTTGAGTAACAATGAATGGAGGCAATAATTGGGTCCAGCTATTCTCCCCACTCCCCGTAGAAGCTACCACCAGGCATAGGGGTGTCCTTCCTCGTTCGGCACTGGATGCACCTCTTTGCACCTTGGTCTCAGCAATGTGCTATGAGTTACAAAGCATCTTTGGTGCAAGAGCCTGCAGTAGTTCTGTGCAGTTGGTTGAAGCATGATGTAGCCATAAGGGTAAGGGAGGGTTAGGACATTCAGAATACTGCTGTGAATGAGAGATATCTAACAGGCAGACATATTGTACCTACATGATGTTATGCAGGTACATTTTAAAATTCAAAATGGGTCATTAATCTACTCCAAAATTGTTAAACATCCAGAGACATTATCTATAGTAAATCAGTGAGGAATAAATTGGTGTTAGTGTCCTAAAAGCTTTGACCATAGCTGTTTCATTTTTTTCCAAGGGAAAATAAGTAAGAGCACCGCCTTTTCTTAATAAACAGGTCATATATACGCATTCATGTACCATAACTTAGGGTTGTCGAGCAGAGTCACAGCAGCTAAAATATATTTATATAAAGCAATTTAGAATTATCTAAAATATGCTATATCACATTTATAGTATTGAATATCAATACACCAGAGACGCCTTGAGCTGATAAGGATAACACACACGTTTACATGATACTTAGTCAATGTGTTGATTTCTGAATTGTTTATACATGATCTTTATCGGGGCTCCTTGGAACACATTCTTTCCCTGAAAGCTTGAGAAACACACTGAGGATGTAAAGCAGGTTATGGTTGAAGGAACGATGCACATTCCAAAATTTCACAAGAGAGATATGTGGATATTATTATCCCTTTCCTTATTTATCCATTTATACTGTAAAAATATGGTATACTAGCCATCTGGAACCTTCCTCCATTTCTTATAATTTGGGGGTATATGAAAACAGCAAGCAAAATTTGCTCCATTGGCAACCATTTCTGGTAAATATATTTGCCTGTGTGTATTTTGCATACGTGTTCTGATGGGGGGTCCTGCTTCAAATAGTTGTAAAATCATTTATCTCTCATGCAGTGTCAGACTGGGTTTTCTTGTGCCCACCAACAGAAGTGACTTCTGGGCAGGCAACCCTACAGTTAAAGGCAAATATTACCTGATTGTTTTTAGGGCTTATGTATAGTGATGGGCGAACCTGAACCACAAAGTTTAGGTTTGCACCGAATTTCGCGAGTTTGGGTCCCTTAACCCAAATTTTATTTTTATATATTTTTGGGTCATTTTTAGTGCATTATTCAGGAACATCAACCACTGTCTCAGCAAAGGGAGCATGTGGAGGCTGTGTTGTACAAGGTTACACACACAGTTAATACATTTGCACTTTCCATTCACATTGACCACAGTAGTGGGTGGTGCCAAAGCCAAAGCTCTGCTCTTAGTAGACCATGGATGATGGTAATGTCACAGGGAGTTACATGGATCAAGCTTACTTCGAGGGTAAGGATAACCCACTGGAGCCTTGGGGAATGGATACATTACTTAAATGTGGTATCAAACAGACAAGAAACACATGACATTATATCAGGTTTTTAAACTAATACAATACAACAGGAGCATACATACCATAGAGATAGCTGCTCTCAGGTTTGGGATGTGTAGAAGAGGGCCCGATGCAAGCTGACTTCCAATGACTTGCAACACGTTTGGAATGCCTGGTGTGGTCCATTTCTTGTCTGTGGTGCAAATATGCAGTTTTAGCAAGCTGTTTGCAGGGAGCACAGGACAGAAATTAGATTGCATTACATTGTTTCCTACCAATGCGCTATGTATGGCATGCTGAGGGAAGCAAGAAGCTGGTATCTTACTTTTGTTCTGACCCTGGAGCTCCCTGCAGACACTGTCACTGCATACTGCAATGGCACTCTGGACAAGAAAATGGACACTATGACTTTTTCTATGGGACCATGTAAAGCTTGTCTACAGCACTAATGCACCTGAAAACATTAGTTTAGTAACATAAGTAAGTAAACGGAACAGGACTTTTTCTTTAATTTTTGGGTAAACTAACCAGAGGGATCTCAGTGTGCTTGCACATTACTTATACAGAAGCAAGACGCACATTCCCAGATCCAACAGTCTTCAGTAAAGAGAGTATAAGGCTCACGAGTTAGCAGGTAGATAATGCCCAATCTCCACCGCTACCTTCACCTTTAGACAAGCCCTGGTTTGCCAGGATGCAAGCAGACCTGGTTGCCCCAAGTTCTTACAGGCACTAACATTATCGACTGAGGGCTGCCTGCAGGTGGGTGAACATAAACTAATGTTCATGGAAACTAAGACTAGGAAGGGTCCAATGGGTGTCAAAGCAGAGGGATAACTGCAGGCAAGGTCAGAGGGAAGGCTGAAGGTCAAAACCGTGGCAGGAACGAGGTACCGAAGTGAGCAGACAGAAGCAAGGTCAACAGTGCATACATGTGCCAAGATGCCTGGGATGCAAGCAGAAGAGGAGAGGCGCAACGTCGCTCAAGCCGGCGTCTGAGACTGCCATGTCGGCTGAGCAACGGTCATCTCAGCGCACCGTCCGAGCATGGCGAGGTAAGTGGATGGTCATGACACATAGATGTGTGGAAGCCTGCAGGACAAGCTACCTGCAGAAAAAATGAGAAGCAGGTCTGTAAGCACCAGGGTAGCCAGAGTAGAAGTAATAAAAACCTGATGCCCCTAGCTGAGCATCCTGCAGCCAGAAGCAGCAGGTGAGAGGTCTTAGCCAGACAGCTCTGCAGGACACTCACTTGTGACCACTGGAACAGCAACTGGCAGTAAAGAGCCACCTGCAGTATGTGTGGAGCTACCTGGCTGTGGCACTAAAAAGTCACTAAAAGAATTCCTAAAGATGAAGCTAGGAACTACAGAATCTGTAAGCTAAAATCAACAGACCTGATGGATTTTCTGCAAAGGCAGTAAGGTGAGTACCAATTTAATTAACTTAATGCCTGCAGATGCCCTAATAAAAAACCCCACAAATGTTTTAAGATTAACCTTTAAAATGAGGAAATTGTGTCTGATCTGACATGATTTTAATAGGAACATAGGACATTTTGTTCAAAATGGTCAGTAATTTACGGTAAATAGCGCTCCCAACAGTAACAGGTTCCCTTTAAGGCAAAAATCAATATATTGGGCTGCATTATAACTAGACAGGAAATCATCATTAGAGGAGCAGACAAACTTTAAGGCTCGGAAGAATGCAATGACCAGCTTGGGAATTAGTTGAGCGTTTAACTAATTGTTTTCATATTTTTGGATCATTTTCCCGGCTGGTTCATGTAAAACACATGGTTTGATTTAGTGATGCAGAACCAGTTCACATCCATAATTTCTATCCCGATAATGGGATAAATATTGTTCAGATTTTTACCTGCTACTTTTCTGTGATTCAGAGCTATTTATCTTGAAGATTTATTGCCATCTGCTTCAAGGGACGTATGCCTAAAAGATTACTTTAAATCAAGTACAACATACAGGAGGAATGTGATGACCCTGCCTAGAGACAAGACAGATGAATGTTGTAACAAACATCTAGCAAAGTCAGCCAACTAAAGTGTCGCCAAATCATTGAATAAACTCTAATTGATCACCAAAGTTTTTGCCATACAGTCTCTAATCCACATACTTTTGATTAAAGCTCTAGGGCCGATGAAGCAGAGCAGATGGAGGTGTCCCAGAGGCTGGTGCCAGAGCAGCCATTGTGATAAGACAAGGCAGAGGTGGTTAAAGCCTTGGCACTGGACATGGTACTGGATGTGGTTGAGAATGTGGCTACAGAACCTGGCACTGAACCTTGCTTCTATTGCAGCAGTGTTGCAGCGGCTGACTTATACAGTATGCTGGCCAGCAGTGACTGTAAATGTGAGGCCAGCTAAAAAGGCTTTAGATTGGCAACATCACCACAAATGGTGGTGATGGTCACAGAGACCTGAGAACTTGTGGAGGAGCTGGGAACTCAGACGAAAGCTGGGGGTGATGATCCTGGAGATTGAAGGAGGCATGCAGGAACAAGAGTCAAAGTTGAAGGCTGGCACTAAGGATCCTAGACACTGGAGTAACCGCAGTCACAAGTGGAGGCTGGTAGTGAGGACCCTGTAGACTAGCGGGGACTCAGTCAGCAAAAGTGGAGATCAACAAGATAACAGGCAGCAGTGTTTCCACTGCATTTTGTACCACACTTAGCTTCTCTTGGAGCAGTGGCCATGGGACAATGGCGGCGGCATACCCTGCCCACCAGTGGCTGTAGTTTGAAGCTAGCAGACGGCTTTAGACCCAGGTGGAGGTTGGTAGTGAGGACCCTGTAGATCAAAGGAGGTGTAGAAGAACTTGAGACCAAGGCATAGGCTGACATTGAGGATGCTGAAGACCAATATAGGATGCCCCATCAGTAAAAAAACAAATGGATGTCTAGAATTGGTCAAAATCTGCCTGGTGGCATCTGCACCTACAGTAGTTTAGTCTTCTGATATGCGTCTGTGTTCTCCACTCAACATAAAGTTCACCAGGTATATGTGTGCATGGTGCTGTGCATGCGATGAACCGAGACACCTGCAGTAACCTGGAAAGTATAAGAAGCAAAGAGGGTGTGGAACTGCTGAGTTATTGACCAATTTCAATTTTCAATTTTCAATTTTCAATTTTCATTCTTGATTGGATTTCATCGATTTTGTGTGAGGGCTGCACTAAGATGGTCATAAAAGCTAAAACAAGAAGGTTGATTTGGCATTTTGTCTCTGTGCTACAGTGACAACTGTAGATTTTTTGGGCTGCATTATAGCCATTCACTAAAGCATTGCAGGAACAGAACATGAGCTGAGGTCTTTGCTGGGGGTTACATTTAATCCTGGTGTCTGGGCATGGGTTGAGGGAAAAACTTGCAAGATGAGGAGTGGAGGGGGATGTGACTAGGGAAATTATTCATCAAGGGATAGTGGCAGGTAGTGCCTCGTAGCGGCAGGCAGCGTCTGGTGAGCGCTGGGCGCTGTACGCAATATCACATTTATGAAAGCGAATCTGGTGAGCACCTTTAACGATTCATCATTAGAGGCGGCTCAGCGTATAGCGCTGGCGCTCTAGCTTCCAGAGCGCCAGGTATTACCTGTCGCTACCTGTCGCTCTCCCATACATTTCAATGAACGTTTGATTTCTTCTGTTTAAACAGGGTTCTTTGTTTTTTAATATATATTTTTTTTTTCTCTCAAACAATTGTGTCACCTCTCCTGGCCTAGATATTTTTATGCAGAATTAATTAGGAATTGGTAAGCACACTCAGATGAGTCAATTGTTTGGTCTATTTATAAATGGGTGCATTCATATATCAAAAAAAGAGGGAAAAATCCCTCATATCACCATAAGGAACCAAATATAGATGCACACCTGATACTATAATTTGTGATGCAAAAAGTAACAAATTTATTGGAGTACAGTGTATGAGTCACACAGAAAAAATACTATTTACAAATATAGGGTTATGGTACATGGGGCAAGGGAGACACTTATATTGACCAAGACACTATATACAATATATACAAGCTCTTATATTGCAGGGAAATTCAGAACACTGTTTGTAGTAGTAGTTCATATAGTTCTGTAGAGAACACAGTATTCTGCTATGGTACTGCCAAAAGTCTTTATGAAGTGTAGCAATATTAGAGTTACAAGTGTTGTGATACCTGAATAAATGTGCAGGAGGCACTTGTCAGTAAGCGCTGCCTGTTGTTCAGTAAGAAGTCCGTCAATAAGAAGTCCATGCAGGGTTAATGAAGTCTGCGAATGTTCAGCACTGCCACTTGTTTTTGCTGTAGTTGTTTTTATCTTGCTAACACGTGTTTCGGTTTGCTCAGAAACCTTCGTCAGAGCTGGTGCATCATAGCAGGTGCCGAGGTGCTGCAATGTCGAGTGCGGTGCCTGAATTGTCATTACATGTCTGGCACTAAAGTATTAATGTCACAGTGTTATGTCATTCAATGTGTTTTCGCTTTGTTACTGGTGGATATGTGTTCAAAAACAGACTTTAATCACACAGCGTCTGCCGCTCTATGCTATAGCAACCAGATCCAGAGCTCTGTGAGTCTGTTTTTTTGTTGAATATAATGGTGTGAGTCACTGAAAGTCGGTCGCACTGAGCTACTTTTCCTCACTGCAGCGCTGTACTGGTGTTAGAATGCCCAACATACATCTCATTCATCAATGCTGGCCAGGTTACTACAGCGACTGAGGGGCTCTGTTACAGCGCCCGATACACTCACACGAGCGTCTACTAGCAGTCGCTCTAAGCACCGCTATAAAAACGCTCATCTGCCAATACCTGGCGCTAGTAATGAATCAGCCTCCAAGTATGAGTGAACTCATTGCACAGGCTCTACGTGAGGGGCTATATTCAGCCCAGTCACCCCTGAAGCAGTGCAGCCCACCGTGCAGGCTCCCTGTGATCTACATGGCCAGTTCCTGTCTGCCGTAGACTTTAGTTGCCTTACAGTCAAAATGTCACATGACATGCAGCATAGCAGAGCACATGGATATCAAATTGCTGATTGAAAATGGTGAGTCTTTTTTTTACATTACAAAGAACTATGGGGGAATGTAGTCTTGTTATGGAAAGATCCCAGTGATGCAGGAGAGCATACGTGTCAAAAAAAGAACCATCTTATTGAATGGCAAATGTATCCACAATATAGTTTTGGTGAACAGATCTACCAGCCCATTTTTACCCGATGCTACACATGGCCCTCGCTGTAAATAAAACAGAACCTACTCAAATATCCGTGCAAAAATTGTAAACTGCGTCTTCCTGTGAAAGAGCTTTCCACCGTTTATGGCGTTCCTACAGCTGTGTCTCTGATCTACTGGCGCGTGCTTTGTTTCTTCAGCTGTTTCTTTGATATATCAAATTGTGTTTCAGTTAACATGGGCTCTTGTCTTCTCCCTGCTTCCTGCTAATCATGAAGAAATCATGACTACCCAAAGGCTATACAGCCATACAAACATACTATATCACAGTTAGGTCATATGCAGGAAACTTTTGTATTTAGTCAACACTGATGTCTAGAAAATAAGTTAAGCTCATAATAAATGGTGGGGAGGACCAATTATTTGGTGAAACTATTTTTACCTTGGTTGTTCTATTGCAACCTGTATCTCAGTGAGCTTTTTCACTTTTGACACAAAGTACACTTTGTTGGAGATTTCGAATTGTATATTTTTGTGCCAAAATGATGTCCTCAAGGTGCTGAGATTATCTAGTATTTTTGTTTTCTCATGTTAGCGCATTTGTATTTTTATGCAAGTAGTTTTCACTGCCTGCAATCTGTTGCTATTGGCCACTGAACACAGTGGCGAACTGCAATCCAACCTGGGATTTTATTGGTCCCTGTCCAGCCCATGACCAGCCAGACACATCCCTGCCCCCCAATGTAAACCCTGGATGGATAACATGCATGCACATGTCTTAGACTTATTGGCAGGTGTGGCAATGTCCATGCTTAATATCAAAGGGGGCCTCGACCAACCTTTGGGTTATGACTTTGTCCAGGAGACTTTTCAGTCTTTGGTCTGACGGGCCACGGGGGCCAGCAACAAAGCTATCGGCGGCAGTGGGGTTCCCCCGCATCTGTGCAGCCAAAGCCACCACAGGACAGGACGGAGAGTCTAGAGCAGCAAAGCCACCATCAGCAACGCTACAGTGATGAGTGCGTGCAGAGCTGTCACTCAATCTGAGGTTCCAGTAAGCAGACGGGTGCCAGACAACCACCAATCAGTTAATTGGCTGGACTATTATTTTAAAGGAAAAAAATACTGGGGCCTCCACCAGATTTTGTGCCCAGGGGCCTCCACCATACTTAGTCCAGCACTGCTTAATATAATGGTAGTGAAGTTCTAGTATTGTAGGAGCAGATAATGTGGTAGGGATGAGTAGGGCTCTCCAAAGCCATTATGCTGATGCTCTTGCACTGGGGGCAGAATATATGCCAGTATTCCTTGGCTAGGGGGACCAGTTTCAGGAGGCTGATGGGGAGATAAGGGAGGTAGGGATTATATATGGGTGTTAGAGACACCAGCCCAACTCATCCCCAAAGCAGTGCAGCCCATTGGAAATTCTCCTTATGGCCAGTCCACCCCTGACACCAAGATCTATAAGAAGAGTGAAGTGTGCCCTGTAAACACAGAACACTGTTGCTAGGCATGCGTAAGGTGTAAGCGAGCTCCTTCTTTGGGTTCTTTGTGTACAGGGATCACTTCTCTCTTCTTGTAGATCTTGGTGTACAGACTTGCTGTACAGCTGCCAAAAGCACCAGATTGCATGTAGTGATAACTGTTTCCATGAAACACATTTGCCTAGAGGACATCATTTTGGACCTTGAAAAAAGTGTTCTTTTAACTATTCCCAAAAATACCCTGTGATTATTTACAGTGCCTATTATTTTATGTTAAAGTGGACCAAAACCTACTATTTTTACTATCCCGGGTTTTGGTCCTTCCCCCTAGGGTACCCCGGTTTGGGGTGCCCCGCTGTGTGAAACCAAACTGTTCGCCGAGCTTACTCACCAATCCTCAAGCCCACTCTATGGCTAGAGCAGCAGAAAGGATGCCTAGCCGCACAGCCGAGAAGGGAGGTGCTGGTTGCGCATATGGACGTACGGTACTATTTGTGGGCGACTCGGGGGGTTTCCCAGAGCGGCAGGAGGAAGTTAGTCTGCTTTGGAGTCTATGAGGTGGGTTTTGGTCCAGTAAAAAAAAATACTTAGGCCCTTATTTAACAAGGGATAGCGCCAGGTAGCGAATGGTGAGCGAACGGTAATGACGGTCACTGCCACGAGAACGCCGGCTCCCCACCACAATCACACATTTATCAAGCCGATCCTGCTTAGCGACTGACAGAGCGCCAGATAGCGAATCATTCATCATTATTCCAGCCTCAGCCCACAGCGCCAGCGAGCGACCTTGAACAGCGACAGGTATGACCTCTCGCTACCTGGCGCTCTCCAATGCATTTCAATGGAGCAATCTTTAAATATTCTGAATTAATTGCTATTAATGTTTTTTTTTTTTTTTAAATGTCTAAAATTATGTGACCACTTCTGCAATGTTAGATATTTTTTTTAAGGTAAAAAAAAAAAAAAAAATAATTGTGCAGAATTGATATTACAGGTCTGATATTAATGTATTCATATTACAAAATGTTTTGAAAAACTTGTTTTTTTTTTTTTCCAAAAATATGGTTGTTTGGGGGTTAAAAAACTACTTTTAACCCATCGCCGCCAGCGCTCTGGGGTTTAAACAAGCATTTCACTGCGCGATAATTTTTTGAGCGTGATTTGTTAATGAATATGGTGGAAGCCGTTCGCTATGGCCATTCGCTGTCATGCGCTGCCATACAGCGCGGAACCTGTCAAATAGCGACTCCTCACCCAATATTCAACATTACGGCAAACCGTCTGAGTCGCTATCAACTACAGAACAACGGCCAAGCACAGCGACTACTAGCGGACGCTCTGAAAATGCCGCTACTGTCGCTCATCTGTCGCTACCTGGCGCTATTAATGAATCGGCCTCCCGGTACAGGTAGACATACTCAAGCATTGTCTACCTGCTCTGCTCTTTCTGGGCTATTGAGATATCACACATAGTGGGGCCACTCTCCAGTGGCTGACCGGTGCCCGCTCCAGAGGACAAATGAAATCAGAGCTTACTCAGATGTGTGCAATAACCATACTCCCCAGTGTGCCCCAGCCTCAGAGCCTGATCCGCCATGGACGCGGTAGCAGCTGCCTCTCCTGCTTCTATAGTACATAAGCCCCTGCATACAAGTAAATGAGGGGTGACTTGACATTAGTGAGTGGGCCCCAACATAAGCAGCAAAAAATGTAACTTTTAATCCTAATACAGTAAAACCAAAAGCAATCCTATATATAAAAAAACGAGTCTCCTGGTACCGGTATGACGTGCACTGCCCACAATGAAACACAAATTAATGTAGAAAATAAAATACACCAAGCACAGCTTGTGCAGGGGACTGTATACAGGGGAGACTAGCTTATCTGGTGCGAACTAAAAGTAAATACAATTTAATAAAAAGACACCCCACTACTCCGCAATGGAGCAACATGGGGGGGTGGAGGTGGGGCCTTGCTGCTCAGTCAGCAATAACTGGTTTACAAAGATGACAGCATGCAGGGGCACTGCAATCTCCACTGAAGAAGGTAGTAAAAAAAATTAAAATATATCTTAATTAAAAAATAAATTAAAAAGCAGGTTGATTGCCCTTTTCTCTGCAGTGCTGCTTGTGGTGGCTGCCTCACATGGCCTCATTACAGGTGCGAAAGACTTAAAGGAACCACAGCACTCAACCCTTTTAGCTTGCAGACAAACCTATAATCTGTCTCTAAATCTGGTTAATTTTAGCTGCACCACCAAGCACCAAGGTACCTCTGTGGGGTGCAGTCCTAACTCTCTGAGAGCCCCATTTGGGACATACAATGCAATAGATAAATTGGGAGCAGGTTGCCCTAAAACCTCGAGTGCAGCCCATGGGGTGGAACCTCATTACATTACAGGTGCACCCCTGGCTGTAGATCACAAGCAATAAGCAAAGGGCCCCTCCTGATTCAGCTAATACAAGTGGACCAAAAGTTTAAAACCACTTTAGCCCCACTTACAAGATAAGACGTGCATTAGGAATGTGACC